>LQNS02000211.1:41651110-41674333 GCA_001587735.2 Parhyale hawaiensis
CTCTTTCTCCTGTCCTGGCAATAGCTCATAGAGTGCCGGGGCGTATGTTCCGGTGTCTCTTTGGGAATGGGCCTATTGGTTCGTCTACTGCCGCCTATCTAATCTAATCTAATCTAAAATGGCGGCTCTGTGATAGGAATCTTGTTCGCGCATATCAGGATTGCTTGAATGATTTTCTGAAAGACACTCTGAATGAAATTGATACAGTTGATACAGTCACTTAAGGGAGGCTATGCAAGCTTTTGTCAGACATACAAATTGCCATTTTGGAAACAGGCCATCGTGTATTTCGAACACGACACAAAAAAAGGAAAAATGTTCCGGGATGGAATGACTCGCTCTGTCTGCGGGCTCCATACAGCCAGCAGACTGGCGTAGAGCTCTTGAATGTACGCGGTCAGGCCGCGCGCAGGTCACACGTGCGATGAACAGAATAGACTGCACTACCTGTGTCGCACTTCATTCAAGCAAGTGCGTACTCGTAAAAATGAGATCAGAACACAACTAGAGCGCCCCGTGGCGTAAGACCATCACCCGCGGTACAGGGCAAATTCAATGCCGTCATTTTTAATGGTCAGCATGCTCTAGAGTTTTGGCATTTTTCACGTCTCAGTCAACCAATCTAAATGCAAAAAAGTATATTATGATAATGACTCAACTCCTTCTGCATGTCTTTGCTCGGCAGACAACAAAATTCATCGCTGTCATCTTTTTATGGTCGGCTAATTCTAGTTTTTTTGGCACTGTTCACATCTAAGTCAACGCACCTGACTCGCTACAAAAAATTGTGAACATTGCTCAACTCCTTCTGCCCCTTTCGAGGTAAGTTACAAGTTGAACGCCGTTGTTTTTGATTGCCAGCTAGTTCAAAATTTCTGCCATCTTTCACATCTCAGGCAATCCACCTGACTGCCGAAAAACATAGATACCGGTATGTATATATTATGACTCAACACCTTCTGCCTCATTTTGCGAGGACAGAAAACAAAATACATCGCCGTCGTTTTTTTTTTTTTTGTGGCCAGCTAATTCTCGTTTTTTATCATGTGTGACAACTATGTGAACACACCAGTCTCTCTGCAAAAATTTTGAACATTGCTCAACTCTTTCTATCACTCTTAGAGTGAAAGACAAGTATATATATATATATATATTTACTTAACTTTTCAACGAAAACATTGTCACCTCTCTCTCACTTCGTTCGCGGGTGATAAAAACTGTCTAGTGCTAACGTAAAATAGGTCCATTGACCAATTGACCTATGTCATCAGCGTTTGATATGACCAGCGGCATACGACAAGGAGGGCACCGTCACTAATTCCCTTTAATATCTTCATTGATTGTAACCACACTCAGCTGAACGCAGCCGGAGTGGGGCGCCATATTAATGATGATGCTGTAAATGCACTCAGTTATGCCGATGACATGGCCTTTGCTTCTCCCCTTCCGGTGGCCAGCAACATAGCCGCCTTTATCTTCCAGATGCTGTTAAGTTTAGCATTATTTGCCATGGAAGCATAATGCTGGCTGGCATCTGAATGAATAATACTGAAGGTCCCAGAAACACCTCAACATGTCCACAGTTTCATATGACAACTTTTTATTACCATCGACTTGAGATATGGACGCCATGTTTCATCTTATTATGAAGTGAATTTCAATATTCTGACCATTGTGATGCTACTACAACAACCAATAGAAGTCTCGTACCGTGGCAGCTACAACAATGGTGGATATTGTATGGCTGTATGGCTTCTGTAGGAAAACACTGGAGATCTACTAACTTTGGATACATAGGTCTTTATGAACTCTAGATCTACAAAAGACTGGGGAATCTATCTAGAACACAGGCAAGGAGAAGCATGATTTATTCACATAGGAAAGTTTCCTGGATAGAACTAAGTTAAGCAAGGCACTACTCAAGAAATATTCTCCTTGTTCTAAAAGAATTGGCAACCTAAACAAAAGTCACAGACGGCAAGAATGAATAAATATTGCTCTAGGTATTCAAGACTGTGCAATACATTGCATGGCAGTCCAGAGATAACAACTTTGAGGTTTTCTTCAAGCATGATATCAACCATGGCTCGCATCACTTACCAACGTGATGACAAGAGGCCAAGGAACAAGGCAGATCTCCACGAGTTTGAATCAATGACCTAACCACCTGAAGAAAGCCCAAAAGTTACTGCTTTGATCTTAGATGGAGCAGTCACTGTACAAATGCTGTTCCAAGGGACCTCAAAAATATTTGAAACCTACACCAGTGCTGTATTTATGCAATGCATTCAACACTAGCAGGAAGACGTGAATAGATTGAACACTGTGGGATGTGTATGTTCCAAGCAGCATCAAAGGAGCCACGAGAGAAAAGAGAGAGACTGAGATGCGAAAAAGGGTTGAAACTGCCTGGAATGTGCCTTGTGACTAGCAAAGCTTTCTTCAAGTCAACGAAACTATACAGCTGATTCACTTGCTGGCAGATGCAGACACAAATGGACGCTTCTCTTCCCAAGAAAAGAGGTGCACAGTACAGATGATAAGCATGTGTTTTCATCACCATTTCGAGAAGACAGGAGTCACATTGATCCATGCCCACATGAGACAGCTGATAGTCGACTACTTCTTCATGTCCTGGATGCAGCTAACGATTGACACAAAGATGCCATGGTATGAACATAAGACAGAGATGTCTTGCTCATCCTGTCTAAGCTGCATACTGAACAATGAAAACAAGGGTGTCACATAAACCTATAGACATGTCCAGTGTCTCTGGAATCCTCAATACTACGCATTTCGATACCAAGATTGTGCTACTATGATGATTAAGGCCAAAGTTAGAGAGCATCTGATAAAAATGCGGCGGTGTTGAAAATTGAGTGAATGGCTGCTGCGTGCTGTTCGTGACATGTCAACTGTCTCTGACACCTTCAGAACTGTACATTTTGCCCCAAGATTGGAAGAGTGCAAAGGTTGCGGGCATTTGTTAAAAACTGTAGGCCATTTTGAAAAAAATAACATTCATAGCGGCCATTATAGGTGGATGCTGAAGTGGATCCACATCCAGAATTGTTCAGAAAGGTCCAAAGGGCCAGTGTGCCAAGTTTCATGCTTTTAACCCAAACTGCACGATTTCACCTAAAATATTCCCTTAACCGCTCCACCAATACCGGCTGCCTCAAAGTCAAGACAAAGAAATGTAGTCTCAGTCCCCAAATCAGGACTTGAAAATCTGACACCACCTTACTGAAGGCGATCCCGTAGTGGCCGCCACAGTAGCTAGCCAGCAGCATGCTTCCGTTCTCAGCTCTAACACCTTGTATCGCTAGCACGTTCGATGCCCAGTCAGGCACGCGAGCTCCTTGCAGATCTTGGTGTGCTGACTCGGCAGTTGTGAGTGCATGCACAGCGCTGTGGCGGAACTGCCTTCCTCAGAGATGAGGGGGGTGGGGGTCTCGGCCCATTTGTTTCTTCCGTCAAATTGGCGCCATAGTTCTTGGTGACCCGGGGGCGACTGCAACTACACTTACTCATCTGGGACCAGTGGGCCTATACCAGCAGCACAAACCAGTGCATGTGGGTTTCCCAGGTGAGGGTGTGGTCTAAGTTGACTTTACCTTTACCTTTACCCTAGCTACAAACTATCTAATGGTAATGATTCTAATACCTGGTCTTTGAGTCTATTGTAATCTTAGGGATAAGCTATGCCAGTACATTTGTGCCATGTCCCTATGTGTAGCTGATAAAGTATTTATTAATAATCCACAGATCTACACATCAACATTTGGAACTCGACATATCATTAGCTGCAGCTCTTCACATCATTAACTGCAGCTTTACACATCATAAGCTGCAGCTCTACACATCACAAACTGCTGCTCTACACATCATAAGATACAGCTCTACACATCAATATCTCCAGCTCTACACATCAACATTTGAAACTCGACATATCAATAGCTGCGGCTCTACACATTATAAGCTGCAGTTCTATAGAGTAAAAGCCACAGCTCTACACATCATAAGCTACGGATCTATACATCATAAATTGCAGCTGTAAACACAAGCTGCAGCTCTACACATCATAAGCTCTACACGGCGACACACGAAGCGTACCCTGCTGTAGTTAGTAGGCTCGACCTCCTGGCGCTGCCGTGGGGAGGAGAGAGGCTTGTGAGTTCACAGAAATTCAATAGAAATATGTTGTTTACGCTATAAAAATGCGCTTCATAAAAATACCTCTAATGAGTGAGTAATTAGAATGACTTAAGGTTAAACCGCGGTCGTTACTGAGCACCGCAAGTGGTTGTGTTTAGCAGGGCACAGCTACCAACCATGTATAGTAGTAACTCAGTAAGTTTTCAGGGACGCCGGAAAAGGGGGTAATTCTCCCTTCACTCCCTCCCTGTCAATTGTTGAAGTGGCCCTTTTTCCGCAGGGAAAATACCGTTTCTGAAAAAAAGGTCTAGAATTGAGAGAATTGCAACAAGGTTCAGAGAGCCTGCCTTCCAGATCGCAGCTCGCCCTGTAATACACTCAGCATGTCCCAGGCACTCGCTTGTTGGTCTTATGCGTCGTACTTGGAAAGTTTTTATTCGATAGACTTGATACATCGCTGCTGCTTCAGTTGCTATGTCATCCTCTTCTTGTCTTGGAATAGTGCTCGTTAGTCGGGGGTTCTGTTGCCGATTGTCATCTAAGTTAGCTTGAAAGAGTGTTTCGTCGGTATGCGGTTATGCTGGATGGTGTTGTGCCTTGTGATCTGGCGCATCGTCGAAGAGTCGGTGGGGTTTTATTTCCCTATAAAATATATAACTGCCGTAGTCATCCGCTGGCGGTTTTTCTTCCGGAGCCATTTGTTCGGGCGTGGCATACCTGGCGTACTGGTGCTCTTCATGAGTTTGTCTTGGAACCGGTACGATGTCATACAAGCCAGTATTCTCGTTCCTTTGTTGCCCCTGTAGCCCTCAGTTCGTTCCGGTGCTCCCGTAAGTTTGGGCGTGCAGCTATGACGTGGAGATGAGTGCGTTGTGAAGGAAATGTTTCGCACCTCAAGAAATGCAAAATTATCTACTGGTATTAATTTGCACTGACACGAGTGGCTACCCTGCAAAGCAGCCACTGCTGGGAATGAGAGAAGTCGCCTGGACGTTTGTCCGAAACAGCTCAATAGATCGTTAGGCTGCCACGCAGGTACCAACGAAGGCTACAATAGTGATGTTGCTACTATGGAGGCAGCAGCACCTTGCGAAACGAGGTATGATTCATATGTAGGAGATATTCCTTCAAAGAGAAGGCGAGCATATAAACAATCTGTTACACATCCTTGGTGGCGTGCAGCACCATCTTGATGGAGCAGCGCTGATGGTTCACACAAGCAGCTGGTGCAGACAAAGCTCCGTGCAGTGCGGCGCCGCTATTGCAGATGCAGCCAATCCCTCTGTGTGCACCGAGGGACTACCACCACTTCCCAGTCGCTTACAGCGCTTTGAGATTCTGCCTCGACTAGAGTGTCTGTATCTGGGAGTGCCAACGACTTGTCGTATCGAGTATCTGGCCCGTGAATCTTGTGTTCTCACTGATTTAACGCAGGGAAAATTCGGTTAGCCTGAGGTGAGTGAATTAGTAAATAAGTCGGTCATAGTGCATAAACTGCACTTCTGGTTTTTCAACATTTCCAACAATGTTTTCGCTTGAATTAGTAATTAGGAACACTAATCATGATATTTCAGGCGGGGGAAATCCGTTTTTGACATTTTCGTGAAGATTTTCAATGAAATTAGCAAAAATGCTTGATAAGTGATTTCTGAAACGGGTCATACATCGGCTTGCTTTGTTGACAAACATGTGGCGCCATCTAGCAGCAGTTCTTTCAACAAACATGGCGGCGAAGAGTCATATCGGTCTACAGTGTTTTTTATATGTTTCTCATAGGATATTAGAAGAACCAGACCTTGCTAGCCTAACCTTATGAGTAAGAGCTCCGTTATAGCCGAAAAATAATGGTTGGGGCTCCGTTTTAATAACGGAATAAATCTATGTTCAATCATATGTCCAAAACGTCATTGTCGCTGTTGCTAGATAACGCGGCATGGTTATAAACGAAGCGGAAGAAGATAACCCGTCGAAGAAATTCTTTGTTAAGCATTTAGCCTACACCCGCAAATTTCACTGAATTAAGTTTTGAAAATGTCAAAAATGGATTTCCTCCATCTGAAATAATATAATTGGCATTCCTAATTACTAATTCAGCGAAAACATCGTCGAGAATATCAAAAACAATCGCCACAAGCCTCAACAGAACACAATATGGCACTGCAGTCTACGGGCTTGCTTGTTCTTTGTTTGCATAGTTACGCAGGATGGCGGAAGATGGCAAATGTACATCGCCTGTCGGAGAAATTATTTTAAATATCTTTCATATTAATTTTAGTGAACATTGTTAAAAACGTCAAAAATGGATATCCCCCATCCAAAATATGATTATCAACGTTGTTACATACTAATTCATGTTACTTTTGTTGGAAATGTCGAAAATCCGGAAGTGCAGTTTATGCACTATGACCAATAAGTCTTCCTCGCTCGACCGAGCACGTGGCTCATAATTTCAAATCTAACTTTTGACTCTTTCCAAGTTTCATCTGAGTTTTTTCATGGGAGCAAACTCAGCTTAGTACGAAAACTTTGGTGTACCTGCGACGTATGTAGTCCCTTGACGTATCTTTGTTAGCATGCTCCTTTCTGTGGTCAAATGCTGATACTGTCGAAGGGAAAACTGCAAATGACCCATATCTACCAAATCCTGTGTACCTAATTGTACGGAGCTTTGACGGTTAAATGGTTATATATCTTTCGCGACAGTGTAGGAAAAATATAACTTTGCCCTTCAGCCTTCAGGTAGCTGCGGACGTCGCGTGCTGTGCAGTTGTGCTGAGGGTCCCGAGAACTATCCCCAGGTCAGACGCGGTCTTGCTATTCTTCTGTGCATTGCAGTCGTGGGGGTACTTACCTTAGGGCAGAGGGTGGCGGGTCATTGAACCTTCACTTTTGACGCCATAGTTTATAGCGATCGTTGCTTACTGCAGTTGCTGTTACTCCTCCGGGGCTTGTTTGCCTTTATCCACTGCTTAAACCAGTGCATGTGGACTTCCCAGGGAGTGCAGTCAGTAGACTTTACTTTTACTTCAGGGGGCGTAGAACGAGCCATAGGGTCAAGAAGTGTACTATGCCAGAGTCCACCCATGTCTCTACTCAAAACTCTTCAGTATCCGTAATTAGGACTGTGGTCGTCGGCTGAACAGGTGGAGCTCTTTAATCCCAAATGAAATTTTTCTAATGCGCAACAAGGATTCCAAATTACAAAGTTACCAGTAGCAAACCGTTGCTTGGCGATATTTTGCTCTGTGTATTTGAAAAACTGTCAGTTTGGTTGCTGTCACAGAACTTATGGACGGATCTTGACGAAATTTACAGAGACGAAGCATGTTTAGTAACGATAATACTCATTTGATAATCCGTAAGTTTTTTCATTTCATATTACAGTAACTCAAATTTATACTGATTTTGATGAAATTGAGTTGTTGGCTAGAATCATCGAGTAAATAATCAAATGTGATTTATTTCTTCATCTTTGATTTTGTCTGTTAGCAAAGTAACTCAACACGGTTGTTGAGGATCATGAAAATTAAATTAAATTTTGATGATTATCGTCTGTTCTGTTTACATATTTGACTGAGCTTTGTGAGAATGTTCGTCAATAACATAGCTTGTTCTAGACGTATCAAGTAGATGACAGAACTGTTCTAATCTAGACTAGAAGCACAAATGACTATTTTGGTGCTGATAAACGGGAAACCTTTGTTTCGGAACAAATTTGAATATTTAGTAGTTTTACTTGGCGGAAGTATGAGCTGTGCTCTAGTAAACTACTAGAATTAGTAGATTAATCAGTCGCAATCCTAGCCTTCCCTTAAGGCAGGCTATGCTGGACCCACTCTATTCCTTTCGTAGGGACGGCGAGTCGTGAGGACACGCCACTGGCGTGTTGGTTCTGTCACTATATATATAACGGAATGTAAATGGTAACACTAAATGATTTGCTCATCCTCTCGTCGAGTTGCTCGTACGAATTCATATGTGGCTGCGGCAAGAGAAGCTTGGAATAGGTTCTGCTCCTTTTCTTGGCTTTACGAAGACTTGACTTGAAGCAAGGAGGTGCGATGCGAAGGAACTAACTTTCGCCTTACTGGCCCGTGATTTTTCTTTGATTGCTTCTCTTTTCCCACCAATCACAGGCTCGGTCATTCGTGCAGCGAATCATAAAGTCAGCCTTGCCGGAAATTTAGACCTACTTCCTCAATAGCGGTTTTCCCTCCTAGTCTGGAACACTCGTGCACCACAGGGACGCAATGGCTACCGTAACTGTTTTACTTTCGTCGTACTGTAAATTTGCAAGATTTCGGTAAGATAAGATTAATGGAACTCCTGAAAGGAGTTTTTCAGGAGTTTCATAAAACGGTTTCAAAGCAAATTTTTCTTGTGACAAAGCAATAGTGAAGTATTGACATAATGATGGTAACACGAGAGAAATAAGGCGGCCATTGAGTTCGACGCGTGGTTCACATTCATCTGGTAGACGTTGAGTTCACCAGACGCGTGGTAAATTCTGTGCTTGGAATATGAGCCGAATAAGTTCCTCTAATTCTCGAAGCATTTTGAGGAAAAACCTGTTGAAGGTTTAAACTGACAAATGCCAAAGTTTTCCGTGAAATGATTCTGTAAGAAATAGAAAGTGGGACCAAAATAGCTGTACATAACATATATTACAAGTTCAGTACCAGCAAGTAAATAAAAACCGAATGTTTCGGACAATCAGCGGATAGAATTGTGAAGAACAATATTACCTGAATCAATTCCAAGAAAGTCAGTTTATTGGAAAGGAAGAGTTTTGCAAACCTAACTAAAACTATCTAGCGACTGTACTTGTACCTAATTTGTACTTATACTTGCGACAAGGATCGATAAAATGAAGTGCAATCTAAGCTATGTATTGCTATGCTAAGAGGAAACGCGCTCAGAGTATCATTTAGTTGGGGCTTCAATTTGAAAATATAGACTCCAGAGTACGAAGGTCAGATATGTAAGAAGTGGTTGCTAGGACTTGAAAGTTCTCTATAGAAACTGGAACACTGCACTGTTCGGAATGTGTTCCTACAGAGAATTGGGAAGGAGAACAAAGGGGAAGACCTGTCCTAAAACTACGCCCTGCATGCTCAGCGGCCCTGGTCATAAGGGTACGGCAGGTAGAGCTGACTTAGTGATTCACAACGTGAACAACAAAATTGGTACACCAGAGACGCTCGCATTGCAGGAGGCAGCTCATCTCCAGAACGAAACGGAGAACCAACTGTGAAATTGACTAGAATTATTTGTACTTTCAGTTGTGGAATAAATTTGCAGATAAGAGATTGCACATCGTTCTTGATTTTCATAGATTGATGCCCGAAAAAAGGAAGATTAACAAAGCATTGTTGACGGCAAGACTAGACTACAGGGGAGGTTCATATACTTTGGTTAAAAACTTGTTGATGCATTTCTCTATAACAGAGATAGGGAACCCATTCTGATTCCAGAAGCTGCGTAAAAACTCGTATTCCTGGTGTAGCGGTAGATTGTTCGAACGCATTTTGTACGCCCTAGCAATAAGATCGCGGATCCCGTTCAGTTTAAAATTATAAGAACAAGAACTAAAAAAGCTAGCACCTAAGCCTGGAAATGTATCCTTACAGTCCTTGCTTGGGTCTAGAGTCTTCGGAAGAAGTCCAGGTGACGTTGCTCACATCACCTTAAGTGTGTGGAGTCACTCTGCTGGGTGTCTTCTGTGGTGCCGCAGTTTGAAACCAAAGAGAGCCAGCAGCGAATTATCTCCACAGTGCACATAACCGCTGACCGCTGGTCTATCTGGTATTCTTCTTAAATGTGAATCCAGCAAATTTTTTTAACTACAGTTTTGTTATCAGTGGAGTTTCGAATATGCCGAGGCATTTTGTTGAACAATCTTGCTCCTCGTACAGCGAAGCTATTAGAATATTTTGTGGCCACAGCTTTTCCACCATCTCTGCTTGGGATACGGATATCACAGGTCCTTCCAGTTCTTTCAGAGTGTCTGGCGACAATCCGCTCATTCACATTCACAGTGATACGTTCCAGAATTTTTCAAACATATATGATTGTAAATCGTTCGAATCTGTGCTTTATTGAATAAAAGGGGAGACAGCGGAGTCGTTTGTGGTAATCGTACCCCTGCATGAACAGAACACTGAAATTTATTGCCTATTTTTCTTTGCACGCATGTATCAAGAAAAGTGACAAGTTGTTTGATTTTCTTTCGTAAATTTAGTTAAAATGACGAGAGTTCAAATATTAAGGAAAAAGGTCTGCGTGGGATTCATTCTTGAAAAGTACAAAAGTGTCAATATATCGCTTGTAAAACACAGGCTTAGAATTCTCTGGACAATCGTTCAACCAAGTCTGCTCATGGGAGCACATGAATAAACTTGCAAACGTTGGGCCCAGAGGTAAGCCCATGCCTAGCCCATTGATCTGTTTAATATTTACAGTCTAAAACTAGGAAAGAATTACATACGGCCAACTCAAACATTCATGGGTCTTAGTCGGAAATTGGTAAAGAAAAGATGCTAGTTGGCCGCATGTAATTCTTTCTTCGTTTTCGACTGTAAATATTACAAACACGTGGATGGGCTAGGCATAGGCTAACTTCTGGGCCCAAATAGATGTGTGAAAGCACTTTGAGGGTGGTATATTCGGGCGGACCCTATCCCGCCAAAAATGAAGATCGGCCTTACGAAGCAAAGGGCTTTCCCGTGGGCCTTCGCCGGCAGAAGTTCGTGCTGAGAACGTTAGTCAAGTTGTGTAGGTTCTCTCTACTTCCTTCTGTTTCGCGAGATGGGCCGCCGAATAAGACTCTTCCCGTGTGATTATTTGTCCCCGTGTGAACCGAGACGAAAGTGACCGTCCGCACGAGGGGCATATTTCTGGTCAGTTTCCCAGTTCGTTTCTTGCACTGTGCCGCATGGGTGAGCAAATTCGTTCAACCGAGCCGTATAATTTCTAGTACAATTTTCCCGGCAGCAGTGGCGCACTTGGCAGACTGACTTTCCGGCAAGAACGTAGAGTTAAAACATTCGTATACTGAAGAGATAACGTAGTCTCTCTGCTTAGATCGTTGCATTACGTGGGTGTGGTAAAACCAGGAATGAAACCTTTTAAAATATATGAACAAATTACTGAAAGTCTGTCGTAGACCGCAACAGTACAGGACTCATTGGTCTAAGTGGCTTCTGACGCTGGCGGCCAAAATGGGGAAAATGGGATTTTTTCGAGAGCTATTGAGAACCTGTCCAGATACGGTCATGCAGCAAGCGTCCAAGTGCGTCCCCGCCGTATCAAAGATACCTTTTCTGTAAGAAAAATGTTGGGTACCTTGGAATTTTTTCTCCAGTATTAGATGGGGGAAAAGAATAATTCTTCAGAAAATCCCATTTTGCCGTTGCAGACTTTCGGCCGCCTGCGTCAGACCCAAGAGTCGAGTACTGTTGCGGTCTATGGGTCTGAAGATATAAATGTCAGACTAATACGTGGGTATTATCAACTGTTCTATGATGTACTATTAACTTCTAGTAGTCGGGTTGTTGAACGTCACATTAGATTTCTAAATACGGAAGTAATGATAGAAATGTCAGAGTTGCACTAACTTTGGTCTGGATTTGAGTTACTTTGACGATGCTGTAAGAAACCAAACATAACATGCCGATTGACCCCCCAGCGACAGAGCAGGAGCGATGGGCTACGGGATTACGATGAGGTTCGCCCGTCCCAAGTTTTGGGAGAAGCGCCCTAGAGACCTTGTAGGTTACCCTAGCTTTAGCTAGGCCTACGGGACTGCCGAATTTCGTGCTCACTTTGCTACCGTTCATGTTTTCATTCCATTTTTTTCATAAACAGTTTAACCGGCATTTCTCTAGTCGGAAGCTGGTGTCGCTTGAATCTTGATAGAATGTGTGCATTGAACCAGTGACTAGAGACAGACCAAATGCGAATTCTCTTATGGTGCTACGGCATTAGTTTATTAGTGTTGAAAATGAAAACCTCAGGCTGCTGTGCCGTTGTCTTGTTGACACAGAACTCATATCAGAAATGGCGGCGCTTTATTTCGATTTTACCCTTTGGTATTCGTCCCGGTGGTGCTTTCCGTTCTTCCTTTTCCGTCTTGCTGTTCCCTTGCGCGTTGATCCTGTGTGGGAACACCCTCGTGCATGCTCTAGTAGCTATAGACATGTGAACACTGCAGATAACCAATTTGGCTTTGAAGCAAAACACGTCAGACGTGTCGGTCTTTGCGCTAAAAAAAAGTTATAATACTTCAAAAATAATCAAAACCATTTCACCGACAATGGCTCTCCCATGTATCAGTTTTCCAGACGCTGAGGCAGCATTTGATGGTGCATCCTTACTCTTTAAGTGTATGTTGGAGAAACAAATGCCTCCCTACATTGCACAAATGTTGAAATATTGGTTTAAAACCCAAAAATGCTAAGTAAAATGGGGGCAAAAACCTCTGTATTTTGCACAATGGTGTAAGACAAAGAGGCCTACTCTCTCCCATTCTACTCAATATCTTCATTGACTGAATCTATTCAAGTTGAAAGCAGCTGGAATAGGCAGTCATGTTAACAATAAAGTAGTAAATGCCCTTAGTAATGGTGACGACATGGTGCTTGCCTCTCCCCATGCTACAGGACTACAAAAGCTCCTCGCAATCTGCGAGGGCGAAGCGAATATTCTTTGTATTGAATATAACTCAGTAGAACCAGTTTGCATGTATATTAGGCCTAGAAGTAGCCTTCCCGGTCATAAACCTTCTGTTCTCAATAGTGTAGAGCTCAAGTACGTAAGCAGCTTCTCTTAACTCGGTCATAAAATCCCTGATGATTTTCGTGATAACCAAGATATAGAGAAACAAACGCGGAAGCTCCATGTAGCTGGAAACTCGTTAATTAAAAAATTCAGTCGCTGCTCTGAAGAAGTGGAAAGAAAGTTATTCCGGACCTATCGTTACCCCCCTGTACTATAACTCGCTTTGGGGTAAATTCCAAAAGAAATCTATTCAGCGCTTGTGGATTGCTTAGGAGATATTCCGCAGATTCATGAATGTGCCAAGGTCTAATAGCGTAAGTCTGAAATTGGCTGAAAAATACGCTGATGGTCTCTAGTCACGACTAGGAAATGCGCATGGAGCCTAAAACTGGATTGAAAACTCAAACAACTCGTTGATAAAAGCCATCCGTAATGGCCCTGGCTACAAACTATCTCGTATGTATACACGATGGCAGAGCATACTGTTGCCCGATGGAGGCCAAGCAATGGGGCGTAATGATGTCTAATGTGCAAAATCACTGCGGAATGTGCTGTGTCCAACCTAGCAATAAGATACATTCTCCTGTGTACCATATATCCTTCCAGTTTTGTAATGTCGGAGTACTTAATAAAGATTACATATATCTGTAAGAACGAAATAAATGTAAGTACAATGGTACAGCAATAATAGTTTCTCAAATGCCAGCTGTCATATGTAGGTAGTACTACGGTACAACTCTACATTAGGGTCGCACAACAGAGGTGTCTCACATAGGACAGGGGAACAACTAACAGCTCCTAGTAATTCTTCCATTCGCAATCATAGTCTAACTGAGGGGCATCCAATTAGGAGAACGAATTTCCACATAATAGACAGTTGCCACGATGCACAAGACCTNATCGGCCACACCTTTAAATATCATAGATTAAATAGTTTACTATCGGTAGCAATCATTAGGTTCTATAGGCACGAATGTTGATGTTAGTTAGGTAGCGTTTATTCTATTTAGGCATTTGAGAAACTATTATTGTTGTACCATTGTACTTACATTTATTTCGTTCTTACAGATCATTGTAATTTTAATTAGCACTGAAGATGGATTTTATATGATCCGAAAAGATTACATATATTATTATATTAAATTATTTTATTTGGGGATTTCACGACCCAAATTGCATCGGTTGAGCGATGTTCAGCTCCACACTCCGGCGCCGGGTCACATCCCGCGACCTAGGGCTCAGAGCACTTTGCGAATGATGTGCGCTGTTCTATTATTATCGTGTACAAAACTTTTGGGCCAAACTGTCGAACAAAGGGGTATGCCCTAATTTTGCTCGTATACAGTGTAATTCACAATGGAATTACGCCGGCAACTTACTTTATCAAAACTAATTTGATAATCGATAACTAATGTTAATTTTAAAAATGTTGTACAAAGCACCAGAGCGCTTGCGATTTAAACTAAATAATTAAAAATTTCTTTGAAATTTGAATCACATCGTAAAAAGTGTAAGAGTCGTCGTTGCACGGCTTGGGTCGTGCACTAAGGCACTAATGCTGAGATTCTTAGGTAGGTAGGTAAGGTATACGATATGGAAATTTTATATATCGTATGGAAACGAAGGTGTAAACGGTAATTTAAATTTACTCGAGATTCTATATTTAAAGAACTTCCCTCGTCGAAAATTTTTCAATATTTTCCGAACTGTTGTACCGCATTTTTGTGAACTCGCGAACATGGTGTAGTAAACTTCCGAAAATGAAAATTGCTAATCAACCATTCTTAAATTCATGAATCTTCCTACTTCTGGAGTTGATAAATTTTCTTTGACGAACATAGGGGAATCACCCAATTGGAGAAAGATTTCAGAACAAACTGTTATTTGGTGAATATTTTCACCTATCAAATATTGTTTATTCGGCAATAGTTCGGCAATTTTCTATACGGGAGCAGGAATTTTTTTTCTGGAAGTGTGAAGTAGCACGCAACACATAGGAAGGTCATAGGAACGTTTTTTTTTAACTGAAACACGTACTAGATAGAGGGCCAGATATAAAAGCTCCTTGTTAAGTTACGGTAACGTAGACTGTAAAGTTCCTTGAATTACCTTTATCGCGACTGTTTTTGTTACTTTCTGATGCAGATTTTCACAAAGTTGTGATCTAAACGATTTGAACCTCCAAATGATGCATGTCTAAATAATACTCTGACGTTAGATTTAATAGTAATAATGTTAAGCTTCAGCAGTTAGCTACATGGTTGCAGTCGTGCCTGCAGCTGTAAAGTTACGATGCTCGTAACTTTACAAAGCATTTGAGCATACGGCTCAGGTTCACACAAATTTCTCCCTCCCTCTGACAAGGACTCAAACGAAGGGGAGAATAATCTTACAAACAGTATGGGATAGTAAAATTGAATTTGCATTATCGGCAAGCGAAGCGGAATTTAAAGAAAGTTCTTGCTCAAATGTGCAGTGTAGCATTAGTGCGTATTTAAAGCTAAAAAAAACTGAAACATCACCATACTTTAGTTAGGGCCAAACTTCGATCAAATGGCATTAGAATAATTACCCAGGGCCCCCCTACAAAGAACCACGTTTAAAAAAATTGATGTCGAACAGCGAGAAAAGCAATCCTTCCGGCAGATAAGCTGCAAAGTGCCTTTAGTAAGGCTTTATATATAAAACTATATGGTAATAACCCAGTATCTAAAATTGTTCGTTGGTGGCTTGGTGTGGGTACTTTTGTCATGCTTCTGAGGATGTACATGCAAATGAAAAAAATTGATCTACTGAATAGAATAAAAAAAGCATTGAAGTTTCAGCCTTGAATAACTAGGACAAAGTTTATGGAACATTTGCTCGAAGGTAAAACTACTAAATTTTCAGACACCCCGTCAGTTAAGTTTTTAGTAAAATTGGAAGAATTTAAAGCATGGTAGAAGAGAGGCGGTTTCGTACTTCAATTCTTGTCGTACATAAGCCATTTCGCAGAGGTTATCCTCAGCGGATATGCTTCGCCAATTGAAACTTCACACTGAACGAAGGCCATAATAGTTTCCATTCACATTGCAGCCAAAACTCAATCCTGGAGGTTGAACTATCGGTTGGTATTCATGATAGAGTAAGCACAGAATTCGGGAGATTATTTTTTTGAACTAGATGTTCTTGCTGGTGCTAAACTGCCGAGCATTTTTGAAGATATTCTCGCCTTCACTTGCACGAGGGAAATTTTGCTCTCGTGAACTCGTGCCGGCAGGACTAGTTGCTTATATAGAAAATACGAGCCTACATGCTTGAGTCCTGTTTTATAGCAAAACCTGCACAGGAAACACGAACAATGAAAAGCTTAGTTACTGCCGTCAATGTTGACGGCTGCGCTCCACCATGTCCTGTTCCTAAGTCATTCTATGCAATAGTAGAACTTTGCGAGGAAAGTTAGGTAGATCTTAAGCTGGTCATTTTAACAGGTACCTAAAATTAAGTTCATGCGTATTTCATAGCTTTGATGGTTAAAGGGGGCGAGGTCCCAGGCCTCCTTAACTTACATGAGGCCCATTGTATTAATTTACACTTAATTAAGCGAAAATTGCTTTTTCTTTTATTGGAGTTTGTTTACCTACATGATGAATCTTCCAAAGTTAGGCACTGTTTTTCCACTTAGGCCCATTTGCAACCCAAGTTATTCAACTTGTGTGAATGAATTATTCTAAAACACTTTAGTTCTCTTAGTATTGCAACAACTTTGAAGAGTTTTAAGCCGTGCGCAGACAACGACAACTTCGCTGATTTCGACGGAGCAATATTGTTGATAGATCCAGCTTGCCGCCACATCTTAATGCACACGCAGCAGCAGAAGATTACTGTGACAATGTTTTAAGGTAAAATTATCAAAAGTTGCATAAAAAACTGGTAAATATAAAGTCAATAAGCGCTATTTTTTGTATAAAAGCAGGTTTTTTATTCACCGTGTATATATAGAAATCAGTGACAGATGAGTTAAGCTATCTTGTAGCTTGTAAACGAAGCTTTGACATGTACCTCATTTACTGGTTATAATCGTAACCTGAAGATGGTCATTTTATACTTCTGGCATTGCACTTACAATGCTCAAGTAATACTGAATAGATATCAGTGAAATCTGAACAGTAAGTTGGGGAGGAGGAAGAAGATAGTTGCTAGAGGAGCGAACTCCGCAGAATTGGTATAGGAAAATTAGTTGCGTTGGAAATGTGTGGAACGACGTACAGTCCAATTACCTCCTGGCACGTATTCGCTGCTTTTCAAACTATTTTCATTTAAACTTTGAATACTTGATGGTTCCCAATGCAACGCCAAAATGATGAATATATTTCTCGAAGTTGAAACCCTGGCATCTAGCAGAAACCGTGGATGTTGGTATTTTTTTCGTGTGAAAGATCTTGCCACACATAAATTTGAAGTGCAAGAAAGATAGTTTCCTGAAGATTAATCTAAACTTGCACGGCGTAGTTAACACGTCTTGACAAGCTTGACGTGCAAGTATTTTACCGCCATTGGAAACGGTGAAGATGTCGCTAGTCAACGCGTGGCCTTACTCCTGCTTCTAGATATAGACGCAGCTGCACCTTCTCCGGGAAGAGTAGTGGCCGAAGAAGCTTCCACCGCCTCAAGTACTGAGCGACAAAGTACTGAACTTCACCGTACTGGCACCGAACTGGACGTTCATTTGAACCATAATTGGCTCATCTGACGTACAGCCCTCGCTTAGCCTGCAGCTTACGAATAAGGAAGCTTTGAGTGATTACTTGACTCGCGTGAGTGCGACTAATTCTCATTTACCCCTGAGCAGATGAGACTGTGCCGGCGGTCGGGTGCAGTGACGATGGGGAAGTTTGCCATACTTCTGCCTCTGCTGGGCCTTCTCGCCTCAGGTGAGGTCACAAGCCGAAGTTTTTGTTTTGGAGCGTTGAGGGTTAAGTGCACTTCTGACTTCGAGATAAATCTTGACGGAGAGTTTATTGAAACTGGAGACTTCTAGTTCGTTACTGGCTTCATTACAAAAACAAGGTTAAATGTACTTCAGAGACGCTGTACTCGTGAAATTAAATTTACAAAGCAGCTGTGCACAAAAATTTAATTGTAGGAATCCTGTAACTTGGCGAATCTTGGTTCATGTTTTTTCTGTTCCTACATGGCTGCTGGCTGGTGCTGTGCCTCGGTGCGAGAGTTTTCAGTTTTGTTCGTGTTAGGGATAGGCCAGCGAAGTGGTTTAGTAACCTAGACTTGTGTAGAAACTTCACACGTGCTTACTCTACCCTGTTAAATAAGTTTCAGGTGTAAGCCCTTCATTGATAATTTTTCTTGGCATTTCGAGAAAGTCTATTTTGCCTTATCAACTGAATGAGGAACAATCCCTAGCGGGCTTGGGTCTCATATAATACCCGCGACAAAATTTGAAGAGGCAAAGCAATTGTTTCTGTTTCAAGTTTCGAGCAACTGCTCCTCGCCAATCGATAAAATTTTTTATTGAACTCTGTTGTAACTGTGATGGACGCGTTAACTTCTATTCGGATATATAAATGTCCCAAGAAATTTCGTCATCCTAGGTAGTGCACCCTAAATGGAGGCTGAGAGCACGTCAGGGCGCTGGCACCCTCTTTGAGAAGCGCTGAATGCATTGGAGCGCACGCCGAACAGCGGTAGTTAAGCAGGCCGTTGCCGCTGTTCGGTGTGCGCGATACAATGCATTCCTTGCTCCTTGAAACATGCCTGCCAGCTTCTCGCTGAACTGCTTTTGGTGTGCCGGGGCCCTTTGACTTACGACCATGTCGATAAGCCCCTGCGCCGCTCCAGTCGTGCGAGATAAAAATGAAAAGTTGATTTCTCTCTTAACGAAATAAATTTAGGCACTGCATGCTTCTCTTGACAGACATGCCAACCGTCTCGCCTAAATCACTTCCTATAAAGAATATTTTTGAATTGGCCCTGAAAGGCAAAGATAGAATTCTGTCGTGTTGTGCTAAACATAGTCCGTGGATTGTAAGATGTGAAGTTTTGTTATGAAAAACAAAATCTGCTTTTAAAATAAAACGAATAATTTGAAGAAGACTGAACAGATCTCACAAGAAATTGAAATCGGAAAGATTTTTTTTTTGTACCAGTATTGCATAAAGAGAGCGTCAACAAAACCTTGTCACTACTGTAATAACTTTGAATCTGTTGAATGAAATTTTCGATTAGGTAATAAATGTGATCCACGGTTGCTAAAGAGTACCTTGCAATTGCAGCAAATCATCTGACCACAAGAGAGCTGCTCGACTTGTGCCTGCACGAAGGAACTTGCGCTCTTATAAACAACACTTGCATTTTCGACATAACCGTAAAGAAAGAGGCTCCGTTCGTCTACTTGACCATCCCAGTCACTGAACTTCGGAAGTATATTGGCACGAAGCCCCTTCTGCATCTGAAGCCTGTACACGAGGCGGACGAGGACAGCTTCAGCAGGACGGTGGAGCAAATGGACAAAACAAAGAACTCGTCGACAGCACCAGCCCAGCAACACCACAGGAGGCGGCGAGACGTAACTGCCTCGCCGATCAAAGCTTTCCTGTCCGATGAAGACTTCAGCTACGCCAACCGCAGCCTGGGCAAGTACTACATTCTGAAGGATCTGCCAGAAAATATTGGCGACTACTACTTTGCTCCGTTGTCGGGCTACATCGCAGATTATCCGCCGGATGTAAAGGAAATGGAAAGAGTTGCGGACAGGACGGACAGCGCGCTTGAAGCTGCCGATGGTCACGTGGAGGAAGACTTTGTCTTGGAAATGACCCACAATGTGAACGACTTCAATTCTATCACAGAGTGGAAAAACGGAAGCTTTAGCATCGGCAGTTACACCTACACGGAATCGTGCATGCCTCTTTCTTGCAATATCGGCATAACCTTGTACCCTCATCCTAAAGATTGTAACAAATTCTACCACTGTGATTCGGTTTCTGGAATAGCGCATTTGAAACAATGTCCCGTAACTACGGCATTTGATTACTACAAATCAGCGTGTGAAGTGGTGTCCAAACATCCAGACACCATCTGCAATGTAGATGTCCAGTGCTAACTGCATTGCATAGCGAAGCTGAAATGCTCTCCTCTATGGGTTTTAAGGAATCTCTGAAATTAACCTGAATTGGTAGCACAACTTGGTTTAAATTTAAAATTAATATTTAACTGTACTCGCACGCTGACTAATCCAGCCAGCTGAGCTGTAGAAAGTTGAACTTCTAGCAAACTGAATAAATTCAAAACTCGCATAATTAAATTACCTCATGACCTTTTCTATCGGCAGGCGAAGAAGTGGAGAAGGTGCTAAAAGAACGGAGGGACTTGACACTCCAAATTTGCAAAAATTACGAATTTCGGTGCGTAATCGTCGTGGGACCAGAACAGCTATCCACAGATTTGATAAACAAATTGGCTTCCCAAGCCCATAACCTGGGATTACCAAACCACCAGTTTTACAATATCAATGGGCAAATTTACCTTCTTCGCACCAGCCTCGGCCCTTTCATGCTCAATATACCACTTGTCTACCTGACGGAAGTAGCTCTTTTTCCGCCAAGAAAATTTACTTACGAAGACATCAAAGAGGAAGTTGAAAAGTTGGAGTGGCGAGAGTTTCTGCGTTATTCAGTGGAACCGAAAGATACAGCAACGCTCCATCCAGAGGACTGGGACACCGCACCACCACCAGCAGCAGCTGAGGTTCAGAGGGCGGCGAGACAGAGGCGATCAGCAAGGCGAGAAACTCTGCTGGACTACAAGTTCAGGTACAGCAAGGATGAGATTCCGAGCACAACGGAGCCTCCTATTGTGGTTCCTCCTCCTCGCCCCAGGAAGAGGTACTCCAGTGACGGCTATACAAAGATTGGCGATTGGTTTTACAACCGGCGGTGCCAGCCCAAGTGCGAGGAGCTGAACAAGCTGTATCCCCATCTCACAGACTGCAGATCTTTCTTCCAGTGTGGAGACAGCGGGCCTCAGAAGCTTACGTGTGGTGAGGGTACTGCCTATGACTGGAGGATTCCAGCGTGTAACTACGTCAATAAGGTAGACAAGACTTATTGTACCATGCATGAACTGTGTAAATAGCAATTAGAAGGTGAATTTATTCATTTTGAGGAGCATGGGAAACCAGTTTCTGCTTCAGAGGTGCTTATTTTCTTAGTAATAGAACTGAATTCGACAAAAGTTGAGTATTGTTTACCCTGATTTATTACCGTAGCTAATAGCTCGCTGAATGCTGCTATACTGGAGTTCAGTGAGACTGTCTAGCTGAATACTAGGAAACTTGGCCTAAAGTACTACCGAAATGCTGACATACGGTGAGTTGCGTTACAACAGGCTAGCTTTGCTGCAGAGCCGCACACCCATCGTTGGTTCACAGAGCTCATTGGGGGTGCAGCGACCGCTTGCGATAGAGTGCCTGGGTCGGACCTGGTCAAGTGCAAGCATTCATTACTGCCGTGAACATTGATGGATCTCACTGATTACTTTGGGCATTCAAAGGATTCTTCCGGGTACCGAGGCGTTTGAAATAAACAAAGGGGAAACAGCTGTCAAAGCTCCAATTTTCTCCAGTTGGAAAGATCGAAAAAAAGTTGAACGACCCCCGAAAAATCGGTGAAATAGATGCGAAGTTTTACAGACGCTCTCGATGCACCGCTGCCCTGAGTGACACGAGCCATTCGGAAGGCCACGGCGCATTTGGCTCGTGCATTTGACTCGTGCGAGTCATGGTCTGTTAACTTTGCTACATTGTGAGCTATCTGCTGAAGACCCGCTCTCGAGTTTCAACCAACCTTAGCAATAAATTGTGCTGCAGCCTATTGTCAGGTTACCAGGCCCCTGTGCCGAGATCTTGTAGTGACCACTCTAGTTGAAGTACAGTATATTAGGTCAGAGCATTTCCCCTGGAGTGCTGTGCTGGAGCTGTAAAAACCTGGGAACTTTGCTAGAGCTTGTGTGAAACAAACGCAAGGGATGACTCCTGGAACTTTTTTTTTAAGTGTCACAGCGGTGGAGGCTCCGCTATGGTGTTAGGCGGCTTTTTCCTACTGGGAAGCAATGAAGCTTCAGGAACCAGGAGGTACAGGGTCGTCAGACAGCTGCTGGTTACGTCGGCATGTTAAAAAGATAATCTTTGTCGACGGACAGCCCTAGTTTATGTGGTGATGAATGGGTTTTTCAAACATGGTGATAGCAGCAGTCTACACTGCCCGGCAGACAATAACCTTCTTTCAAGAAAATGGGATCACAGTTTTAGGTAATCCAGTATGTTCGCCAGACTTGAACCCAATAGAAAATCTTTGGGATGGATGGATGGCGAGACGTTAACGGAACTTATTAAGAATTTGCGACAGTAAAAGAACTTCGAGATGCCATCTTTAGTAGCTGGCATAACATTCCTCCAACCCTCGTAGAAACCCTCTTACTTGGCACGCTGCGTAGTTTTTCAGGTAATGACCATAAATGGAGGCAGTACTAGTTACAAAGTCCTTATCGAAAAGTTATCTAAGATTTGTGGTGGAGGTCTCATAATATTGATAAACTGAAAGTCATTTGACGTAAAAGTAAATTTCTTAATACCTAAATTGTTGAAACTGTATTTTTCGTCTTTCTCGCCTTTTAACCTGAGGAATTGCTGATCCCTAGTAGACGGAGCTTATTTATCACCAAATCGTCATTTCTTGAATTTTAAAGTTTTCTTAACTTTTGATCACGAGTTTCAGCTTAAAATAGGTACATACATAGTGATATAGTGACGCACAGTGTATAAACGTGCACCTAACATGCATGTGCATATTGTATGAAAATTATACTTACATAAATTATGCACATATTCATGTTGTAGGAAATGTTCAAAATGAGCATGTAATGTGAAAAATAAGCATACAGCTTTTCCGTGCATATGCAGTATATTAGGAGTCAGGGTCACAACTCTGTTTATTGTTCACTTATAAGCAGATTCACTGTGTATAGTGCTCAGCAACTGAAGATTTTGTAAGATCTTGTACCTTGTAAGCGAAGCTTCGACATGTACGCGTTTTGCTGGCAATCATCGCTGTAACCTGACGACAAATTCATCTATACTAATTTCTGCCATCATTAGTTGCCTCCATTTGAAGCAAATCTCAAACATGAATGGCGACGTTACGCTCGTGTTATTCAACTGACGTTACGCTCGTGTTATTCAACTGACGTTACGCTCGTGTTATTCAACTGACGTTACGCTCGTGTTATTCAACT
>LQNS02000211.1:41931436-41944413 GCA_001587735.2 Parhyale hawaiensis
TTTTTTATACACCATTCTGTAGCTCTCATCCAGACCTACAAAGTGACACCCAGTTTGTAGCAAAAATCATTCATAGTAAGAAGTTATTAACAAAAAACCTTGAAAATCGTCCCGAGTTACCCCGGTTGACGGTATAGCTATAGGAAGTTACAATGTTTTAAGGGAAAAGAAACCTACACGCAAGAAGAGACATAATTTGATAAAGAGTAAAATAAGTTGCCCTACATGTAAATTCATTACAACTAGACAGCATACCTCCGCCCAGCAAGGTAACNGTTCTAAACTACCATTTAGACGCCCCAGAGTTGGGCGCTATCGCGGGTCTGGTGCTACCGACAG
Organism: Parhyale hawaiensis; assembly: GCA_001587735.2. Taxonomy (NCBI): domain Eukaryota; kingdom Metazoa; phylum Arthropoda; class Malacostraca; order Amphipoda; family Hyalidae; genus Parhyale; species Parhyale hawaiensis. The sequence continues at coordinate 41,931,776 of LQNS02000211.1, forward strand.
AAGGTGTTCTGTCTTCGCGAGCCACTGAGAAAAATTCGTTGCAACACTCTATCCAGTATCAACACCAAAAACTAATCAGTTGTGCCTTTCTGTAGAATAAAAGAAAATTAAAATTAAAAATTCCTGTAATTTTCCTGAAGAGCCGATCAACACTCAAACGAATATACCTATCCTCACAAAACTTTTATCCGTTATTTCTTGTAACATTACCTCATGTCCTGTAAATTTCATAAGGAACCCTCCCCAACTTTTTGAGTTTTTGTGGTAATCGCTCGTCGTACAACTCAACTCAGGTGAGGCTTGAGTGTGCTGGCCGGCCTGATATAGTCTGCAAGGAGGAATAAGGATGAGGAGTACAAGGAGGCATGACCAAATAAAAAAAATCTGAGACTTCATCTAAACTTCACAGAAACGCCTAACAGCAAACTCAGCTCAAATTTTTAGCATGAATACTGAGGAAATATCTCACAAATCAAGGAAAAATGATGAAATTTTGTAAAAATTTAAAAGAGTACTTATCTGTCTTATATGAGTGTGACGACTCTGACCTGTCCTCCCGTCATGGAGAAGCCTCGGCTGTGCGAGTCTAAGTGCTACCGACAGAGGTACTCTGCTTCGCTTCACCACTGCAAAAGTGTTCATTGGAACATTCAGTCTATTCTTTAATTTTCCGCGCCACGAGTCACAAAGAGTCCACGATGTCCAGTAGTCCGAACGAAAGAATCATGCGAGGGACCCCGACTAAAGCCGTCCGAGTATTGATCCAGCTGATCAGTCAGCTCTGCTGCAGGGCTCCTCTCCCCAGCGGCGCTCCGCGCCCGACAGTCTTCAAACCAGGGCAGGCCCAAGAGCTCCTCCACTGGATGTACAACGCCCAACTTTGGGACGCCTAAATGAGAGCTTAGGCAGTTTCGAGACGTAACCCTCATTTTAGTTTCTGACAGATTAGGTATTATCTTTTTTCAGCCCCCCCCTCCCCCCCGTGTCACAGCTCAGTGTTCCCAGCACCATGACTCCTCACTTTGGCCCGACGAGCGTAGGTACTAACACATAAGCCAAGGCCATGGAACTGAAGAGGCTTTGGGTTTGTTTGATCCTCCAGAGGTGTTCTGTCTTCACTCACCAGTGAGAAAGTATTCATTATAACACTCGATCCATTCTTAGTGGCTCGTTCCGGCACAACACCTCTGTCGATACTACCGACATGCCCACGGCGCAGCAGGAAGGGTTTTATGCCCCCCCCCTCCCCTGAGTTGCTGGTGCAAGGGATACTGAACTGAACTAATTCATCTTCTCTCTGTAGACTTCTTCTGCGAACAGTGCAGCTCCTCGGGTACTGGCAGGTTAGCAACAATAAATCACAGCTCTTCCTCAGGGGTACCTGAAAATTATTTCTAGCTGATTGCTCTACACCTACCTGGCCCTTTATCAAGAGCTAATGCCTTTAGCAATGCACTGAAATTTCTGGATTGTTCAGGAACAAGTATCTTGAGTAAAGCTCGGTTAGGGCAGTGCTGCTCTAAACCGTATTTCTGCTGGGTTCCACCTTAACCGGAAATTCCGAACTTAGTAACAAGCAAGGGGAGGAGCTAGCTTGCTAGTCAGAACTTTCTGGAACCCCTAGTAGTCAATGCCATCAGCTTGGCTCCCTTTAAGGAAAAATGGGGAAAATCCTCTTTCCCGGAGACCGCCTGTGATTCTCTCTGCACTAAACCCTAGATAAGTGGTCAACTACAAGAGCGTTGGTTTTCCAGCAACTGTTGTAATTCCAACGCTGGTACTTCACAACCTGGTTAGCCCCTGACTTTCCAGGAGGACTACAGACATATTGCCACCCCAAATTGCCTCTACGAGTGTATCTCAGCTGCCGTCTCTGGGACAAGGCTGAAGTTCCCAGACTAAAGGCCCCAACGTCAATGATTCCTTAAAGGGGAATATACAGGAAGCTCATAGCCTGTGACCACTCTTCAACTGTCTGGCCAGGGAAAAAACCAGTTCAAGCAAAGAGGTTTTTCCGCCTTCAGGAAGTACACTGTTTCCACTACCAGAGCTTCCATGACGGACCCTCTCAACTGAGCCAACCTAAGAAGGCAATAACCTCTTAGGCCAAGGAGATGTTAACGTCTTATATCCAAAAGAAGCTAACCATGAATCGCATCCCTGCTGTGTCTAAACCCAGGACAACTTTTTTATAAGGGGTGCTTCTGAACAAAAAGATTAACAGCATCTGGAACTGGGAAAAAGCCCTGGGACCTACCATATCACAATAAAATTCGCACGGTTCGTGCGGGGCGTGAAAAGTTACAAGCACCCCTTTATGCGCGGCAACGTCGCGCCCGACTTCACTGGTCGTTGCCTCCGCTCTTCAGACACCTTAAGAACTTCGTAGACCTTGGGCGTTTATACGCGTGCCCCCTCCATAAGCCCGTCGTTGAACCGCTCCTTGTAGATCTGCAATGCATTACTCTTCCCCTTCTATTTCATTATACTCCGGCCGGGGCGTGAGCCTTGGGTGGTCCAAGATGCACTAACGGGAAGTTTCCTTAAATGCGAGGATGACAAGTTTCCATGCTGCGTAGACTGCGGCGCTGGTCGGAGGCGCTTGCGTTTTTCTCTTCACCTGACCTCTGGATTCTTGCATCATGTAAGCTTCAGGTACGTGATTTGGGAGGATTTTCCCTCACAACACATGCTTCTCACCATTGCTTTCATTCTGAGAGACTGGAGATCCCGCAGAGCCGAATCATGTGTAAATTTTCCCCAGTTTGAGGTGCTTTAATCTCTTTTGAAGCCCCAGACTGTGAGTTCCCGTTTAAGTTCACTGCTACATTGATATAAAATACCTACTTCTAGTGTCATGATAAAGTAAGCAACAATTTCGGAAACTTTCTAAACTGTATATTATTGCAATAAGAAGAGCTAACTTCTAGTTAGGTTCTAAGAACACTTTCCTCTTGTGTAATCTTTAAGCTCTAGGGACATTTACCCTGCTTAGGTAGGCCTTAGGGACATTTTCCCTTTCTGTGCCTATTTTGCTTCCTTTACAGTTCCGTCCTTCTACTGTAATCTTTATTACTGTTCTTCTTCTTCTTTCACGATTTGTTAATACCCTTTATGTGATTCTTTATCTCGGCATAGTAGATGTCCCTTTTTCCTTCCTTTTCTCCATGCTTACAGAATTTTCTGTAGGAAGAGAGCCTTTAAATATCAATTTCAATAAAATCAGTTTACCCTTGAATGTTTCCATTTTTCTTTTTAGGATTGGGACCACGCTACTCCAGGATCAGCAGCCTTGGACCGGAGCTCTTAATATCTCTTTGTTCCCTCAACTTAAGAGTTCCCAAGTTAAACTGTCCTCCTAGATTAATAATAAAGTTTGATTGTTTCCTGAATTTATAAGTCTTTCCTTTTTAGGCAAGAAAACCACGTATTAAGAAATTCTAACTGAAGAATAAATTAAGTGAAGTGGAATAGTAGACTTCTACAGTATTATGAAATTGGGCATTGAAAAGCAAACTTGAATAGTACGTATCAGCTATTTGTGTAGCTTCTATAGCTAGCAATAGAAGGACCCCAACGCCAACAGGCCTACCAGAGAGGTTCCTGTACTGACCTTACCTGCTCTGTTGTCTATCAATTCACCTCCAAAGAGAGGGGGAAGAGGATTCTCTGATGAAGACACCCCGTGAGAGGAAGATCGTTCATATATAGAACTCTATTCCTGAAGACCTAGACCCATTACCTGAGTTTACAACACTTAAACGAGAAAGAATTCCTGGTCAACTCGAACTAGTCCGTGAGCTGGCGGTTCTTCATAGGATTCTTCTGGAACAGGAACACCTACCCTCCAAGCTTCTGCCTGAGCCTGGGTCTCCTTCTGGTACCAGATATATCATCTAAGCTCCTTACAACAACAGTTTAGTTTAGAAGCATACTGCAGCTTCTAGCTGCTAAAGGCTCGGCTCTGTCGGTGTATACACCCACTAGCTAGCTATGACCAGTGTCGGTTAGCTAGCTTCCAATGCTAAACAAATGGCGTATCACGCATGGCGGCGTACGTCAATGTGATGTTCGGGCTGGGGGTTTTACCCGAACCGGAGAATATTTCAAGTAATGCCTCTTGGACAATATTGCGGTCTAGATTCGGTAGAGCGGAAAAGTAATAGTACTGCCTTATATCAAGATTCCCAGTCAGGGCAGGATCGTAGAAATAGTACTGATACTGGTGCTGTCCGATATGGTAAATGAAAAGGATGGTTAACTCCAATTCGTATATTCCATAAATATAGAGTTAATGCTCAGTAGGTGGTAAAGTCGAGGTATACACTGCCGCTACGCTGAGATCAACCAGATCTATCAAATGCTAATATCAAGTGCTGGCGGTCGAAAGGCGACGCGGCTGTTTATATATTCCCGATAGCTTCAGGAGTCATGGCGTGCACACGTTCGCGTGATGACACGTTGAGCAATTCTATGTTGGAGACCAAGCTCAGAAAAATATTTAAGTACAGATATAAGGTCGACTAATCATATAATATTATAACATTTCGGGATTGCCTCCCATCTACAGAAATTTAAAACATTCAGGTAACCGAGTAAACTAAAACAGAATTATTTTTTATTGTCAATATATTAGGGAGCTTAGATGTTGCTCGCAGTAGGTCTAAAATGTAACAATGGAGCAAGCTTGGAGGGTCCAGATGTCAATATCTGTACAGTCAGAGGGCAGTGGGTCAGGCATGAACCGTGTGTAGAGGTACAGCCGAGGTAACAATGTTGAGGTTAGGTTTTGCTCTGGGGATGTAGAGAGATTTCAATGTTGCGAGTTAGAGGGGGGTAGGAAAGTTTATGATTGAGAAGTCTTTCGTGCCGATAGGATGATTATTTTGTTCAGCATGGAGATGGGGAGCAGAATGAGCAGGTTTTGAAAGTGGTAAACCGGTTCTACTGGATACGCCTAAATGTTGATCGATTCGAGCTTTGAAATGTCCACCGCTACCTATATACGAAGCATTGCAGCTTCTGCATTGATATTTGTAGACAACACTAGACAGTAGAGGTGTAGGAGGCTTGTCTTTGAATTTAAAATAAGACCCTATAGTGAAGGAGTTTTTGTATGAAAATTTGAAGTTAATGTGCGGGTAAGCTTCAGAGAGGAAAGTTTTCAGGGTTAACCGCATTAACAGTCTTTGTTGTAATATGGAAGCGAATAAAAAAGTCTAATCTAGGGACAGAAGGTTTAGTTATGCCTGGATCGAATACAGTAAAACCCCTCTAATAAAAAATAAAATAAAAATAAAAATAAAAAAATATTGTGCACCAATACCCTACACATGAAAATGTGTGCTCATAGGGGGGTGAATGAGAGTGCGTGTACCAAAGCTTTGGGTGGGTAGAGAAAAGAGTGTACAGTATATATTTTGTCATCTGGTTTGAAAATGCAAGGTAGGAAGAAGAAAAATGGTATGCCCGAAATAGTAAAGTTTTTATTGCATTTATTTTAAATTGATCATAGCAATGACTGAAGAAACTTGTTCCGAGACCTGAGAATGTGGGTTTTCGGTAAATTCTAGTGGACAGTGTTGAGTTTTGATTAGTTATTAAAATATCTAAAAAAGCTAATGAATTGTTTGATTGGTTTTCAGTGGTGAATTTAATATTTGGATGTATACTATTCAAATACTGCAGAAAAGAGCCTGAATCTCTTTGGTTTTTGAATATGAGGAAGCTATCATCTACGAAACGTTCATAGTGGATAGGTTTAAAGTTGTTTGGGCAATCATTTAGCCAGAGAGCTTCATGATGGCATAGAAAGATATTTGCCAACGTAGGTCCAAGTGGGCTGCCCATAGAAACTCCCTCTATTTGCTTGTACAGTCTATTGTTAAATATGAAAAAAGAATACTTAATGGCAAGACTATGTTGATTGAAGGGCCGAGGCTAAGCATATGTATAAGGAGGCACAGCATCGTCAGAGGCAGCATTCCAGGTAGTCTCTGCAGAGTATTGACGATCCACATCGTTGGTGGAGTAAGCTTGAGGGTTCAGCATTCGAGGCTGAACCGTTCGTTGCCACTCCTTGTTGGTTCCGGTGGAATGTATCATCACTGATCCTTTGGCATTGCAGCTCTGCTCACTTTGACGGAAAACACAGCAGAAATACCTATGCTGTCATTGCCTCAAGGATGTCACCCTGAAGAACCTCGTTTGACCTCTTTGGCATTCAGAACTGGTATTATCAAGGTGCTGCTTGAGGGCTTTGATCCTCATTGAGGTGTGGACCCGGTAGATATGTTTATTCAGTTTTATAAGCAGCTTGCTGGCGTTCTTGCCGCTTGGAGTGATCTTCCGACACCTTATACGGTCAGGAAATTTTCCCCGTTGTTGGTGTACTGGGAATATTACTCCCATTCCCAAGGGTCCAGTGTCACCCCATGTCGCCAACTATCGACCCATTACACTGACGCCCATTTTGCCGAAGGTATTAGAGAAATTGGTCTCTTGTAAGCTCAGTAGTTTTTCTGAGGTTATGGTTTGTTGCGTGCTGGTCAGTTTATGAATAGAACTGGTTTGGGTAGTTGTGACGCATTGTTGTGGGTGTCACAGAATTTGCAGTCTGTGCTGGATTGTAGGTCTGAGGCACATCTCGTCCATTTGGACTTTAGCGTGGCATTTGACAGGGTCTACCACAGGGGTTTATAATACGAGCTGGAGTAGTTTGGTGTGGGTGGTAGGGTTCTGTGAATCATACGTGATTTAGTTTCTGAGCAAACGCAGAGTGTGTCTGTTGATGGCGTTTTGAGTGCCTCAGTTGCAATGGTCTCTGGCGTCCTTCATGCATTAGTGCATCTTGCTCGGCCTGGAGTATGAAGCTGAATGCCAGTAAGACCAATTCAATGATTTTTAGTCGGTCTCCGACACTTGTACCACAGCATTCACATCAGGAGATAGACAACACTTTGCTTCAGAAGTCTAATCCCTTCGAGATTCTTGGTGTTTTCTTTGATGAGAAGCTTACTTTTTAGCATCATATATGGGGAATAGAGGCACGCACTTCCAGTAAGATTTGGTTCCTCCGTGAGGTGAATTCTGTGTTTGGTGACAGTGAGGTTGTCCGCAGATGTTTTTATACTTTTTTGCTGCCTGAGTTGGAATATTGCTCACTGGTCTGGACTTCAGCTGCTGACACTCACTTGCGTCTGTTGGACCAACTAGTTAGTTCAGCCAGCAGGCAGTGCGCGGATAATTATCTGGTGAGCCTGTCAAACTCTGTAACTACTAGAAGGTTTACAAAAATGAGAGGCATGGGTTGTAATGTTCTGTCCCAGCCTCCAAGGTCTTTAGGAGAAGAACACCTGCTGCAGTCAGTACGCAAACTTTCCCGTTGGAGGATATTAGGTGTCGAACCAATCAGCTCGGTCGATGCTTCGTGCCCTGGTCGGTTAAGGTTGGGAATTTATTGCCAGCATCAGCTTTTGATCGTATTGGCCAACAGGCATTTAAGTCAGCCATGAAAGGCTTTTGCTGGATTTCCTTCAGCAGCGTTTCGGGCTTCCCGATGTTGCAAAGTGCTTCATTTGGGTTGTATTAGGCTACCTGTCCGTGGGAGCTCGAGCGTGAAGTTTTAATAATAATAATCATATTAATTACTGTCTTGAGATGGCATTATATTAGATATTGAAGAATCCAATGAGAAGCACACAGAAGAAATTCGGTTACCCACGACGTACGTTTCGCTGTCCTCAGCTAATCAGGTGGGAGGGTCGAAGATGGTCGAAATTGAAATTGTTAAATTTTAAAGAAATTTCGGCCGGTTACCACAGTGAGATGTAGCGGTGATACCGAGTATTCCAAAGCTTAAATACAACTTCAAATCTAGCAAATGTTTCTTGTAATTTTGAACATTGTACGCTGCATTGACTCCAACTTCAATACAGGTGCACCGGGGCCACAGGAACCTCCTGTACAAGGGCTTCAAAGGTTGGCACATCTGCACTGTAGATGGCGAAAACACAACACACAACGATTATGAAAATTTGACGAGAGCATCCAGTGATTAAAAGCGATGGTCGGCCTCTTGAGTTGTAAAAAGCTTTTCGATATGCAGCATCCCAATTAAACATTTGCAGTTCCTCCGCCAGCTGCATCTCGTAATTAACTTGCCATTGCTTCATATATTAATTACTGTCTTGAGATGGCATTATTTTAGATATTGAAGAAACCGATGAGAAGCATTAAGACGAATAATCATATTAATAATAATAATATGGCACAGAGGTTGTACTACATCCTTTTGTTAAAAAGATCCTGAATAATACAGCTGTCAGAGGCCACCATCCATAAGGATGGCCGGCCTTAATCCAGACAACCGGTACCCGGTCAGAAGCCCAGAAGCCCTGCCTTATTCTATTAACCTTATAAGCACGAGTTTTGGTCAGATGTAACAATCCCAGCCATAAGGCACTAACATTAAACCTGGGCAAATCCAGCGAATGGGCAATCGAAGGAGGAAATAATATACAATGCAAATAAAATTAAAGCCGACATAAGATTTGAGCACATAAAGAGGGAAAGTCACAGATAACTGTAAATGCAGTAGCTACATAGCTACCTAGTACAAAAACTATACCAAACACATTATAAACTAGCAACTAAAGTGCTGTTCAGTAGACTGGAAATCATAGAAAAATTACCTTTGTCATGCCGACACCAATCACAAATACTCGTCTGAAGTTAGCTGCGGCAACAGCACGATGAGCAACACTTGCAGCCATGGTTTATGATTTACACTAGTTGTTGATAAAAATTTCAAAATTATCTGCTCAGAGTAAGATGTGATGATTATTATATAATGTGTCAAGTAGGTAGCTAATCATCAAAAATAAAATTTACCTTTTTGGGAATATTTCCCACCATCAGAGAATTAAACAAAAACTTATCAGTTATGAATAAAAATTTTCCCTCATTTCATATATATAGCTATATATATAGAGGAGGGCATAGATGCTATTGTGGGAAGTTTAAAATGCGAATGATCATAGGTACTTGGCAGGTCGCGTGTCGGCGTCTGTACAGTAAGCGAATGTAGAATAATTGTGGGCTATGTGAAGCAGTACAGCCGAGTTCATAATGTTAAGGCTGGGTCTTGTTTTATAGAAGTAAAGGGACTCTTTAATGTTGTGAGCTCGACTGGGAAAGTAAAGTTAAGGAGAAATTCTTGCTGAAGGCATCCTCGTTTTGCTCAGCATGCAGGCTGGGAGCTGAATAAAAGGGTTTTGCGAGTGGTAAGTCGATTTGACTAGATACATCCATAGCTAGGCACAATATCGAGAAACCGTATCACGATAACCGATAATCGTTATCACGATTACCAATGCTCGATTAATTTTTCATCAATTTATTGCCAATATTGATAACCAATAAATTCTCATACGATCACAAACACATTGACCATTTCCGAAATGAATTTGCGAATGAAATTGGTTATTGGAAATCATTTCAGTTTATGCCTTAGAACTTCAGACTTTAATCACTTCAAAATTAAAGCAAATTTCCGTATTTTTGCCGTAAATATGTGATGTTTCAACAGAGGTAGACTAGAAGACGTTTAATTAAACTTTAGTGCTTGGTAAATATCTATAGAAACGACAAGCCCATGCAAGATGACGCATTCACAAACTTGACCAATGCATACATATGACCATAGCAACTCGGGGCAAGAATCAAAGAACAGAACAGGGCGCCAGAAGTAGGAGTTTAATATCCTTTGAAACAAAGCAGCATGACAAAAATATTCCTGGAGGTTTAGCTAAGGCTTAAGCCAGACTTATATTAGCAACTCGTAGAGTCAGCAAAGTATCCACAAGGGCAAATAGGCGGAATGTTCCAATGAACAATTTTGCAGGGGTAAGCGAAAGGCAGAGTACTTCTGTCGGATAGCACCACGACTCGCGTCTTCGCGGGTTTCTCGACGTCGGGAGAACTGATCTAGTCGTCACATTTTTGTTAATTGATAGGTAAGTTCTCTTGCCGTTTTTTTTTACTTAGCCAAAAATGCAAGGTATGCTCGTGTGTAAGTATAAGAGCTATCTTGTTAGTAGTTATTCTGTACTCTTGTCTAGTATCTTAGAAAAGACTAGTACTGCATCGTATCAGACTAACACTTCACTTGTGCATGTTAGTATAAGAATTATAAAAATCTGTTAGCTCTGAATCTGTTCCTTTGCCAGGTGATAGAGTTACTTCATCTCAGATTTTTTTTATTTTCAGCCCCCTCTCCCCTCCCCCTCCGTCCGTGGCTATATAGGTAGGCACCCGACCCCCTGAGCCTCATTCCGGACGACGAGCGAATATCTCGCTGCTAAAGAGCCCAGAACTACGGGCTTTGGGAAGGTTGTACCTCCAGAGGTACCCTGCCTTTCGCTTATCACTGCAAAATTGCTCATTGGAACATTCAGCCTATTTGCAGTGGCTCGCTTCCAGCAGAGTACCTCTGTCGGATAGCACTGACTTACCAACAGCGTAGCTTGCGGAGGAGGGAGGGGTTCTGTGGCGACTCCTGATGTGGAGGGTGCTGTAAAAAGTGCTAAGCTTACCCTGATCTGTTGTCTATTATCCTTGACTGTGGAGATCTTCCGATTGACCTATCACAGGAGTTCGATTCCGCACTTCCATATCTATGGATCTTCTGTTCTTTTGTGCGGACAACAGAGGTCCAATTGCTGGTATCTTAAACCTCTCCAGTGAGAGTTACCATGAGAGAGCTGTCAGCTTTGTCTTAGTTGCATCACTGTCTGAGGGAGTGACTTTAATAGATCAGGGTAAGATATTATTATTATTTGCAAGCACACCAAATGTGATGGTTACAAAATTAAATATTTCTTGATAGCTAACTAATGGAGTCCTCATAGACCACAAGATGACGCAGAGAATGCATGAAAATATTTCAGCAGCCGATAGTGCTATGTACTTTAAAATACTACATGTATATAGCTACATTCTCTACCAACTATGACAGCTTGAGGGTAGTTCAGACGAGGATTTTTTTTTTCTGAAGGTTGTGCAAGGTCACTCCCAAAAAAAAGTGAAAAGCTGTGTAGCATCACTGCTCCCTTAACTGATGCTAGAGTCTGCATTACTGTATTGTTATCATACTCCTAGGTTTATCAATGCACCCACATTGAAGAGAGATTCAAGCAGTGAGGCAGGGTATGTGGCTGTGTGCCAACATCACGGATGACCGAGTGTACCACAACACATCACCTACTGATCTAAAATTGGCCCATTTTTAGGAACCCTCCTCTTTAGGTCCCTACCTACTTGTACTGGTCTTCAGTAGGAAATAGTCCTACAAGGGAAACTTTTTTGGTAAAAGGAACGTTGGTCAACTCTTACCACAGCTACAGCATTCCCAGCCCAAGGAAATTATTCAAAAGTTTCACCAAGGCAGTATTCCTGAAATCATCAGTATTAAGTTCTCCTTAATTCAGATTCCAATTTGAAATACAGTAAAACCCCTCTAATTCGCACAGCACGGGGGGAAGGGGGTGACAGATTAGCGGGGATTTTGGATTACCAGGGTACTTACTAATTCGAAAAAACCTCTGTATTCTGCACTAATGCGGATTATAGAGAAATTGTTCGTACATTCTGCGCAGCACTTCACGCAGATTTTTTGCTCATTACCTCCCTAATCCGAAAAATGAGAAGCGCTTTGCACAGATTTAAGAGGTAATTGTAGGAACTCCGTACTTTACCCCATTAATTCGAAAAATGCTCATTTGTTCAGATTGCACTTCGAACTATAATGAGATGTTCGGATTAGGGAGGGTTTCGGATTATTGGGGTGCAGATTAGAGAGGTTTTACTGTATTCAACAACCCCACCCTAGATTCCTGCCTGTTTTTTGACGGTTAATACGCGTACCAGAATACCAGACTAAGCCCACTAGGTTGCGGGGATTTTGAAAGGGAATACCAGGATAAAAAATTTTTAATGCCCTGTTGATACTCAGGGACTTTAACTTCCAATATCGAAATTTATATTTCTGATCAATAGAAGTTGGTTGAATTCAGATTTCGATTTGAAATATTCAATAAATTCCCGCCAGACTTCTGCCTGTTCTCTGGTAGCTAATATGCTAAACCAAAAGTCAGACTAATCCCACCTGGTGGATGGAATTCCAATATGTTTGCCAAATCCAGAAGACCCTGAACGAAAGAGAACACTTGTCCCCTTATCCAGAAAATATTTCAAAAATTTTTAAAGCTTCCGCAAAATCCGATTCTCAAAATTACTCCAAGTATCAATGGGCACTAAGCAATACAGGACTAAGTCCATATCTATTAAAATTACAGTTGTAAAACGTTGAAGTAACTTCACTGTATAAGATGCTAAGGCTCAATGGACTTCTCAGAATATTCCAAATCCCGACATTGGTACCCAGATAAATTTCAAAGTATGAGTGCTTCCCTGTATCTAAGGGTAAGTCTCCTAGGACTATCTCAAACTTCTTCTAAATTATTATTATTATTATTAAAACTTCACGCTTGAGCTCCCACGGACAGGTAATACAACCCAAATGAAGCATTTGCAACACCGGGAAGCCCAAAACGCTGCTAAAGAAAATCCAGCAAAAA
>LQNS02000211.1:42080820-42090939 GCA_001587735.2 Parhyale hawaiensis
TTTCTTCATTCCTCTACATTCTACTAACATAATGGCAATAGCTCATAGAGGACCGGGGTGTAAGTCCCGGTATCTTTTTGGGAATGGGCCTTTTGGTTCGTCTACTGCCGCCTATCTAATCTAATCTAATCTAATCTAATCTTATGTTTTGGGAGCAGCAGGTTACCTTAGCCGTTAGCGTGGTCTTCGGGACGTCTGTCTTTCATGCTCACTTTGCTACCTTTCGATTTCATACTTGTTCTGGTATTACTTTCGACTATTCTTCCTCTTCTTGCCCGACTTGCTGTTCCCATGAGTGTTGATCCTGTGTGGGAACACCTTCGCGCATGGGTTCCACATGACTATCGACATACTATATATCCCTTCCTTTTCTTCTCTTAGAAAACCTTGGTAATTATTTAGGGAGGCTTAAACTATCTTATACTACTTCAACTACAACTACTGAAAGTTTTGTGGATAATTTTTTACATTTGAAATCCAAAGATGCGAATGATATTCTATGTGGGGCGCCAGAAGCAGTAGCTACGCCTCTATGTATCATTACTGTTGTGATAACTGATTAAGTTTTCTGACTTCTCTGCCCTAGAAATAAATTTAATAGACCTTCTCTAATTTTCCTCTGAGTGCGTCTGAGTGCCAGTGCATACCTTGGTGACAGATCTGCGAGAGCACTTCTTACCTTTGCGAAACTTACATGCGCTTGCTTGTTTCAGGTGGGCTATGATATGACTAAAAATGCGGTGACAAGACTCTACGAAAAGACAGGCGTACGTCCTGAAGATGTGCAGGTTGTGGAGCTGCACGACTGCTTCAGCGCAAATGAATTAATAACTTACGAAGCTTTAGGTAAGTGGAACCGCTATGCCTTACTCTCTAGAGCAAGACCTAACCTCAACATTATGGCCTCAGCTGTACCTCTTCACACTATCACCGACTAACGAGATCTATATCTGACGACTGTACAGGAGCTGAAACCCGGCCCCTTCTCACAGCTCTGTTCATTCACCTTTCAGACTAGTGCCCATGACCGACATTTTTCCTCCAACTGCACATGTTTTTGCTCTCCGCCCTAGAATCACTATATATCCAACATAACCTAGCCTCAATAGAATAACTACAGCTGTACCACTCGTCACAACCCATGACTGACACTTCTCCCTCCGACTGTGCTTGTTCGTTTTCCCCCGCTTCTCTTACCGTCCCACGCCTATATAAGAACCCCATAGCGCACCATGGTCATTAGCCCTTTAGATCCCACCCTGTCAACATACCAAAACTGAGTTCATCTTAGATAAAAAAAAAGTTTTGTTAGGCATCCTTTGTTGTTTTTATTAGAAATTTCTGATGATGGGAGGAAAAAAAATATCCGAAACGTTAAAAAGTTTTATTTGTTAGTCGACATCTGTAATTATTTTGATATCTATACATTTGTGAACTAGAAACTAAGATGACATATTTCTTTTACAAGCTTCACAGAAGCCTTTTCCAAAACTCTATATTTTCGTTTGACATCATCACTTGATGTTCTTAGGATACTTGCCTTACAAATCAGTTGCTGCCAACGTACACTAAAATATATATATATAACGTGAACTAAGCCCAATTTTAAATGATTTGAGCATCAGTGCATTTGGGAAGCCTACTAATATATATTGAGCTAAGCCCTATGGTAGTGTAGCGTCCATACATTTGGATTGCAACATAATATGAACCGAGCAGCCGCAATCCTTGCGTGGTGCATTTGTGTCTCTCTAATGCTATCTACTCCCATTCTATGTTTTAGGGAGCTCCAACTCCAGGGAGACCCTTTAGAATACCACGTTACTAGCGCCATACTGTATGTCCCTTGGTTCTTCTTTTGTTAGATGGGCTTTGAAGCAGAAAGGGGGCTGAAACTATTCAATATGATACTAATGGGTTCCGTGGAAATTCCACAGTTAATTCATATCTTCACTGTCTAAACTGTAGTAATCTTAGCTACAATAGCATGATTTACTTTGGTTCGACCTAAAGAAGCTCTTCGAATCTATCATACCTCGTCTAAATTGTTCTGAACCCTTTATTGTTCATCATACACTGTATGCAGCGGACTTGTTTGATCTTGTTCATAACTTACTAGTTGGTTACGCTGATGATATCACTTTGCTGGCTGTTTGCGAGAATCCTAGTAATAGGTTGAAGGTTTCGCAAGCAATTCAGCGTGATTTGGAGGTGATTGATTCCTGGTGTTCTAGGTGGGGGATGAGATTAAATGCAGGTAAGACTAATACTATGCTCGTGTCTAGGTCAACTACAGTTAGACTTGCTTTCCCCGCTCTCATACTGGATTGTTTGTCACTTCTTGTGGTACACGACACAGTAGTCTTGGCTGTCAATTTTCATCCAAATTTGACGTTTGAGGCTCACATCCTGAAGGTACGGCATGCGCCATTTGAGCATCATATTGGTAACAAATGGGCGTTCCAGTTCCAGATAATCCACGTTATATGTCTGACTAATTTTATACAGGTTATGATTGATACCCACGGGCAAACGTGGGTACTTTTTCCGCAAGTGATGTTGCAGCTGGCCGTAGTTCCTGCTAACAAGGTTAATTTTCTAAAGTTAGGTTCTCTATATGTACTTCCCTGTTCTGCAAGGTGGGCTGTCGATCGAGATAGCCGACCTAATTCGCAGAACTCCTCTGCTTTATCGTGTGGAAGGCCACGAAAGAGGCCGTCTACTCGAGTGTCTTCTTCTGTTCTTTACGCCTTGTTTTTACTGCAACATCTCCACGCGGCCCGCACTGGTCTGGTTTTCAAATAAAAAGACAAGACCAACAACGCGCCCAATACCCAGAACTAAGACGGGACTTTAACGTGGCCTTAAGGTGGCTGCACACGATCAAGTAAACTTGACAAGTATGCTTGATCAAGTGACTTGTTCAAGCAAACTTGACCGTCTGTATGGTGAGACTTGATCAAGTATTAGACTTGACAAGTCGCTTGATGCATGATTGTATTTGAATCATGTCGTCAAGTCAAGTATTGACTTGTTCAAGTCAACTGGACTGTGTGTACCAAAGACTTGATCAAACTTGAAATTGTTAAGTTTGGCTAGTTGTGCTCACGTGAAAAAGCTCACTGTTTTCGGCAGTGTTACAACACTGTTACAACGTTAATTCGGCAGTGTTACAACACTGTTACAACGTTGATATGAAAAACATCGAGCTACATGACTGCTAAACGGCTTGGTAAAGTTTCACGCTATAGAAATCGAGGCTCTGGCTTGGTGGAAGTAGTAGGAGACAATGGTAGAGTATTTTAATCTTCATAGCTTCTTCCAGTACAAGGAAATCGCAGTGTTGCAGTCAATCTTTCGTGGGGAGAAGTTGCTTTTCTCATGTTTATATTGGTCTTTGCAATTAGAGGTGTTACCAGTGACAGCAGATGTAAGGATGTCGGTTCGTTCATTCGAAGCTAGTTGTGGCAATCACGTGGATAAATCTTCAACTCCGCCAATATTTTAACATGAGAATACGCTTCCTTTTCTTCACCCAATCTTTGCACCACTCCCTCCGGTTCTTTTCAGTTGCCTTTCGCTTGGCCACAATACAGAAAGCTGCCAAGGCAAGAGCGTCGTCGTCGTCGTCTGCACTCGACATTGTGATTTAAACTGAAGACTTGTCAAGCGTACTTGACCGTGTGGAGGCGAAGGGAAATATCACAATACTTGATGAAATACTTGATCAAGCATACTTGTCAAGTTTACTTGATCGTGTGTAGCCACCTTAAATTTAGCCGAAAAGGGTACATGAAGCAAAAGTCACTGCTACCCTATCTATATTTTCAAGGCTGCAGCGGGATTGCAATATCTCCTTAACCAGATCGATTTTCGCAACATGTGAGCACTTTTTGGAATCATCATTTTTAGGGCTGTCTTTAAAACGCGACTCGACAATCAACAAACATTCCTCGATATGATGCTGATGAGTAGATTCGAGAGGTACCGAGCAAAAATTCTAACTATTACCAGCAGCGTGCTGAAATTCTGCATGTGAGCTATGAATACTGCCAAAAGCTTAACTTTCGAGTCTTGCCAAATCGCGGTAACAGATTTTGAGTACTCGAAGACAGAAGTAACCGTTAGCTCATATCACCCAAACGGCTAATGATATACTGTTCAAAGTTTGTGGAGCATCTTAGACTAGGACTAGGCGCAATCTTTCCGAGTTTCAGCTTCGTATTGCTTTTCATTTTTTGCCTGAATTTTGAATTTTTATTTTTTCTACAATTCAATTTTTTTTTCTAATTTTTACAGGGCTCTCTTTTACACGGTCTGAAAGATCGTTAAGAAGTCCCCTTGTTAAAGATTTTCCGTCCACTACTTTGCGAGCCAACGAGTTCAGTCAAAAATGAGTTTTTTTTTCTCGCCCATGCACTAAGCGTTTTGATGCACCGTAGAAAAAGTCGCTATTAGTAGCAAAATATCTCTTGTGACACTACTACTAGGAGAATAGCCTAGCATTTGACACCAGTCTGAAAGTATGCAAAGCTATGCAAATTTTTATCTGCGTTTAAAAAGTTTGCATACATCAAAAAACTGTGCAACTTGAGCCTTTTTTTAAATGATCTTTCATAATACTCCCAGAACATAAATATTGTAGGGACTACCACCGCCAAATACTCATAGCTCCGCAGAAAACAAGTGCACATTTACATGGAAAAGCAGCTACATCTCTTCCGACACTCGAGACTTTTTCTAGGTAGGTACCTGGTGAAAGATTTTAAGACAGGTTAGTTTTACCCTACTGTAGTTACTTAACTTAGAATGGGGTAAAATATTCTGAGACAGGTAAGTTTTATCCTACTCTCGTCCATTTCAGACACAAAAGGATGTATCTAACCTGTATCACGTAGGGCTAAATTTTGGATACGACCGTTTTATTTTACCCTACTCTTGTCACACAGCCTACCCCGCGACACAGATGAGTATAACATGTGCTATCCGACACCGCAGGCGTGTACTAATCTAAGCTGTCTCACTACACCTATTGAGAACGGAGAGGACTTGAAGGTTGGGTTAGTTAGGTTCATCAATGCTACGTTATGGGAGCAACGAACTCAGTGGATTGTGTAGGTTACTTTGTCCATGAGTTTGATCATTAGGAGGACACCTATCTCTAGTTGGGCAACTACCTCCAGAAGACGACAATTATCCCTAAATGAGGGCAACTACTCTAGCAAGATGTGTGCCCTTAGAAGGACAACTAGACTCCTAGGACAATGTCTCTCCTAGTTGGACACTTATATTCTAAGATGACACCTGCCATCCCTAGAAGAAAAACCACATCTCAGCTAAGCAACTAGCCCCACGAGGACAATTACCCTCAAGAGGACAACTACCTCCAGGAGGACAATGACCCTCTTCCTTCATGGGACAACTACCCTTAGTTGGACAACAACTTTGCCCATAGGAGGACAGTTTTTCTAGAGGGATAACTGTTCCATAAGGACCACTATACTCTTAAGAGGACAAATTGTCATCCTAAGAGGACAAATTGTCCTCCTAAGAGGACAAATTGTCCTCCTAAAGAGGACAGATACTCGTCCCAA
The DNA here is from genome assembly GCA_001587735.2 of Parhyale hawaiensis. Taxonomy (NCBI): domain Eukaryota; kingdom Metazoa; phylum Arthropoda; class Malacostraca; order Amphipoda; family Hyalidae; genus Parhyale; species Parhyale hawaiensis. The sequence goes on from LQNS02000211.1 coordinate 42,086,415, forward strand.
AAAGATAATGATATCCTGTCTCTGGGAAGGGTAAGTTTGTAGGCTGGAGCTGTGGTATTTTAGAAAGGATCACCTATTTAATTCTCAACTCAAGTGTTTGAGTTGACAATTCTACACGTGAGTATTGGAGTGACGATTATTATCCAAATGGAAAGATCGGGAGACACTTGCATAAGTCGAATGACTAAAGAGACCGATGCACAGAGTGTTTAATCTAATGCATATTCTTACTCAACCTAGTTTACCAACCCAACCTACCTCAGCTCAACTAGACCCACAGCAACTAACACCAACTCAATCCATCCCAACCCACCCCAGGTCAACTCGACCCACACCAAGTCAACCTAACCCAGCCTAACCAATTCTAACCTAACCTTCTAAACTTTACCTATCATGCCCTACCCTATCCTGCCTTAACCCATCCTACCCTAGCCTAAGAGAACGGCACTGAACTTAACCGCATTCAATCGAACCCTATTGAACCATACGAGATGAAGCCGAACCAAAGCGATCCAGACCAAACTAAACAATACCGAACAAAATTCAACCAAACGGACTCAACGTGATTCAGACCGCATCAAAACGAACTTAGCCGAACCAATTCGATCCAAACCCAACCAAAACCTGCCCTAAGATACTGGGGTGACGTATGTACTTGCGGATGTAGTGGACGTTATGTGCAGGACATCCAATAAATAATAAAAAATAGCTAAAAACGATTTTTTTTTACAATTTCAATAGCTGAAAAAACGAAAAACTGTTCTTCAACCAATCAAAACTTTTTGCCGCTACTTACAAGCATGCATCTTGTCGTCCTCTATCAGAGCTCTATGTCCACGTAACCGTTTTCAATTTTTATCATCGTATGTCTCATAAAAGTACTCAACCGATTGTCGTCAAACTTACCGAAGTTAATCTCGAGGCCATCCCAAACTACATGGTCCTGACCCTCCACGTTTGACATTTTCTCAAGAACAAGCGATGGGATTGCATAAAAAAATTCTGTCGGGTAATGTTGACATCGTTTCCTACCAATTTCAGCACTTTTTTAAAACATTTAAACAAATGCTATAAAGTGCTAGTAGGACGTTCAATTAAACAATCATATATAGAGCACTTGAGTATTGTATTGATAATGCAATAATTTTATAGACATAATTTTGAGCGTGTGCGGCAGCTGCTTGGTCCGAATAAACATAATTTCACGTGCGTTCTCTTTCTTCGTATATCTGTCTGGTTCTCCCGTTATACTGTACCTACTCCCTAGTCCACACTGTCGCACGGTGCACTGTAGCGGTTATGCGACGCTTGACAAATTATCAAGTGCAGATGTTTAGCAGACCTTCGTTGCTCACGCTCCTTGTTCTGAAGAAGCTGCTGTTTTTGTAACTATTTTTTCTTATTTTACTTCTAGTAGGGACACAACTATGATAAGCAATTATTGTAAATGCAGATACTACCAACTGAGCTCGAATTGACATTTTGACACTGTTCTTTACCTCGCGGTAGCGATTTCGAAGGCATAGCAACACACTCAAATGACGGACTTTGAGAGCAGCTCCAACAAGAACTGCACAACCTTCTCTTTTCGCTCTTCAAACTTATTTTTTATACTCTTCCACCCTTAACTATATACATACATGCTGCAATATTCATATCACAATCATTTCCCTTGGCAAATTCTTGTTGTACATTTTCCTAAAAGGAACCTGGAAAGCCATCAATAGAAAATATGAATAGCTCACAGGAAGAGAGGGAAGATGGGGAGGGGCGATTACGTATCTGTAATAGTGTCTATGTTGTCACTCTGGCACTGTTTTACCGAAGCAGGCATTGCCTCGTTATTCGGTATACATTTGTTCCAATATGTATCATTTCACATTGAGGAAAACTATTTTTGGTGGTAGGGATCCGTTTACTGTACCTTTGCATGCGTGGTATCCATATATGAGGGGGTTGGGTTTCGTCTCAGCATAGGCGTATCCATAATTCTCCATAAAAATTCGCATATAGTACTATAATTGCTTCCAATTTATCAACTTCCATCAGGATTCACTTCAAGCCAATCGTACAATAGCTGTTCTATTACAGTTGATAAGCAGGCACTTGTGTTCTAATAGACGATAGCGTTACGCTGTGCCGATTTTGGTAACTTTTAGAAGTTGGAAGATTCATGGAGGTGTTTGAATTACTTGGAATTCTTCAAGATGGTTTTTCACTTTTTCTGTGCATGTAACACGCTAATGTCATCTTCGATGACACAAGGTAGGTCGTCCAGAACGACGAGGGGGACATATTATGATTGCTGTTTGCTGTGGGGTGCTGCAGGCCTTGGGCCCTATGGGCCCCGGCAGGCCTGCGGCGCTAAAGTTTCAACCCACGTCCGAAGGACATGTCCTATAGTTGTGATAAATGTTGCATTTAATAGGTAGCTACTTTACATGCCATAGGACAAACCTCGTCGGGCTTGAAGCAGGGTTGCGGAGTCGGAGGTTTTGAGGGGGAGTCGGAGTCGGAATCTGACTTGCTCTAGGAGTCAGAGTCGGCTTTTTTAGCTCGACTCCGACTCCGGAATCCCATTTATAAACAAAAATCATTCAATTCTGAATTTTCAGTCACAAGTTTGAAAAAAATGGTAAATGTGGACATTTTTTTGTACATTTCTCTTTTACAGCTATAGCTACCATTTATTTCACTATTCCATATGATGGCATTGCGAAAATGTTGGGCAGAACTTTTGCACTTGGTACATAATGTTACGGGACATGGGGGGGGGGGCGCAGCAAAGTCACCAATTTTTGACCGATTGTTCTGAAATTTGCATATATATATATTTTTTTTAAAAGAAACCCATTTTGCTTCTGTAATTTTTTATTTTGGCCTTAGTTTTTGAGATTGGTTGAAATATAGGTATTTAGCTATATCTATATGCATTTTTCTAAGTTTCAAAGTAATAGAACTCAATGAGTTTTCATACTAGACTAAAAGCAATGACAGTTTTGGAATGCTTGAAACATTCCTAAAAAACTATGGAGCAGGATTTTCCATTTTTGCCTTTTTTATTAACGCAGCTGAAAAACAAATTTTTCCCTATGTTTTAGTTGGGTAGTGATCGAACAGAATAGAAAATATAGAGTCCAGCTTTGTAGTTTTGTTAGGAATGTTTCAAGGATTTCAAAACTGTCATTGTTTTTATTGTAGTATGAAAACTCAATGAGTTCTATTCCTTTGAAATTTAGAAGAAATGCATAGGTATATATAATGGGGTAACTTGGGACGATTTTTTATTTTTGCTACAAACTGGGTGTCATTTTGTAGGTCTGGATGAGAGCTACCGAATGGTGTATCAGAAAAATTCTAGCTTTCAACCATAGCTGGCAATGAACGAAAAACGAGCGTCCCAAATTACCTCGGCATCCGGGGCTACTTGGGACACATGTAAGAATGTTAGAAACATGCTTTAAAACTATTTTTAGAAGCTCAAATGTCTTTAATGATGATAACGGGTAACTATTCATCATGCATTATTTGACCATATTAATTTATTGGACGAAGTTTTTGGAGTCATACACACCTGTAGAGTAAGATTGAATTTTATTTCTTCTATCCTATTTTATCTCTAATTTCTCAATTTTTCTCAACTCTATTCTACATAAGCACATGTCTGATTTGCAGGCAGATGTCATTGACAGGTACTCTATGGTGACAAACTGCCCCGAAACTCCGTCATTGACGAAGTATATGCCGCGTTGGTGAATCCTCTGTATGACGTTTTGAAAAACATTACAATACAAAGCATTCCTTGTGATGATGTAGAGTCCAGCTAATGTCCTAAAGTACAATATGTTCTCTACACTTCTCAGTGCTTGTTACATGTCCTTCCTAACCTAATTCCTCTATACATCGTAACTAAAAACTAGTTTATAGTTCCGCACCGTCGTAATTACTGCAAAGTAATATCCAGTGCCGCATTTGACATTACTATTACATTTTTTTTCATGCAAATACCTACTATTACATATCGCCGGGAACAACGATGAATGTTTCCTTCATTTTCAAGTTATATCAGACCTTTGTACTGGAAAAAAATTATTGATAAACACGTTTTACTGGGTACCCGAATTAGCCCCGGCAAGGTTTCCCGAATTACCTCTGATTGCGAGAATGGCCTATGTTTAGAGCCTACTGGAAATTCAACTTCCACTAGCCTCTTGCCCCCATGGGCGGGTGGCTCTCACCCACTTTAGCCTGTCTGGGGTCAACCATCCGGTGTCTAGGTCTCGGAGACCTTAAAAAAGGTCAAAATTTTGAGTACATAATACGCAAGATACGCAGGTCAAGATACGCAGCGTTGGCCGGCCCGCATATATAAGGCGTAGGAGGCCGCTTCCCGTCAGTTTATCGCCGCGTGCCGAGCGGAGAGGGTGTGTGCCGCTCCCGCTCGCTGCTGCCTGTCTCAGCGCACGCGTGCCTTCGACTTCCGTTGCATACCTGCGCCTTCGATTGTTTTTTGCTTCTGGTTCTG
>LQNS02000211.1:42111650-42122533 GCA_001587735.2 Parhyale hawaiensis
TGGCTGGTGGGGAGAGGGGTTTGTCTGTCTGCCGCGTGCATCCCCGCTTGATGCAGGAATTTTCGTGGTGGTTACAGCCGCCACAGAAACTACTATTTTAAGCATCCCGCATGGGTTATTAGGACAGTAAAGGGTTAATCCTTTGTGACGAATTTGACGCTTGTGACGGCTCCAGCTTGCAGACTGCAGCCGAACTCTAGTCAGCGACTTCTTGCAGCGCCTTAGCCGAACGGACAGTGAGTTCGTATGATAGTGAAGATTTCATAGCAGTTTTGAAAGTAAGATTGGCCTTCTTCAGTACTTCTCGTTGCAAAATGACATCTGACAAACCCTCTGCGAACTCATCTCTGAGAGATTCCTCGAGAAATTCTCCAAATTTACACGTACTTGCCAGTTTCTTGAGTTACGCCTCGTAACTTGCGATAGGTTGCACGCCTTGCTTGTAACGATGAAATTTGAATCTCTCGGCTATCATGCTTCTCTTAGGAGCAAAATGGTTACGGAGATGCTCCACCACATAATCAAATGACTTGGTCGCTGGGTCGATGGGATCCATAAGGTTTCTGAGCACAGTGTAAGTTCGTCCTACGATTAGCGTAAGTAGCACGGAGAGCTTCTTTGCTTCAGCAACCGGGTTTGCAGTGAAGAACAGCTTGACGAGCTCAAGGTACACATCGAAGTCATCTGTATCGATGTTAAACTCACTAATAGTTCCAATATATGGTGCCATCACTCGAAGAGAATCGAAGTACTCGTCGCCAATATTACGTTTGTGAATGCGAGCAGGCTGAAGCAAAGGCGGCGGCAGTAAGGCACCAGAAAACTGGCCCCTCCGGGGGCATAGGATGGGCCATAGGCCATAGGGTTAGGTTAGTTAGGTTCGCCCATCCTATGTTATGGGGAGTAGCGCCCCCAGGGGGTTTGAGTAGGTTACCTTAGCCATTTAGCTAGGCCTTCGGGACGTCTGTNGAACACCTTCGTGCATGGGTTCCCCGTTTTTCTATAGACATACTATATGTCCCTTCCTTTTCCTCTCTTAGAAGAGCTTAGTACTTATTTAGGGAGGCTTAAATCTTCTTATAATACCTAATACCAGAAAACTGGACAGGTTAGGATCTATTTATTCACTGAAAGAAATCGCTCGCTCACACACACAAACCAAGTAAAGGAGGTTGCTATAAAAGGTTTACACGAACTGGAAATGAGACACGTTCACTATATTACTCATAAGTTAAAAATTCTACAAGATGTTGAAAATTTTGAATGGTACTAATCTGTCTTGAAATGAGTTAGACGACTCCTGACGTAGAGATACCTATGCGAGCCTTGGTGCTACCGACAGAGGTACTCTGCCTTCGCTCACCACTGTAGAAGTGTTCATTGGAACATTCAATCTATTCATCGGAAATGCTTAGTTTTTGAGATTCGACTCTGAAATTGTACCTATATATGGGGTTGGAACGCAACAAAGCTCATTATGCCGACACACTCGTGTCTGTGCTCTCCCGGCACAAGAAAGCGCGAAGCACGAACTTCGCTCGATTGCAGGGTGAGAATTCTGACGCAGTACTCACTGACGACACACTAATGTACCCGTTCTCCATTAGCGCATTCGTGAAAGCACTCCGGCTTCGCCGACACAGCCCACCGTTGTGCTTACAGACTGGCAGAAGTTAACGTCTTACCTCACCTGTGGTAAGCTTACCATAGTCACGTCCATCCACAACGCCACCCCTCTATGGACTACACAAACACGCCTCCTTCTATGTACTCTTAACCTCCACAGCCCACGCTGTCAGCTTCTCAAGCTATCGCAGATAATTAGTAAACGCGTAACACGAACGCCAGCACACACCAAAAAACGCACTGCGTGCTGGACGTGCTGACGTGGCTCATGCCCCAACTGCGGGATTCCCTCAACAGATAGAGCGGGAAAACCTTTCGAGACATCTCCTCTAGTTTCTTACAAAACTAAGTCCGTATTCGTCCAGATGAGCTGGACGCCGTCGCTCTCTTTGCACGCCGCCTCAGTGACACTGGCTCATCGACCGCAATACCAGCGACCTCATCATCGCCACCTTCATCAGGCTGAGGCTCACCAGCCGACGCACGATCATCCTGGGGTACAGTCGGTACTTTGATCAAGGCGTCATCTACAGTTTCCTCCAGCCACCGGGAAGAAGCTTCAAGGTAATTACCGCCGTCGCAACCTACGACCTCAGCCTTCCTAAGGCACGGCGGCCTCGGTAGCGCTGGCATCATTTGCAGGAACCATGCCTTGTGCTCCGCCGTAACAACGTCTCCTGACGTCACGAACGTGCTTAGGCACGTCGTCAACGCACACTACGTGCTTTTAACACGACGTCGGTCACCTCTCCGGACGCCCACTGGTGCACGTCGGTGGCGTAGGATTTTCCCACACCTCATCGCCAACAGCAAAATTGCTGGCGACACGATCGTCAACATCTTGGAGGTTTACATCGAACGGGGTCGCCACCGGTATTTCAAAATACCGTTGCGTCACATTGTACCAAAACGTGGAATCCTCCGGTTTGATTCCACCCCTAGCGACGATTCTTTTAATCGCCCGATAGTTCCTGTCGACAATCGCATGACCGCTCGGGGCGTAAGAGGCACATAACCTCAGAGAATTACCCCATTTGTCAGTAAACTGTCACAGTCGCCATCCGAAACGCCGTCTAATTGTCCAACAACAATTCAACGCACGGCTCTCACTCAATTACAGCCTGCTGCAGTTGAGCGACGATACTGCCTGCCGTCTCATTTGGCAGCCTCCACCAGATGGAGAAACACGAGGGTCCACGGTCCACCATGGACAGATAGGGCGCTGCACCATCGTGGGTTACGTCAATAAAAATCCGGCGCCAACTCCCATCTACAGCAAAACACACCCCGCACAATGAGGGTCAATCCGCTGACAAGCCTTACGTCGTGCCAGCTCTCGTTTCACCTTCTCACGCGACAGATCACTACGAGATAAAACGTACGGTTGATACCCAAATGGTGCGGCAAATGAGCCGCCCAAATTGCATTTTCCAAATTCTCTCCAGAGGCTAATCGCTGCTGATACCTCAGCAGCGCTCTCACCAGTATTCCGGTAACTAAGCCATCTCTTAGGTACCCTGGTCATATGATCAGCCTAGTTTTCGAACGTCGAAACGAACCCAACAATCACTGCCAGATCATGCTCCGCGATCGTCTACCAGACCACTCCTAGGGGACACTTTACAAGCATCTCCGCTGCAGTTTCGTACGACTTCAATTGTGCTCGTTACTGGTGCCGTCTATCCACTTGACAGCCATCCTAGAATCTCTGGCGACCGTGAAGGCTTTGAATCCCCACGCAATCGCGAAGTTAATTTCTTGCGCGACGGCCTCCAACTCACCTACATTGATGTGCAGGTGGTCCGACTCCTCCGGAGCCATGATGCATACTCAACAATGCGACCATCGACCTCCAAAGCAACACCGATCCCTAGGGAACTTGCATCAGTCCACATGACGACCTCACTGTGCGGACTAACGCTCCACACCCCCCCCCCCACTATCTTCCTGACCCACCCACGCCAACAGCTCGCCAGCTAAATTGCCGGCCGAGCTACAGAGCCCGGCATAGATACCCAAAAATGTATCTAGATACTAGATACACCCTTGAAATATATCTAGATACAGATACTAGATACAGTTTCACAAATGTATCAAGATACTAGATAGCTACTTGAATCTATCTATATACACAATATTAGATACTTTTCTATCTACAACCGCATCCATGAATTTTGAAACTCCATATGGTTTAGATTTTACACCAGGCCTCCGCATTCTGTTAGATTGCTATCGACTTGTTCTGATATTCAGACATCTGTACAAATTACGGGTCAACGAGTAGCTACAGTAATTTCTATATTTATTAGTACGGTGCATTAAAACACAACTAAGTTGTTCTGAAAATCATGTGCAGAAAGTTGGCATGAAAGTCAACCCATACAATAATATGCATTTCCGTCTGTTCTTTCCGAGCACTCGATCGGACTCGATCGGAAATGGATTCTCAAAAATGTAAGTATCAGAGGAAAATCAGTTTAATTTCAAACTTCACTCGTACAAAATTATTTCCACCCTATTTCTAATGATCGATTGTATGACGTTTAGCCTCAAGTACTTGCTGCTTGGTACAGTCTTTTATTGTATTTTTCCACCAACTGAAGCACTTTCCAGCATAAATGTCACTCCACTCTTCCATACAAATTTCCTCTAAGTGAGTGAGGTTCTTCCATTTTTTTTTTTTTCATTTCTCTCAATGTCAATATTCTCCACAGATTCTCTATTTTCCATTTCAGTCGGGGCTCTGGGAAGGTCACTCCAAAACATTAATATCGCTAGAGGGCCCAGCAGTCAAAAATGACGGCAATAATTTTTGACTAAGCTTTTTATTGTTCTAGTTCCCAGTATAGGTTTTGCCGTTAAATTTGGTTCGACGGCAGGCGTGATCTTCCATTAATGAAACGCAAGTTGTACAGCCATGAGTTTTGCGAGAGTAAAATATCCCCACCTCTGCAAGATAAGGCGCGGATATCCGTTTGGAATTGGTCAAAAATTGAGCAGCAGTAACAAAATATAGTTCAGTCAAAAGAATTTATCGGAAATGCTCAGGGCTTACCTTAATCTGGATAGCAGTTAAAAGCTAAACCGTTAGGGGCAAACTTTGGCTGGGATGTAAATAAAAAAGAAAAAGCGGCTGTTCAGCGTGAAGTTTCAACTGATACGAAGAGATTGTGTTGTAGAAAGCAGAGGCAAAAGGATTATGCGAGATAGGGGCAAAAACTTCAACCAAGCCTCGGCCTTTCGAACTACTACAAAGAAATTCCGCTAAAACTATGCGATATAGGTCAAGCTTATGCCCGACATGATCAAAAACTCCATCAAAGGTACCGCCTTTCATCTACCACGAAAAATCATCATCGTTATATGAAAAGTACCGAGCAGTTTTGAGAGCGAAGTGAGATTCAGGAAATGCAGTATTTCCACTTTCGACCATATATATATCTGAAGCTATATTTGTCACGGTAACTCCAAGGACTGAAATTTTATGGTAGCTCAACTTGTTTTTCAGTAGATGAATTTTCTTCTATTTGAATCCTGAACATCGGAATGGAGGGAAAGACCAACCAAAAGAACGAGCAAACAAGCAAGCTCGTAGCGACCAACAAGTGTATTAGTATATAGTGTATTTTTCTACAGCCACTCTCAAAGTCTAATCAGCGACCGAGTGACAGTTCCTTTGCTGATTCTTTCAAGTTACCATTCAAAATTTCTACATAATCTTTATTATTATTAAATCACACCAGACTGGCGACGTGGGAACGGAGAAACTCCATGAGGTTGGCAAACCCCCAAGCAATCAGCCCAGCGAGTGAAAAAAAAAGAAAGAGAAGATCCGAGATCACAGAATAGCTCTGTGTACAGATCGTTTAAAGCTGTCAATACCCGCACTAACAAAGGCAGAGCCATCCAGACCATTTCAAACATCAACACACGGTGGAAAAATGAATGAGAACACTGGCCCGTGTGCCATCGCAACGGTTCCAAGGCAAACTCATGAAGAGCACCAGTACGCCGATTATTCCTCACCCGACCAAATGGCTCCGGAAGAAAATCAGACAGTGGATGGCTAGGGCAATGAATTATATATTTTACACAGAAAGCAGACCCCACCAACTCTGCGACAATGCGCCAGATCACAAGACATAACACCATCCAGCATGAACGCACATCGACGAACCACTTCGTCAAGCAAACACAGACGACAATCGGCAGCAGGACCCCAGACTACGAAGCAGTGTTCCAGAAGAGGGAGGACTTATCGATTAAAGCAGTGACGTGTCACCTCTACCGAGCTGAACACCCTCCAAGCAAGTCTCATAAGACCAATTTTCTGCGATGCACGTGAGGCAACCGAACGAATGTGGGGCTCAAGCGTCAACTCTGGATCAAAATTGACACCCAAGATTACCAAGTCATCAACCACAGGAAGTGACACACCATCCAGTATGAGTGCAGGGAAAGGAGTTCCCACTGTACGCGACCTGGACACGAGCATCGTCTTAGTCTTGCTCGCATTTAGCCTTATCCCCCACTTAGAACACCGGGAATTAGTCACTTCCAAATCATGCTAAGTGGATTCTGAAACCTCCGACCTATCACTAGGCTTATTGCAAACAGCCAGCAAAGTAACGTCGTCAGCGTAACCAACAAGTAAATTATTAACAAGATCAAACAGGCAAAAACTCACTTCTCTTTCGATCAGCAGCTACACATTGATGTCTTTCAGATACAAACTGACTAATTACCGCGAAACCTGAACCAAAAATTCCCGTCAATGTCAGCTTATGGAGCAGTTCCAAGGTTATTCACGCGATCAAAAGCACCACCGCATTGAAGTCAAGCTGTACCAACCTTGCCTCATGATCCCCATCAAGAGCCAGCTGCAACGCATGAGAAATATGCAGCAGAGCATCACCAATTACCAAGCCCTTACGAAAACCACACTGTGTTGAGGGAAGGATACCCTGCTTCTCAAGAAAGTGACCCAACCTCGACGCAACCAACCTCTCGTAAACTTTCGACCAAACAGGTGTGATCGAGATGGATCATAGTTGAAGGTACGGGATGAGACAGAGCCCCTCGGAACAGGCGTCACATGAGCCACCCGCCAGCATTCCGGAAAAGAGCCCAGCCCTAGCATCTGATGGAGCAAGCGGGGCTGCGAGCTCACCAGCCACCCTCCGAAGAAAGAGAGGCAACATACCCGATGGATCAGTGCCCCCATAGGGGTCCAGGTCAAGAAGAAGGCGGTGCACTTCAGAAGATCTGAAGGCAAACCCGGAGAACCTCGGCTCGGGATCACACGCTAAAGGAATGCGCACCCGGTGCCGGCTCTGCTTCCCATCAAAGTAGCGCAACAAAAGGTCCGCCTTGTCAGGAGGGTCCGCAACAAGATCAGCACCAATTAAAGGGGGACAGAAGAGCTCACACGAAGCACAGTGCTCTTCAAGGTGGGCCACCATTTATGCGCGTTAACAGACGAAGCTAACAAATCCCTCAAATTATGATCCCTCTCAGCTTCCTCATAAGTTGCACTGGCCCGACGCTGCAGTTCCATAAAACGCTGAAAGTCAACAGCAGACCGGCTAGTACGCCAACGGGCATATGCCTCCCGCTTCAACTGGTGTGCCCTCCTTTCGGCATCATCAAACCAAGGTTCATCGCCTATCCTAACCGTAATGAATGAAGAAGGGGCATAGGCGTGCACCATGTCAGAGAAAAGCTAATCCGAAGTAGACCCAGGATCAGGAGATTCTCTCACAACACCTCAAGGCAGCGCAAGCATGGCGCCAGAGACGGCGTCCCAATTCACTTTGGACTTCAAAAATATTTCACGCCTAACAGTAACTCTGGGGACCTGCTAACAGACTTGCAGCGTCGCAGAGAGGGCACTATGGTCCGAGGAACAACTAATGGGAGACGCCACTGACACTCCAATCAAATCAGGATCATCAGTCATCAGATGGTCAATAACACCTCCCATCCAATAGGTGAGATCCTCAACCAACTGCTCACAACCAGAGGCTCTTGCGAAATCGTAGGCTGCGTGGCCATGGCTATCGGTCCTCCCAGAATCTAACCATTCCAATTAAAATCACCCATAAAGACGAAAGCAAAATGCCTATCCGATGACTGAATCCTAGTCATTGCATCTAAGAGACAATCAAAGACCCTATTATCAGCAGACGGGCTGCGGTACACTGAAAACAAATGGAAGTTCCTAAATAAATCAATAAAAATTTAGAAATTAAAGTTCCATAATACTGTTGAACATCAAGCATCCTCCGCGTACTTCACTGTTAGTACGGTGTTCTTGGGCAAAAAGGCTTCGCTAGATTTCCTGTAAACATGTGAAACACTATTGTGACCTAAGAACTCCAGTTTTGTTTCTTCCGACCATAAAACTTGCTTCCAGAAGGCAATTCTTCTGTCAGTGTGACATTTAGCAAACTTCGTCCCTACTTCAAGATGTACAGTAATGCGGTATTTATTGGAAGACCAGCTTTCAAGTTAGACTACCAAAAGGCTTTTGAAGTCTCCCATCAGCTGCTGATGACAAAAAAGCCCATGGCATTCAGGGAGACTATTTTTGTTGAATCCGAACATAGCTTACGGGTCGGCAGCAGCGAGTGAACCTTAATTCAGAGACGAGCAACTGGACGCAGGTATCATCAGGGGTTCCACAAGGTAGCATGCTTGGCACACTGGCACACTTCTGTTCATAAGTTACGTTTAGTAAAATCAGTAAATTTGCGGATGATACTACTATCATCCTAACACGAAAAGAGCTAAGCTCCAACAATGCCTTGACCACCTCGTGGAATGGAGCACAACGTGGCAGATGATCTTTTTAAGGTCGATAAATATTCTGTAATACACGTAGTGCCGTAAAGCGCTATCGTCTCTCATGACGAAGATGTGTGCGTATTTGAGTACGCAGATCGTGTGCTCGTGAGCGGCGTTCCAGTTGGTGCGCCGCGCTGCTCGTTGTATCGCTGATTAAGTTGAGTTAGGTTAGGTAACATTATTTAACGTTAGGTAACGTTAGATAACGTTAGGTAAGGTTAAGTAAGGTTAGAGAGGTTAGATTGGGTTAGGTAAGGTTAGGTAAGGGTAGGTTAGGTTTGCCTAGGTAGTGTTTATTTTAATGGTGGCGCGCGCAATAAAGCTTACGTGAACGCAAAATCGTCGTGAGAGACGATAGTGCTGCCCTAAATGAACGGTGCAGAATTGTTAGCTGTCACCCAGCAATGGGATTTGGGAATGACTACTACAAACAAACTACAACCCATTCATAAAGTTGACAAGAATGTGAAAATAGCCCGCAGAGTACTGGGATTCACCACCGAGAATTTTGAATAGATGTCCAAGGACATCATCATTTCCTTGTACGAGGCGTTAGTACGCCCACACTTGAAATTTTCTGTTAAATTCTAGTCGTCATATCTGTGTAGAGATATTGATAACATAGAAAAGAAAGAGGCCCACACAGAGCAATGAAATTGATATCCCAGCTGCGAAGTAAGCCGTACGAATGTCGCTTAAAAGAACTGGTCCTTATCTCTCCGGAGCAAATACTACTGACGGGGTAACTTGCAGAAACATTCAAGCATTTAAATGGCTTCAGTGGCGTACCTACAACGGGACTTTTTTGAAACCACGTTAATGATCGCCTGCAAAACGACGGTCAAAAACTTAAGCATAAAGCTCAAAGAACAACTTACGTCACCATTTCTTTTCGTATTTCATAGTGGACGTTTGGAATAGACTCCCCTCCGAAGGTGTTGGTGCGGAGACGGTCAACACGTTTAATAATTCGCTTGACAAACATTGGAGGGACATCCTCCACAGCTAAGAACTTTTCCTCTAGGAATGGCAAACTCTTTAACGGCCAAAGTTTTAGAGGCCACCTTAATCCATATTTTTTCTCTCCCCCGCCCAAATACACAGATAAATGTCTCTATGCGCCGCATATCAGCGGCTTTAGATCGTGCTCGCGTGCATGCATGATCGTCTCTTTGAGGTTCTTCCCCCTTTTTCTTCAGTCATCTATATCGTACTGGCATAATGGCAATAGCTCATAGAGGACTGGGGCGTAAGTTCCGGTGTCTCTTTGGAAATGGGCCTTTTGGTTCGTCTACTGCCGCCCATCTAATCTAGCTACATATCTTCCAAACTCTTCCAACTGTGTGTCGAGATACATAAGCTCCAGGGTCACAGTGGGCATCTGCAATGTCCTTTGCAGTGTCCCTTGGGTTATGGCGGGAATACCTAAAAAACTTTTGCTCTGCTCTCTCAGATACAACCCTTTCTCTTCCACGTCCTAGCTTGTTATCACCCGCGAATGAAACGAAAGAAGTGATGTTTTTGTTGAAGATTTAAGTAGTTATATTTCTAAATACATATGTCTATAGATTTGTCAGTCCAGCGAGGTCGAAGGAGTTGGGCAATCTTCATAGTTTTTCGTAGGGAGTTTGATGTGTTGACCTAGATGTGACCCATGCCAAAAAACTTAACCTAGTTGGTCATGAAAAATAACTGCGTGTAATTTTCCTCCACCGCAGCGAATTTGCCTTCACCGGGGCAGATCGTTTTATGCTACCAGGCGCTCTATTTTTTTCCTATGTTATTATTGAAGATCTACCCTCTGTAATTGGGGCTCTGTCCTAACCTCGTTCATCAAAAATGACTTCGTTGAATTTGCCCCTACCGCGGGCAATGGTCTTACGCCACGAGACGTTCTTGTTTTCGATATGACCTTGTTGAGCATAAATGAATATATTCTAATCTAGTATATTTTTCTATAATCCTATTTTCTATATCTGTTGGAATGAAAAAAAAGTAGTGTCGTTTTAAAAACTTTAAACTTTTGATCGAATAGCTTTTATTTTAAGGTATCTAATAAAGGGTTACAGGTCAATTCGGACCCCTGGACAACTCAGACCCCCCAACTCAGACCCTCCCAACTCAGACCCCGAACTCAGACCCCCAACTCAGACCACGCCGACTCAGACTACGCCGACTCAGACCCAACCAACTCAGACCCCGGCCAACTCAGACCCCGGCCAACTCAGACCCCCGGACAACTCAGACCTCTGCCCAACTCAGACTCCAGACAACTCAGGCCCCTCCCAACTCAGACCCCTCCCAACTCAGACCCCTCCCAACTCAGACTCCTGCCCAACTCAGACTCCTGCCCAACTCAGACTCCTGCCCAACTCAGACTCCTGCCCAACTCAGACTCCTGCCCAACTCAG
>LQNS02000211.1:42144562-42156859 GCA_001587735.2 Parhyale hawaiensis
AATTTGCCCGAATTTTACAAACTTCGATAACTTCTATAATTTTCTGCATGTCGGAGTGAAAACTATCAAATAACTAATATATGATAAATACGGTGGAAAAGTGAAACAGAAAGTACATAGTAAAACTAGGGATGGGGCGATTCAATGTTTTGCAGATGTTGATTCCCCTTTATCTTTAGCTAACCTATATTAGTGCCGATTCCCAGTTAGTTTCCAATGTCGGTTCCACTGTTGATCAGTGTGTAGTATATGATAATTAGTAAACTGTTATTTTAACTGCTTTACAGTTTTTAGGCTATGTAAGGCTGGATTCATCTTTTATATTTATAAAAAAAAATCGTCCAACATTCTTTATTCAAGCCCCGTCAAAATTTGTGCCTTCTTTAAAGTTTTAGAAAACTTGTGTTATGGCATGTGTAAGTATATTTGAGTTACCTTCACCACAGCATATTCTTGATGACCTCGTTACCTAAGTTTAGTGATTCTCTGTGAAAAACGAAATAACTAAGCGATGAAGACTCAGCATGGCATGGCATGTAGTGCATCAAATGCTACAAGTCACCAGAACAATTGAATAACTCTGTTTAATAAAAAAGGGCTCGTATATGATTTCAGATTTTTCAGCTAATGTAGGGAAGCTTAGATGCGCTGAACTGAAAAATGGTACCTGTTTCTCTCTAACAGGT
Source organism: Parhyale hawaiensis (assembly GCA_001587735.2). Classification (NCBI taxonomy): domain Eukaryota; kingdom Metazoa; phylum Arthropoda; class Malacostraca; order Amphipoda; family Hyalidae; genus Parhyale; species Parhyale hawaiensis. Next base: position 42,145,249 of record LQNS02000211.1, read on the forward strand.
GAGGATTTCGTAATAAGCCGATTAAAAAATCCTAAATTTTGACATTATTAGAAGTTATCGATGGGGTCGTCAAAGCTTTTTAAGGATAAGCCCACTCGACTTGACTGAAATTTGAGACTGGTGCGCTGGTTTCGACCAGGTGGTTTGAGTTTCAGGTTTTAACATGAAATGGATAACCTGTGAGTCTGAAAAAAAATTATTATTACACCGTACTGCACCACAGTGCCTTGTGCTTGCGGTATAATCAATACGTTTTCCTATTAAGTTCATTAACTCAGCTCTATATTCTAACCTTTTGCCTTTAGAGATGCTAATCAGCAAATGCTTCTTCACACACTGCCCCCACTTTATACCTGAAAAGTAGATTGCTGGTGCACAAAAGTTACTGGTTACTTCTTGTGCCCTGGCCGCAGACCGCACAACACCTTTACGGCCAACTGGTTACATTTTGCCTAGCAGAATTTTGCAACCGAGTCATAATGTGCCGCTCAACAGCTGCTTCAAAACTTGGCAAAATATTTCACTCAGAACGTTAATTTGTCCCAGCTGCACGCAGGAATGATTTACTCACCCTGGACGAGCTCAAAACTTTCGTAAAAGTAAACAGAAATATAACGATTAAAACTGAAGCATGGTGCTAAAATGTTTGTGAAACATATGTTGTAGGAAATTTGATTTTAGCATAATTTAGATATGAAGAGTCCTACATTGTAGAACAAGTCTCCTGAGTGCAATGTTTTACTGTCGATTGCACTAGAATATGAAATTAGCCGTTATTTCCGTTTTAGTTAAATAAGCGTATAGCCGTCCCTTTGAATTATTATGCATGCATAATTTCAGTGCGTTAATTCTGCGGTATAAGCTTTAATTCAGTGGACAGAAAAAGTGAACGAATTAACTACTTTTTAATATGATGATGCACAAATTGTAATACAGTGTATACCTCACTATCAACCTCCACTCATTTCAAGTAATGAAATTTTACTTTTTTCTTTTGCTGTCAATATAATGAGTTCAGTGTCTATAATAATTATGTAGTTCATCTGTAGAATCAAAGTAAGGAATTACTGCACATAAATATGCATGACTAGCACTTCACGTAAGATCTTTCTGTTAAAATTTCGTGTTTCCTAGAAATTATGTTGATATTGAAATTATTATATGACATTTATTGGGCTGTGAATTATCGTTGACCGCTGACATTGCATGCTGGAAATTCTCGCTACTGTGTGGCAAAAATCTGATTTACAAAGCCACAGTCTGGCCAGAACTTTCTCAAAATTTGTTACATTGAGGCAATAGCTTTTAATTTATGAGGTTTATCTCGTTTATCTACCTCATCTGCCTCAAAGAATAAGAGTGATTCCTTGTGAATTTGTTGATAAATTGTACTTAAACAGTATTAAAGCTAAATAATGGAGCTTTAAACAAATCGTAAGCTTTACAACAGCTAACGCAATGAAGCGTATACCTTGAATGTACGCCTCAGAGTCTACAGCACAGGAAATCAAACTAATAAATAGCACGAGGATAATTCCACTGTAAGCACAAATGAAATAGAAATGAAGTAATATTTCCATTAAAGTTATGTTAAGGAAATTTGTATAGCTACTTATTTTCTACTGCTGGACCTAGGTAAGTAAGCCAGATCTTCAGCTTGAACGCGGGGACTGCGCTCCTTCGGCGCATCGCTCTCTGCACGCCACTTGTCATATGAAACCAAATTTATTGTATCTCATTTCTGTATTTTGACATAAAGTTCTGAAATTTCTGCAGTTCTAGTGATATTTAGAACATTACTGACAATTTACAGACTCGATCAGCATGCCTACCAATGGGTCAGTCTGACATATACGTGTTTTTTTTCCTTCAGAACTAAATTCCTTGCAGCGATATGAATATGCATGTTTCTGCTTGAGAAACCTAGATAAATTGGAAAACATTTTGTCACAAATTACGCATACATACACTGTATAGGCAGGCTTTCGGACTGATTTGGGTAGAGCCCGATTCAGTGAGCCCTAAGTATATATGTTGTAGTCTATGCACTGACATATTTAACATAATTGACAGAGCAGAGGTGCGGAGAATAGCGAATCGTGCAAGTTTTTTATTATTATTGTTATACACACATGTTCTTTTTGTAACTTGATTGCCTAATGGATAGAAAGCGTAGTACATTATTCATAATGGAAAAATTATATTTACAGTAAAGGTAAATAACAGCTAACAAAGTCGTTTCTAACTCCAGAGCCATACCACGGGAAAGACGGACCTTTGGTTGTGGAGAACAAGAAGTACGGCCCACCGGTCATGCAAGCCTTTTTGGATGCCGGTCTGGAACTCGGCTACCCCACTGTTGACATCAATGCCGCGAGTCAGATAGGTCTGTCTATAATTTTACATATTCGGTGAGATGACGCGGTCAGAATCAACGTTACATTTGTGAATTATCAGCAAAGCAACTAGTAAGCATAGGAAAAGGAGTTGAGAACGTTGCTGGGAGATCTAGCTGTGGTGTATAGGTTCTTACGAGGGAGCTTCAGTGAAGTTTCGCCTACTGCTTTCTTTAACAAATTCGGCACTTAATAGCTCGAGATTAACTGAAGCGATTTTCATCAAATTACATCTCATGTAAGATCAACATCAGAACAAGCGATCCGCTTGGCCAATGACGGGAATTTCGTTGAATATAACTAGAAATATTGAATATAAAGTTTGAGGAACTGACGTTTTTACTTGTATCCGCTGTCACTACGGGAGAAGTTCCTACAGATGAAAGTTTCATGCAAGGCCGGATAGCTCAATTGTTCTACTAGCCCCTAGAAGTGTTTTCGTCTTCTAATAGCCACGAATTAGGGTCGTTTTTTATTAACATTTAGGCATACATAATAATATGAGCGAAGCTAGTCCCGCGGGTCCCGTAGACTGTCGTAGCGTTGAACACTTCTTCTCACCACCGGCGCCAAAGGAGGTCATTAGCAGGTTTCTCTTGCGGTTTGCCACAGAAAAGGGAGTCGGGGCTGGTGAGGAAGTCAAAACTCAAGAAGCATGTTTATGTGGTTCATATATAAATTTGCGTGCTTATGTTTGCATACATGTTTATGCGCATCAATACAAGACAAATACTCAGATATTTTTATGCATGAGTATACATACTGGATATATATGTTTAATGGCATATTGTATGTACATTTTTTGCTTATATAGGCATATACAGTATATTAATACACGTGTATGTTTAAACATACATCTAGTAAGTACACTTATATATGCGTTATATATATTATGAAAATAAATGTTTATGTTTATTTATACTTGTTCGAATGTTAGTTATTTAGTTGATACGACCGTGACGCTTTTATCAGTATTAGATAGAGGAAAATATGGGAATCTTTGAGGTATCCGTGATACGATCCGTGAAGGAATGAATAGAAAAATTAGTCATATTCAAATTAAAGCTGTTACGTCTCGCATGTATAAGCTAAAAGACTCGTTGCCTGACTTGGAACATTTTTTTTACTTTTCGTATGCGTGATAAGGGTTCGTGGGTATCATAATTGAGGGACAACAATTTTGTTCTGTAGAATCTCAGCAGGTTCCTTCACAATTGCATGAGTTGTTTTGTCTACTCATAAAAGAAGTGAGTTATATATCAATGATAATTCGGTTGGTTGATCCGTGAAACATTAAAAAGCAACATAGATAAGCATACATTGTCCTACTATGTGGAATTTTTTCGTTAGCAGTTGCAGTAAGTTCTTGATTGGTAAATAACGATATTATTACCTCCGCCAAGGAGGTTATGTTTTCGTCAGGTTTGTCTCTCCGTCTGTCTGCCAGTTACTCTGTCTGTCACCAAGATAACTCAAAAAGTCATGGACGGATACTGATGAAACTTACATGGGTTGCTAAGTATGTTAGGAGGTACAGATGATTAACTTTTGGTGAAGTTTTGTGTATCCGTTTGTTCCATTGTCTGCCTATTTTTTGTTAGTGCCATAACTTGAAAAGTAATGGACGGATTTTAATGAAATTTACACGAGTTTTTGGATAATTACAGAGAGTAAATGATCAAATTTTTGTAATGATCCGTTCGTTCGTTTGTCACGGTGTTTGATTTTATGTTTGTTAGCGTAATAACTCAAAAAATTGAAAATGAATCTTTATGAAATTTTCAGGAATTGTTAGTAATGTGAAGAGACATAATTTATTATATTTTTGCGGTAATCGGCTTGTCCGACCGTTTGTGTGTTTGACTAATTTTTGCTTAGATGTTTGTTAGCGCAATAACTCAACAATTATGGATGGATCTTTATGAAATTTTATGGAATTGTTATGCATGCTGTTCTTGAAGCACAGTTTTTTCCAGAGCAATATTAAGAAACTATGATGGGTACCGGAAAGTCCTGTCCTATTTTTGATAGGAATAATAGAGGAAATAAATATATTTTTAAAATCTTTATTGCTTTATTGTTTTTCCACTGATGAAATGCTATAAAGAACGAAATAAGAGAAAAAAGCGATGAGCAAAGTTTGAAATTACATATTTATTGTTAGTGGCAGTCATGTCAAGTAAAAATAAGGCACAAATGACCATATTTTGGTGCTGATACAGAGGGCCTCATGCTATAGTTTCAGAACCAATTTGAACTGTTGGTTAATGTTTCCTTGTTTGGCGGAGGTATGCGCTCTCAGAGCGCTTTAGTGTACGAGTGCAGATATGTATACATATATTGAACAGCACCTTAAAAAAAATACAGAAGCTGTTGATACTGTCAAAAGGCACAAATGATAAGATTTTGGTGCTGATACAAGGGAAATAATAGTTTCAAACCCAATTTGAATGGTTCGTTACTGTTGTCTTGCGTGGCGGAGGTATGTGCTCTCAGAGCGCTCTAGCCCACAGTGAGATTATGTAAGGAATGTGTTTTAAAATGCTGTTCTTGAAGCACATTTTTTTTGAGAACGAAATTAGGAAACTATTATGTGTACCGGAAGTCCTGTGCCGTTGTTTATAGGAATAATAATTGAAATAAATATCATTGAAAACCTTTATTGCTCAACAAAATAGTCACGATCATTAGATATAACCTCTGTTCACCTACTTGGGAGCTTATTATTTTCCCTCTCAAAGAGTAATATCTTTTGAACAAATAAAATAATTACACTCGTTTAAACCTTATGATAAGTTTTTTGAATCTTTTTCCACTGATGAAATGCTATAAAGAACGAAGTAAAGGGAAAAAATGATGAAGCAACGTCTGAAATTACATAGTTATTTTTAGTGGTCCGTCATATCAAGCAAGAAGACTCGAACGACCATTTTTGGAGCTGATACAGAGGGCCTCTTAGTTTCAGAACCAATTTCAACTTTTGTTTAATGATTCCTTGCTGGGGGGGGGGGTATACACTGTCAGAGTGCTCTAGTGAACAAGCATATATACATTGATCTGAACCTATTTGATACACACGAAGTGGCTTAAATATATCGTGACGGCCAATAACTCATGCGGGTACATCAGCTGGTGACTAAGTGCCTCCGCCTTAGAAGTTGTGTTTTCGTCGAGTTTGTATATCACGAAAATATCCAAAAAATTCATGTAAGAATTTTTATAAAATTTGCATGGATTGTTATGAACGTTATAAGAAGCAGATTATTGTCTTTTGGTAAAGATCGGCTCATCCGTGTGTTTGCTTGTTTTTGTGCTTTTTTTCTTAGTACCAAATCTCAAAAATTTATGAACGGATATCTATCAAATTTATAAGAATTGTTAGGTACTGTATATTGCGAAGAGTAAATATCCAAATTCTTGCAATGGTCTATTTGTTATTTCGTCTGTTTGTCTCTGAGCTTTATTTTTACTTGCTAGCAAAGTATCTCTAAAAGTTATTAACGGGTCTTTGTGAAAATTAGTCTGAATTATTAATTCAACGTATCTAAGTAACTGCAAAAAAATTATGAACATTGCTAAACTCTTGCTCCCTCTTTTCTAGGTGCAGTTACAAATACAACATCGTCAGTTCTAATGGCCAGCTAACTCAGAATTTTTACTGTTTTTCACATCTCAGACAATCCACCTGACTACCTGAAAAAAAAAAATCATTAATGTGACTTACCTTCTTCTGTTTCACTTCGGGTGAACAGGAGACAACATTGAACACCGTTATTTTGATAGCCAACTAATTCTAGTTTTTTGTATGGATCACATCTAGTTGAACCCATCAGACTCTTTGCAAAAGTTATGAACATTGCTCAACTCTTTCTACCTTTTTTCAGCGGGCAGACAAAAATATATATTCAACTACAACGCCTCGTGGTGTAAAACTATCACCCACAGTAGAAGGGACTTTCAACCCTCCCCCCCTCATTTTAGATGATCAGCTAATTCTACTTTTTTTCATTGTTCACATCTAATTGAAAGCAACTGATTCCCTAAAAAAATTATGAACGTTGCTCCTCTCCTTCTGCTTCTTTTTGGGTACAGTTATGGATTCAACGTAGTTTTTTATGGCAGCTAACTTGAAATTCTTGCTATTTTTCGCATCTCAGTCAACCCAACTGACTGCTTAAAAAGTTAGTACTGTATTATGATTCAACTCCTTCTGCCTCTTTTTTGGAATTGGGTGGACAGAAAACAAAATTCAACGCCGTTATTTTTGATGGCCAACTAATGACAAAAGTTTACTGATGATCAGTTCATCCGTTTCCGTTTTTGCCAATGTTTGTCAAAGTTTTGTCAGAATATAACTGGAAAATTTATGGACTGATTCCCGAAAAATTGCAGAAGCTGTTATTGCAGTTATGACGCACAATTGATCAAATTTTTGTCATGACAGACGAGAAATCATAATCTCAGGATAAATTTGAATTTGAACACTGCCATGCTTAGTAGGTGGGTGGGGGAACGTAAGGGCTCTTTTGAGTATAGTAAAGTAGGGTCAGAAATGTATTACCGACATTAGGGGTAATTCATTTTTTACCCCACTTTACAATATTCTAGTTGAGAAAATAATGTATAAATTAATAAAAAAAATGAGTAATGAAGAAATATTGGAGGCAGTGATGAAGAATTATACGAAGAAAGTCATGACAGAAGTGATGAAGGAAGTAATTAAAGAAATAATGAAGTGCTGCAATAAGTCGTGAAGTAAAGACGAGATGAAAGTAAGCCACAAAAAACTATGGAAAAAGAAATGAAGGTAATAAGGAAAGAAACACCGTTGGAAGTTGGAAAGGAATAACGAATGAAGTAACAAGAGAAGTAGGGGAAGTTGTAATGAAAGATATAAACATGGAATGAAGCATTAGATTGATTTATTTACTTATAATAATATCCATGCATCCACAATGCACAATAAAGTTTTTAATTCATTCTTTCCACTTCAAAATAAGGCTAACTTCATTTCAAATTTTGCATAGGAGAAATTGCCAGGTTTTGTAACCAATGCATCATAAATAACTTATATTAATTAAAAAAACTTTAACAAATTTTTGTGGTAGATCTATGTAGGTTACTCTTAAATTTCCAGTTTATAGTTTCGTAACATTTCAGTGTCTGTTGCTTATGACATATTTCATGAGTTACTTGGTACATCGAAACGAGTAAATGGCTAAATTTATGTGATGATTTGTGATGATCTGTGTGTGTGTGTGCGTGTGTCTCAGTGTTACCTCTGTGTTTGATCTTATGTTTGTTACTGCAATAACTCCAAAAGTTATGTGAACGGATCTTTCTCAAATTACAGGAAGTATTAGGAGCAATACAAGACACAATTGATACATATTTAGTGATGATTGTTTCGGCATTTGTGTGATTGAATTCTGAAAACAGGTGAAATGACTTTGTGTCGATAATTTGCTTCCTTTTCTTCAATTATCGTCTATTAACATTTGGTTTTGTTTTCCAATTCTTCCTTTGGTATCACTCGGTAGACTCGTTAACGGACTTTTACTGCCTTGCCCCTCAAGTTTCTGTGGTCGAACCCAGTAATTTGAAGCTTGCCCGCACCGCATGAGTCTCGACGTGCTAATTTCTCAAGTGTGAAGCGATACCCTTGGGCCTATGACCGTCCTGCAGTGGAGTTTTCCCAGCTTCGCAGGCAAGCGGTTTTCCTGAGTTCACTCGACTCTGAAGCTGAGTCTTAAAATATAAGGCACTCGAAGGGCAATTGTGTTATTCGTCCTCAGTATTGCAGTAAATAGGAAGAATAGTCAATAAAAGAAGTTTTTTTTTATTTCACTGACAGGGTTCAACACGCCTGACCTGAATGTAACGGATGGCGAACGTCACTCATCAGCGAAAGCCGTCCTCAAGCCAAACTTGAAGAGGAAAAACCTTCTGCTCCAAGCAAACTTGCAGGTTGTGAAGGTCCGTGTTAGTTAAAATCTGATGGTTCAAATGTTCTGAATTATTTTTAGCAACTTGAAAACCCTACTTTGTGTACTAATAATCGTATTTCTTTTTACTCTATAAAAATTTGAATCGTCTGATAATGTAAATGTTCATTTCCGACCACTTTCTCATAACGGAGACTACGTACTACAGTTCTGCAGTACCTTCTATAGCAAAAATACTCGATCAAGCCAAGCGACATAAACCTTCTGCAAGTCTTGCAAAAACGCCAAATGCAAGTTTTGTAAAGACAGGGGCTTTCTTTTCCTCACCGTACACCGTAACTTTACAAGGCGTTTGTGCATCCACCCTCTGAGACCGTTAAGACTCAGCTTCAGAGTCGAGCAAACTTAGAAAAATCGCTTGCCTGCGAAGCTAGGAAAACTCTACTGCAGGACGGTCCTGGGGCCGGGCGTATCGCTTCAAACTTGGGAAACTAGCACGTCGAGCCTCATGCGGTGCGGGCAAGCTGTAAATTACTGGGCTCGACCACAGGAACTTGTGGAGCAAAGCAGGCAAGTCAATAAACGAATCTACCGATCGATACCCATGGAGGAAAGGGAAAACAAAGCAAAAAATAAATAGACGGTAAGTGAAAAGGAAAAAAATAATTATCGACACAAAGTCATTTCACCTGTTGTCAGAATTCAATCACAGAAAATGCCGAAACGAAAATCACTAAAATTGTATCAATTGAGTGTTATATTGCAGCTAAGAATTCATGTGTTTTGAAAAAGATCTGTTCACATAACTTTTGGAGTTATTATGGTAACAAACATAAGTTCAAACACAGAGGTAACACCGAGGCACAAACACAAAAACTTAGTTATTTACTCCTCTTGATATACCAAATAACTCAAGTAATGTCATAAGCAACAGACCGAAATGTTACGAAACTCTATAAACTAAACCGGCGTTACCTACATAGATCTGCCACAAAAAATGTTAAAGATTTTTAAATTAATATAGGTTAATTATGATGCACTGGATACGAAATGAGGCAACCTCTTATGCAAAATTTGAAATGAAGCTAGCTTCATTTTCAAGTGGAAAGGGTTAATTTAAAACTTCATTGTGCATGTAGAGATGTTATCATGAGTAAATAAATCACTCCAAATACCTCATTCCATCTTTATATGCTTCATTAAAACTTCTCCTACTTCTTTTGTTACTTCATTCGTAATTACCTCCGCCAAGGAGGTTATGTTTTCGTCGTGTTTGTCTGTCTGTTTGTTTGTGTATTTGTCTCTCGGTTTTACTGTCTTTCTGTCACCAAGATAACTCAGAAAGTTATTAACCGATTAGGATGAAATTTACAGGGATTGTTAGGTATGTTAGGAGGAACAGATGATTAACTTTTGGTGAAGATATGTCCATCCGTTTGTTTGTCTTCCTCATTTTTCTCAATGCCATAACTCAAAAAGTTATGGATGGATTTTGATGAAATTAGCACGAGTTGTTAGGTATATAACAAAGAGTAAATGACCAAATTTTAGTTATGATCCGTTAGTTCGTTCGTTTGTCACTGCTTTTAATTTTATGCTTGTTAGTGTGACTGCGCGCCTGCGCGTCACTGTTACAGTACAGGCAACCGACAACGCCCTGTACCAATAGCCTATAAGAGCGACCCGTCGGTGGCGACGGTAGCTCATACTCAGGTAGCCGTCTTGGTGATCAACTAGCCAGTGTGCGTATCTGACGTGACTCGGTTCCACAATATAATTCTGCCTCTACCGCTTGTCTCATTTCCCCCGCTAATAGAATACCCGGCGTAGACAAGATCCCACATAGGACTGGATTCACATCTGGTGGCCAATTGGGCTACTTCGGTGAAGTTTTTCTTCATTCTGATTTGACGGGGTGAGACTATCGTGAGCAAGCAGTGTGTAGAGTATTGTACAGAGTGGTTCCTAAATTGCCGTGATCCTGTGAATAGGTAGCAGTGATTGCGAAGAACAGTAGCAGAGAGTGGTGAGAACATTAATGGTGTAAATCGCTTTGCTAGGAAAGCGATTAAAGAGTGCTCGGTGTAGCCATAGTAATCGAAAGGCTGTACATCAGAAGCAAGAAGAGACGCAAATACGGTGAAGTGAAGAGCAACGTGACTTCATTACTCCCTACGAAGAAGTACAATTCACTCCCAGAAGCTACTGAAGTGACGAAAGTAAGCAGCGACGATTCCCAGCGTCCAGCAACAGAGGCGATGACGCAACTACAAGCTGCAATAACGTATAAGGACGAGAGAGAAATAAGAAGAGAGACTTGCCGCACATCTGGATTAAACAGGATAAGTAAACTTAGTTGCCGCAGCATAATCTGTCAATTACAGGTACTGCGCAGAGGTGCCGGTGGAAAAGACGCTGACGCAGCAGAACCAGCGGAAGTGCCTGAGACGCGACAAAGATGGCGACCCCAGGTCCCAGTGGAGCTGTATCCACGGCAGTTGCCACAGACGTAAATAATGTAGTAACGAGTGCAGGTGTATCCGTGAGTACAGTGATATCTACAGCAGGAACAGTGAAAGTAACGGCAGTAAATACGCCACAGTGTTCATTAGGCATTACCCCTTCGGTAGGAGTCACCCCTCAACCCCAAGGAGGTGGAGGAGGTGCAGGGGGGGCCACCCGTGCCTGCAACTGCAGCTGGCAGGGGCGGACAGCCAGCTGGCTGCGCAACTGGCGCAACCGGTGTGGCGGGCGATACGAACGGACTCGCTGCCCAGATTGTAGCTGCTATGCCTACACGGGCGCGAACAATTATTGCTGGTGGCGAAATACCTATTTTCCGCGGAAGAAAGAGACCAAATGATAGTGTATTTACAGAGCAGAAAACTTTCCAAACCCATGTTGCAAACCTGAAAGCTTATATGAGTTTGCTAGAGGATGTTCACAGTGAAAAAGACAAGCTGGACCTCCTTGTGCGCAGTTCGGATAAGACCGTGGGTGACTTTAACTCTGTTTTGTCGAAAATTGTAGCGACAGGTGGTCACACTTTTGATGAGGTTGTAGCCCTGTTGAATGACGTGTACGTCGGGAAAGGAGAGAAGTCATTGCACAGTTTGCTAACGGATTTGTCAAAGTTGCGTTTCGTACGCAATGAAGCTTTATCAGCGCAGTTAATAGACGCTTTCAACCGAATTCGCCAGCTTACAGAGCGAATAATGACGTGTTCAGAGCTAGGATTCTCGACTTTGCCATATTGTGCAGCTAGCGGTA
>LQNS02000211.1:42215384-42228722 GCA_001587735.2 Parhyale hawaiensis
AGGCATTGTGCCAGTGACTCTCAGCAGACCATAATTATGTATAACTCTCTGATGCTAGTGTTTAGTATTATTCTTAAGTTAGTTTTAATCATGAAAACCTCAGGCGCTGTGTCCTAAGCTTGTCGGCCACAGTACTTTATGAGAATAATAAATGATTTTATTACTATGATAACTGAGCTTCAAAGCCCACATTGAACAGTTAGGTTGAAAGTTCAGCAGAGTTCATGGTATAATCTACGCAGTGTCTTATTATGTCAATCGTGATTCGTTGAAAAAAAAAAATTATTATACACGAGCTTATTCCTTGTTAATTCAAAATACCATCATCTGGGGCGCAGCCCCTAACTGTTACATTCGTAATTTAGAAGTTGTACAAAATAAAATGCTAAGGCGAATACTTTGTGTTAAACGAGACAGAAATAACATACAGTTGATGCATCGTAATTATATGTAGCGTGAATTACAAATGTTTCAATTTCAAGATGAGTATAACTATTCGTTGCTTGCATTTTTCCATTCACTCAAACATAACCATCCTTTTATCTTTCAGCAATATTACCGCTCACTCATTCCTCAACAAAATTACGAGATGAGACGCTCCATTCTCAATCTTCCAAATATCCGTGTTGATGTAGAGAAACAGTCGACTATTTTCCAAACGGCGTCTCTTCTTAATAGAATACCATCGTACTTATTAGATCCACTATCTAATATCACTTTCAAAAAGCGGTGTAAGGATTACGTCATGCAATTGTACTCGTATAATCACTACTTGTTGCCCAGAAAGTTTCACAACTTTTCTATGGGATATGCAGATATATTACTGTATGTGTATTGTAATTTAAAAGTCTTCAGTATTGTAATGTATATCTGTGAGTAATAAGCCTATCAAACCATCCAAGTTTTTTTCCCTAGGTGTTGTGCAAACTGCCGTCATGAGAGGGTATGTTTGGGATGGGGTGAATATCCGCATCCGCGGCCATCCACACCTCTTTTGAAAATCCTCGGATTTGAAATGGTAACATCCGCAGTCGCATCCGCGAATATCAGAACTGTAAAATTCGTAGAAGATCCTCATCAACGGCTGTCCGAAATATGACATCCGATCCATCACTAGACTAGAGGCTATGACATTGGGCAAGGGCGTAGGCTGGTCTGCTCATGGGAGGGTGCACATCTTGGGGAATCGGAACTCAAGCGGCTATAATAGGCGTTCAGAAACCATACCAATTGAGCATCGACTATATTAGTTAAATATAAAATGTTACAATCATTAACATCTCATTATGGCGGCACTCAAAATGATAATGGTAGATGTATAAATGAAAAATCAAGCTATAAAAACTCGAATTCAGTTTACATTTAATCTGCACACAGATCCCATGAATGTCCATTTCACAGTTGTGTTCAGTTACATTCAGTTTCTTGTCTCGGCCAAGGTAGTCATGCATCACTATATGTGATACTAGCTACATTGTAAAAAGCTATGACTTGCTTAGGGAATTTAGCTCTAGTCGCTTGGGATTGATTGAGGCATTAATGTTATTTGCACGAAGAAGATCTATATGTTCAGTCTAGTGAAGTTAATGAGCACCAATGAGGAAAGTCTCTTTTCCCATGGTTCATCTCAAGTGTGAATGGAGGCGCCGCAGTGTACTTGAATTCCCTCCACATACTCAAGAGGTCAGTGGAAGAATACACAATATTTGCAGAAGAGTAAAGATAGTTGGAAATGTCACAGGATTACAATCCTTGATGGCTTCTACAGGTGGCTTGGGTCGTTTCTCCTCTGGCTGCCCCTTTTTATCCCAAAAGTGCCCCTCTGACCCAATTCTGCATCTGTCGCCCTCAGTCCGTTCCGGCGCCCATGGCTGGTAAGCTACCCTGAGATCTACTTCAATGCATGCATCATAGCTCTAGCTCATAATCTCCACTGTCGCTCTGCTAAAAACTACACTTAGCTTGATTTAATGTCAGTAAAGTATTTTATTGCCGATATTTCTTATACGTTTCCTTGGCGAATTAGAGACGTTCCTTCTTCAGTCAAACTAGCTCCAGGTGAAGTCTTGAAGAACTGTAACTACAAGGCAGTCTATATCTGTGTCCCTTCCTTCTCTTGGTCTCAGAATTGCGTCAGTACTCAAAACACCGGATCCTAGACGACCCATCTTCTGAGATATCAGGGGTTGCGGATTGGAGACCTGACCCCGAATTCGGTACCGTAAGTGCATAGGTTGTGGGTTCGATCGCTTGCTAAGAAAATGATAAGTATTTATTGGGGTGCTAATAGAATACTTCTGAGATAGATTTAGGCATTTTTGGGCTTCCCAGGAGATGAAAAAAAAAGTTGTATCGCTTATAAGTATGCCACGTGGGCCACACTGAATTGTGAGTGGGTAAGCGTAGGGGAACTAATTGGGTTGCCCTCCAGTGGCCTGTATGGGTCACACCAACTGGGGCTTTTGGGAATGTGGGTGGGCAAGTACTGGGTTTCCCATATGGCGTCCACCGACAAACTTTGCAAAGCGTACCTGGGACCAAAATGGGCGCCCACATGGGCCTCAGGGGGTTTCGCACGTGAGCCCCACGTGTCCCCCAGTTTTATTGTTGCTCAGGCAGAGGTATCGAGGTATAGCTGTGGCTGCATCACAAAATAAGCACATACCCCATTTTTATGTGCCTATTAAGCAGAGTAGCTATAAATCAATTGAAAATGCTGTCTTTTCGATGAGTATTACCTTAGCAATGCCCTATTATCCATAATAAGGTTTTGGGTACGTCAAAGAATATGATACGTGCTCATATCTGTCTGGCGTTGATTTTTTCAGTGTTCGTCTTTTTTTTTTACTTTTAATATTTTTATCCGGAGGGGTGCCAAGGGCAATTGACCCCAGTGTCCCTGATTAATGTGGACCTGAGAATGAACAAAATTCAAGAAAGGAGGGACCCATCTAAAAGAGCGATAAAAAGTTTGTAAATATTTTAAAGTAGCTTGTGGGCAAGAGACGCGTCAAACGTTACTCGTAATGAAAAAAGCTCATTACTTAGCATTTGAACTTGGATCAAGCACTGTTCCACAGATCCTCAACCCAGGGCAACTAGGCTATTATTATTTAAGGTACATAGAAACACGTTTCAAAAACTCACACGTTCTTATGCGCCTACCAGCGTGCACATTGTAGCAGTTTCCTGCTGACGACACAATAATTGCTATACGTAGTGCTATTCAAACTAATCTACCGAGATAGTACGTACTACAGTCTGACAGGAGCAATTGCCAACCACCGCACGTAACTTACTATACGCTTTACATTATAGTGGAGGTAGCCGGTAGCCTAGTCTATCTCTCCTTCTCCCCCCCCCCGTAGCATTGTCAACATTCAACAGAGGGTTACTTTTGGCTACGCTGCACCCAAATTTAATATGCTGATATCCACAATTCTAAAAATACTGAAAGCAAGCAAATATGAGTCAGGGATGTATGTGTGCAACGCTATGACATATACGATATGTGGTATACTTGATTAATTTGGAATTTTATGCTATATACGGTAATATACCTAAATTTACGATCAGGAAATAGAGATTCGAACATGGTACGCGTTACTGAAGCATTGTCTCCTGGTATCGGTACCCGCGAGATCAGATAGTTTTCCCCGCAACACAGCTCAGTGATTTATTTTTATGTCATCAGTACTATATAATAATTCACGTCGTGTTTTTATTTATTTATTCATTTATAACTATATTTATATCATTCCTGTCACGCCCTATGGGAATAAGATAGGAGAAAATACAGATTTCAAAAGGCGAAAAAAAAGTTGGGTATTTTGCAATCTTTTTCTTCAGTATTAGATAGGGGAGAAATAGAACTCAATCTGCTTGCCCTTCTGGCAAAAAAAAAATTGAGAACCTTGGAATCTTTTTCTTCAGTATTAGATATAGGAAAAATGAGGAGGCCCAAAAGACGGTGGGGGTTTTGGTGAAGTGTTAATTTTTTGCCGTCATTTATAATGACGGCACGGGCCACTAGTTATTGCTATAATTATGAATAGTAAATTCATCTAACTTTTGATTTATATCGGTTCACACATCCCAAACAATCGCTAAAAGCTGCGCTAATAAAGTTTATTTACATTTGTGACGAAATGAAGAAAAAGTAGCTCAAGCGAAATTATTTTAACTTTCTTTAATCTACCAAACACCAAGATAAAATTTTTGCCATGTTACTGCCTCTTTAAGATATTTTAGAGAAGTTTTTCAAGGGTACTTTGCGTTTCGAAATCACAGTAAAGAGAGACCACAGCAAAGCAGCTTCTGACACTAAATTTCTAGTGATATGGAAAAAAGAGGAAAAAGTATTCTTGAGGAATACCAGTTTTCTTACTGTTTGACTTCAACTTACATCCAGCTCTGGGATCCAGTCAAGGTTGGTGCTGAGAAGAATTTCCAAGTCTGTGCCGGCCATGTCCAGTACCAGCAAGTCGATCTTGTCGGATATGGTTTTCGACGCATATATTATGTTGGACAGCGGCATGCACTGGACTTTTTCAGATTCCAACTTGTACTGAAAAAAACAAACGAATACAAGACACGTTAATGCATACTTATTGTTGTAAAAATGAAACTATACACAGGAAGAGTTGTTGCAAAATGTGTCCAAACGTGCTAAGTATATTCAAATGTTTTTCTATGGGAGTTACTGTATAGTAACACTGTAATGTTCGAACCAACAGTGAAGACACGTAATACGACGTTTATTTTTAAACTATTACCGTAAACGTAAGAAAACGGTAATTAATAACCATAATTATATTACCATTTGAAAATGGGGTGAACGGTACTCGTGGGTTGTGAGGAATAAAATTCCCACTATGATAGGCAGTAAATCCAGCATCAGGCTATAGAAAAAGTGCATAATAATTATTATGTTCCAATACCATTGAAGCCGTCAAAAAATGACCAGCGGAACAAAACCAGCATTCTGATAGCTTGTAGAAATTGATGGTGCGCCGCAATGGCGAGATACGGCAGAGGATGCTCTCTTTGTGTGGATAGTAACTGGGTCTGTGATGACCGGTTCTGAACCTAACGGACGCATGCCTTAGAAAATTTGTGTGGACTGGAAAAAAAAAAAATTAAGAGTGCACACCATATAACACTTTCGTAAAAAATACATGATTACAACGGACAGTGGCATTAAGGTTAGAACACATTCGTGAGAAATACTTACGTTGCCTTCCCACAGCTGCTTAACTTTCGCCTCGCGGTAGCGCATGAACTTATCTTTCTCCGTAACTTTTTCGGGAAATGAAGGGTAGGCCAAGTTTATCTGTCGAGAAAGCCAAATACATACAGAACTGTCAACATGTTATACTCTAATGTTATACCTAATGCTAGCAGAAACGTATAGAAGTGATGTGTAATACACTTCATCATTGTCTTAAATTTAATAATGTTTTACAAGTTTTAGTTGCTCCTTGCTTAAGTGGTTTCCGCAATTGAATGTCTGTTTTTACTCTTTACTTCTGTCGGTAAGCTTGAGTAATTTTTATTAGATATTTAATTACGAATTACGGAATAGGCGTTATAATGGATTACACTATACATGACGTCCGGCTCATTATGACAAACAGGTCATATGGGCTAATAGATGAAAATTCGCTACGTTTTTTACTTAACATACAGAACTCAAACACGAAGTAAACTGTTTATGCTGATGCAAGGTTTGAGTTTATTAAGACTAAAAAACGTAGATGTAGGTTAACGGAAAGAAACAATAATTGAAATTTAAGCTAGCAATATTGTTTAAAAGCGTTCAAAAATAATTTTCTCCGTTTTCCGTTGGCCTATACCATTAATTGTGTGTTTCGTGTTTATAAATTTTTTTCCTCCAACGAAACGAACAGTTCATTCTATATTTGAGGTCGCTATGTTGATTTAAGGCTGACTGATGAAATTTTACAGACTCTTGTCTATCGAATTTCCACGGTCAGCCTCGTATCGGACCCATTGTACCTTGTAGGAGTGGGCCATCAATCATAGTGTAATCTATGACTGTATGTACCAATGTTGAAAAGTAACTGAACGCTTTCATTGTGTAAAGAAATGTGTGAATCTATAGCTATGGTATAAATTGCGTGAACTGATAGTATCAGCTATTTTTAAATTCTCAAGTACGTATTTATTCTGAAGACGATACACTCTAAATAGAAAGATTGACATTTAATCGAATGAGTTACGTTAAAAAATCATATCTTCATTAATAAAATTACTGTCGTCTACGTTCTTCTTCCTTAAAGTGAAAAGATGTGGACACATTGAACATGCATTAGAAAACAGTTTTTCTTTTTTGTAAACATAAGACAGAGCACTGGAAGAATACGAGGGCTCGACATAATGAAATATTGGACATTCTAACCGCTAGTAATTATTACCCTAGCTTTTATTAACTTCTCATTTCTTTACTTTGCGCTTCAAGAAATTACACCTGCAGAACTGAGAACAACCTGCTGGTATCGCTTGTCACGTGATCTTCATTTGGGAGGCCTGTGACTTTCACAGGCTGATCATGAGCTCAAGTTAGGGAAGTATGTATATGTTGCCTGAACAAAACATTATGCGTGCCAAACAGGAATTAGCTATTGAACATAATTAACGGAAAATGCAACAGCTGTGCACAAGTCACATCTTATTACTTCAGAAGAAATAAAAATGATAGTTGTCCTCACCAACAAACATACGTCGTAGCTGGTACCTCGTGCGAGTGCAAATCATTTCGAAAACACCATGAGACATTTTGGGTGATTGTGACGATTGGTGAAAAGTATATTGTATGTATATGTATATATATTTACATATTTTGAGTTCCTCGGCTCGTCAGTCTGGCTGGCTGCGAATAACGCTCAAATAAAGTACATTACGCGCCTTATTATAACCGCGTATGAGGCCATGCACGCTGGAATTGTGACATATTTTGCAGGAGAGGTGTATTCCGTTTTGATTGCTGGGGCCTGAAGTCTTTGACGATATTGGCAATAGATCGTGATAGTTAAAAAGAGGGTAAATTTCAACTACTGCACAGGAACCACAAATTGCTGGAAGCAATCAACTAATTATGTGGATGTCTGTTCGTGCAATGATGGCAGTTGCTGTCATTGCTGTACGATATCAGTGTCCACAATACTACCATCTTACTAAAATTAACATTTCAGTTGAGTCGATAAAGTACCTTTATTGTTTACTCTTACACCACAACTGTACAGATGCCCTACAGACAGTTTCATGGACGGAGCTATGACTGCGGCCAGTAGGTACCTGGGACGGGTACGTGAAGGGCGACACGCAGCCCGTGAATATCTCCGCGTTGCGTTTCTTTCCCTTCAGAGGGTCGTGCAACTGCGGGAGAGCCTCGATCAGCAGACCGGTCCAGCCGAGGCGCTGCTCCAAATCCAGGGTTAAATCTCCATATTCTCCATCTCCGGCCCCCAGCACCACGAAACGACCGTTGGGCTGCATAGGATAAGCACAATCTGTTACAGAAAGCTTAAGCAGAACTCCAAAACAATTATAGAGAAAGCACTTGCAGAAGCTGTGTGATTAGTTATTGATGCCTAGGTGCCGAAGAATTATTCAACATTCGACTACATAGTATACCGAGTGCCCTGTGAATTTTAATATGCACTAGGAGAGTAATTCACCACACTTTTCGCAAATAATATTTCTGTAGAAGCAACGTTCTAGAGCTCTTCTTCTGTAGATTACACGCAACTGATGGAGACGGTCAGCACCCGTGATGGTATACAGTCTTGTCTGATGAGACTCTGTCATTGCATCTACAACTCAATATACCTCCTATAACAGCAATTAGTTGAATAAAGGAGACTAATATGTGGAAAAGAAAATTATTTTAGTCTTCGTTACTTAAATGCGTGTTACACGATGGATTAGAAAGTTGAATTACAGACCTTGAACAGGCCAACTAGGATGATTTTTAAAATAATTATTTATCGTAAAACCATGAATGTTTTCGAAAAGGTCGTCTGCATTTGAGCACTGAGTGGCTCTCACAAGCGAGGAAGATATATCGCAAAAATGTAATCAAAAGTTTATTTTAGGTGCTTAAGAAGAGAACAAAATTGTTCAAATGCCAGTAAATATTACATACATTGTGGCAACCAGCGAAACTAGCAAAATGGAACTACAGCTTACACAATCGTAGACTATTGAAAATCAGAAAATGAATTATCAACCAGTGAGGAAAATAAATGAAGAGTAATTGATTTTCTGCTTGTCAATAGATTTACTTTTCGGTTAAAACACAAAAATGGGTCTATTTGTGAGTGAAAGAGGCTTTATTTACTTTAGCGTGAGAACGCAAGATGATGTTACTTTTGAGGGCCATGTGGCCGGAGCTGCAACCTTAGGAAAAAATAATAGCTGGTGGATGTTTCGAACTTTTTTGTCATCAGTATGTACTATTTTGGGTATACAAAAACAGTTAACTTTATCAAGAAAAGCATATCGCTTTAATGTAAAGCTAAAGAGCAGACATACTTTAAAAGCAAGGCTAGTCAGGTAGTATTCATTGCCAGAAGTTGAAGCACGCCGAGGCATGACTCTCACGAGCGAATTGCTCATGTTTCATATGATCACTCAATTCATCGAGGATTTAACACTTACAAAAATATTCATATGTCTTGAGAATTCCAAAAAATATTGTTGGATATGTGAATGAAGAAAATTGAATCTATGGTGGCCAAATGAACTTACACGGCGGTGAGTTGAGCGTTCAATCAATGTGTGCGGTGCTACAGCTGCCTCACTAATAATTTAATTGTTTTACCGCGTTGGGAGAAAGCTATTTTATGTTATACCACAGCATACCGAAATGCCATGGCGCTGATATGAAACACTAAAAATTCAGAAATTCTTGTGATCTTATTTTAAAAGTATATCTGATAAATAAGATGCCAGCGATTACGTGCACTGTAGAGATAACTCACGTTGGTTCTCCCGTTGATCACCGGCTATGACCCAACCGAATACAAATATAGGAGCGAGACCTCAAAAATCGGGAAAGAAGAGGACAAGAGAAAATAAGATTGGCAGCAGGAGAGACCAGTGATGGGCACCGTTACATGATATCGGAGGTCGTTACCGTTACTCGTTACTTCAATAAAATTGCCGGGGCGTTACCGTTACTCGTTACTACCACAAAATTGCACGGGGCGTTACCGTTACTCGTTACTGTAGCAACCGTTACTTCGTTACTCGTTACATCTGAGTTTTTATTGTATAACTAACTTCAACATAGTGTAAAATTTGCTACTGTTATAAACTGTGTCAAAGCAGGCCTAACTTGAGTTTTTTGCCACAGAGTTCGTAATAATATCTTTATTACAATGGAAGTAAGATTCTAGCATTTTGGTAACTGATCTCTATATTTCATGTAAGAGAAATATCCGTAAAAGATTTAATATCTGTTGTGTGCAGAATGAAAGCTTTCCAAGATACGAGAGCTTCTGTATAAATATAGACCGGTGAAAAATATTTAATTTAATCAGTTTTGGAGACAGAACTACTTACATTACACTCGTTAATTTCCAGGATTAGGTACCTGCCAAATTGCACAGTTTGGTGCTTAATACTAAAAATAATGGCCTTTTTGGCACTATTTTAGTTTGTAGACGCATTTTGAAGTTGGCAACACTACACTGTCTTTATCAATTATATGTCTGACCGTGGCATTGTTGATATTATTTTTAATTAATTACACATGATAGCAGTAAAAAACAGCTATTGTCCTAATACCTTTGACACGTACGGCATATCTATATAGATGTATAATACAAAGTAATAGCCGACAAAGTCGTTTACCCCAATCATGTTGGCTTACCGACGAGTGTTGTGCCACATCCCGGACTTCGTCTGCATAAAGTTATTAAAAAGTTTCACCAGTTTTGTGATGCTCAGAAGGAAGACTTAACCTGACTTAACCCACAATGCGCGTACTGGTGGGCCGGCCACAAGAGAAATTGGTCGGAGGACCCCAGGAAAGTTCGACCACCGGCCTATTTTTTCTTTGAGTGGTTGAGCGGCAAGTACGTGCTTTTTCTCCTACGAATTATACATACCTTATCTTTGAAATATTCCTTGAGGTAGTTTAGGGTGTCGTTGTATGCGATGTCGCCGTCCAGCTGGTTGTTGCTGAGGGTCAGCGGCCCGTTGCTGGGCGGTAGAAAATATTTCGACTGCAAAAAGCTGCACGATAGAAAAAAGGATATTGAAAAGTCATCTTACATCTTCAAAAAAAAAAAAAAAAAAAATTAGGTAGCCTATACGCTTGAAGCTGCTATGCCCGAGGAGGATATTTTCAAAGGTAATTACATTGAACAAAGTTTCAAGCACTCTATAGTGAATACATGGTGACTGATGCTATCTATTAGATACCTCATTACTGCACTTTATTAGCCACAAATAGTGCTCGAGTAGAAGGATCCGGTACATGTTACAATGTATGCCTGTTATTGTTTATATTTTACTCCTAACTTCCGTAGATTTATAGGTGCATTATAGCCAGTTGCCAAATTTCGTAATAGGGTCCACTACTACATGCCCCGCACTCATAAATTTTCCCAATCCACATTATCTACGGGTTTTCACAGGAGAATGTACAATATGAAACGTGAGTGGATAGTGATTAATTCGGGTGTTGAATGATTAAAGGAGAAAGATGGGTCGACTACCTACCGAAAGTGGCATCAGGCTTCCGTGCACGCATGTGTTTCCAACTTTTGAAGTTTTGAGACAGATCATGATAGAAAATGGCTTAAATTTGTAAACCATATAATCAAAGCTATTAAGGAGTCTTCCTTCGAGTAGGCCTAAGGGTAACTACATGTTCACATTATATTTGCCACGGAAGTTTTCACTCAGCTGTGACATGAATATGATGCAGGAATCATCTATAGATTACTATTTATGTGCACGTCATTGACTTTGAAAATATATTGTATTGGCAATTGTAATGAAAATAACAAAAAATTGTTTCATGTTATACAGGAGTATTGATCAGCGTTGTAGGATGGCTGCTGAATACAGAAAAAATTAACCCCTTGTACCAACCTTATAAAAGTAAACCGACATTTTATGATTACTGGACAAGTGCTGCTCACCAGTTTCTCGAAACAATTTCGCTGTTATTTTCTTCAACTTAGTCTGCAACGCAAAGCAGTTCAACACGCAGCTAATATTATTATCATACCCATAAGGTATTCAGCGTAAAATGAAACGTCATTTGTACATTTTGGAATAGAGAATCAGTATTGCAATACAAAACAAAGACGGATGCGACATGAACTGTTCTTACTTTGCCATATTCTCGTCGTTATAAGCTGGTGGGCCGTCCAAGAACTTCTTCAAGCACACTGAAAAACAGAAAACACCTCCGTAACTTATACATAAGGCAACGGCTAGAATGTTAGGTGTGAAAACATAAATGATATCAACATGTGAACGTGCTCGACGCACTTGCCCTCTCGCTTCAAATGAAGCCGACCTGTGGGTCGGCTAGGCTGTTGCTTGAAATGCTCCGTCATATTCAGAATCTCACTCATATGGAAATATCAAGATTAATAAACTGGCGGAACTTTTATCTACTAACTCTGACATATAGACTACTTCAGTTGTGCATGGTTACGAGCGCTGTGGAGATAACCCGCTGTTCGCTCTCCCGCTTCTCACCGTCTGCATGACGTAACTACACCCGTTCACACATCGGATGACGTGTACCAACTGCCCTGTTTGTTTACGTAACAGTCGTTTGGTGCTAGGTGCACCACCGAGTATCCAACGCCCTAAAAATTTGCTGCACTGGTTTAAATAGCAGACAAGTGCACAGCTTTCTGTGTTGCTACATTTTTTACAAATTTGAATTAAGAGATATACATTAATTTCATAGATGACTTGTGCTAAGCTAACTGACCTGAGGGCTAACATTTTAATAAATATTCTGGTAGACAAACAGTTTTAATTACCAGGGCAACTGTAAACTAATGGGTGCTGAGTACTAGGAGTGTATGGAGACCCCAAAATATTGTCATGTGAACCCGCCTGTCCTAACTCACTCTACAACTTTTCCGAAGTTTTTTAAAAGTACATAGAAAGGGTGCTAAGAATATTCAGACTTTCAGTTTTATGAAGGTGAGAAAGCCTATTCTGTGTTAGTCATGCGTTCTACACGAAAAAACATATATATTTTTAACATATGATGTCTTTAGTAGTTGTTCTATCATACGGAAGACATCAACAGCCTACACAAGTTAAAGTCTACTGAGGTCGTTTTGTCCCAATTCGAATACTCTCAGTTGAACGTAAGCTGCATCGTAAGTAAGGACGTTATAGAGAGTTAAAGGCAAGACCTATTCAACATGCCCGATGTACAAGCTTAAGGTCCACTGATACAATATCCCGCTAATACAATACAAATATGATAAGAAAATCTTGCTCTTCTGCCATCGCCAATTTTTGCAATCAGCTGCAGCGAAGCGGAAATGAGAATGTCCGAAGGCGCTCAAAATAGCTCAAGATTTAAGTCACTTTTAAATACTCGCATAATGATCATTATACAAACTGGGAAGAATTTTCTTCATAATTGGTTGATACACTCCGTATTTCGTTGATTTTTTATTCACGCTTGTGTCGACTTTTGCACACTAACGCTGAAGTCGTACAGTCACTCAACCTTTTACTTTGGCTGTCACGTCGCCGTGACTAAAACTGACGGCGTTTGAGCGTCACACTAAAAGTATAAGCCGTAGCAACTTTAAACTAATTCAGAAATAGGAGGTATACTCAAAGTTTGACCAGTCTTGCGTCACAGCGTACAAACTAGAAGACACGACTCAAATTTTTTATATTTATTTTGGTGGTAGAGCGTCGTACAAGCCTCGTTCGCGGCATGGCAATAAGATGTAGAATTGTGTGGAGGGGTAACTTTTGCGTTAGCATGTGCTTGTCAATAGTCCAATATGTTTTGTCCGTAAGCGAAACTTGCTTTACGCATTTGAACAGTGTTTTCCATTAATATAAAATTTTTAGGTACAACATTCTACAGGAAGTTCGAGCGAGAAAGATTGGGTAATTCTTTACTTTAGACGAGCCAGTCTATTTTCTTTATTCATGGTCAGATTGTTATGAAACTTGCACAGTATGTAAAATTGAATTTTAAGAACATTTTATTCATGCAATTTTTTTCATTTTTGCAATAGTTTTTGAGATATTAAACTTTGAAGCTCCCATTGTTTCCTATGGGAGAAAATAGCAGATGTCATCACA
>LQNS02000211.1:42255264-42267271 GCA_001587735.2 Parhyale hawaiensis
AGGGCGAAATGTGATGCAATGGTTCAATGAAGTCTCACCCAAACCCCAAAATTGTAGGGCGAAATGTGATGCAATGGTTCAATGAAGTCTCACCCAAACCCCAAAATTGTAGGGCGAAATGTGATGCAATGGTTCAATGAAGACTCACCCAAACCCCAAAATTGTAGGGCGAAATGTGATGCAATGGTTCAATGAAGACTCACCCAAACCCCAAAATTGTAGGGCGAAATGTGATGCAATTATTGTTCAATGAGTTCTCACCCAAACTCCAAAATTGTAGGGCGAAATGTGATGCAATGGTTCAATGAAGTCTCACCCAAACCCCAAAATTGTAGGGCGAAATGTGATGCAACGGTTCAATGAAGTCTCACCCAAACTCCAAAATTGTACGGGGAGACGCACGCCGTGGCAATTTCAGCATTGCGCCCTTTGGACCTGAGGATTTTGTTGAGTTGCGGCAGGGGCTCCACCAGCAGCCCCGTCCAGCCGTGGCCGCGCTCCAGGTCCAGTGTTAGGTCGCCGTACTCACCGTCGCCTGCTCCTAGCACCACGAAGCGACCGTTTTCCTGTAAAGAAAACCCGCAAATTCGGATGACTTTGACCAGCCAGTTTTTCTGAAAGCGCATAATCTGGACAAATCTTGTAGTTACTAAAAAAGGAATGCAGGTAATAAACTTATGCAAGGGCAACTTCTATGGTAGTATTTGCATCTGTTTTGTTTATACAATTTTAGAAATTTATAGTAAAACCGACAGGTCGGAGTCTCAATAGTTAAGGGAACTCATTAGTTAATCCCACGGAATGACTAAACGAGCATTGGCAAGCAATTATATTTTATTCGGTGTTACTAATGCCGGGTCCACATGCAGAAGCATTTGTATACCCTAATGGTTGTTAGGATGAGCAGTTCGCATGTCATTTCGCGACATACCGGTATTTAAAATCGGTAGCATAGATACGGTAGCATAAACGACGTCCGAATATCCCATTCTTGCATCAGGTTGTCAGTGCGAATAGATAGTGTGACCTCGGCATAATGTGGCATGAGCATCACGGACAATGACGTCATCATAAGCCAATGGCAGTACTGACGCTGCTCATGTGGCCGCGTGGCATGGAGTGTTCCTCCAATCAAAGAAGAAAAGCCCCAGTCTTGTTACCTTATGGACTAAGGTGACGTCATGACTCATGAGCTCGGCATAAGCTTAGCTCTCCTATGTAACAGTTTGATGTGGATTTCAATGAAAAAGGTTGTGTATATAGAGAATGACGAATGTTTCATGGAAATAATGTTTTCATAGTTTCTAGTTTAAAGCTTGTTAAATACACATATTTATATATTCTTGTTTCCATGAAACACACGGAAGTGTAATTAGGGCTTAAATTGATGTTAATGGGGCTTTAATGAGTTAACAGCTATAACAATACCTGCTTCTTGAAGTAATTGTTAATGAAATCCTTCGTCTGGACGAAATGAGGATTATCGATCAGATCCCTGTGGCCACTCAAGTGAAGGGGACCAGGACCGGGAGGAATCATGTAGTGCGATTGCACATACCTGCAAAAATATGTCGGGGAATTAAATCAATTATCTCAATTGGATTGTAACGCAGACCAATGGTATTCTTTTCAACATGTAATAAAAAATAGAGTTATCGTCTTATGGTACAAGCTGCCGGTAAGCGTAAGCTGTTCTTAGGTGTTTCATAAAGTACTAAACATACGGTTTTGAAACTATGCTGAGGGTAGAAGTAATGACTTGAGATTCAATATGACGTCAGCCTTATATCGTAGATTTTCAGAAAGGCAAATTGTATTACATATTGCTACATACCACCGTTTTTAATTATGTAGGTATTGTAGGCACTATCTGTTGCTGGGAGGAAGGGTAGCCACTGCAAATTTGGTGTCAATAATTACAGAGGCATTCATCAAATGAAAATTTGAAATAATTATTTTGGTTGCCATGACCCAAAAGTTGTCAGGGCACTTTCTTAATGAGCCTGTATGTGTACGAACTTTTAATTTAATGCACAATTTTTGATATTGGATTCGCGACGATTTTGAAAAGGTTAATTTATATTCCAACACATTCTTTTCAATTATCTAAGACATCCATTTCGAACATACACTAATCTATGAAAAATAATATTCACCTTATAATGTGCTTGTTATCAGGAGCAGGTGGACCGTCCAAGTGTTGGATCAAACACTCTGTTCATGAGAAAAAATAAAGTTTATCAATAATTTGTGTCTCTTTGAATTTTGATCATGGATGCTAACAAATAATAGGCTTAGTTCTTTGTAAGGAATGCAGTCTTCAGAACAGATAATTGGTCTCAGCAACCCGTTTATGTCTAAATTCAATTTTAGGGTTTTTCTTCCTTCCTAGTAGTTGTCAGGCAGTCACTAGTCGACTTTATTTAAATACTGTTGGAGTAAATTTTGTCACTGCAAGAAATAGTGTGTTAAAATTCAGGACAACATTTCGGCCTGATACTCTGGCCACCATATGGTATTTAATAGTTCAAAATCGGGCCCCTGAAAAACAGTTATAAATCTACTGGAGTTACAGATGAGTAAAATTCAGAAAATATCATGTTATTGCACAGTATAAACTATGTGCTTTGAAATAAATTTCTACTGGCTCCAAATACCCAATGAGACAAGCTACACTCACATTTATGGACACTACAGTGTTGTTTGAAAATGGATCCCAAGACACACGTCGCTGGTTAAAGGACAATGGCAGGTTGACAGAAAAGACTTCTAATGAAATGACTTCCGCATTGATCATCAGTGGCCGTGGCTCCTACACAGTACTGGCATTAACTTTTAAATATCTCTTCAAAATTGAAATGTAAATTTTTTACGGCGTCTCCAATAATAGATAATGAAGTTGAAAGATGAAACTGTACCAAAAACCGTTTTGTCTTTGCTTTAACTTTACGACTGTACTCTATAAGCAAGTTACTATAGCAGGGGTTCACTCACCCATCGCGAATCCAGTGAGAGAATACAAAGTTATTGGCTCCATTACCAGTAAGACATAACCATATACCTGCTTGTTTCCACTGCAACGTAATAGTATGGTACTAGCTACACCTAATGTTTGCATCATTCTTATGCGATGACTGTTGTCGCACGTGATGATTTTATTGATACCATCCATAACCCATGACAATTTCGGTCTGGAACATCTTCGTGTCATCTGACTCCGGGTGGATAGCGACAATAGCTTTGGTTCTGACACACAGCATTCATCTATATTGGGCCATCTGCTCGATGTGTCCTACAACGAAATTAAACAACACAAATTTGTGTTTATTATCAGTTAATAATAGAACTATTCTCTGCCAGTGTGCTATAGCTAACTGCCGTTAATGCTGGGTGGCTGCAAGCGTGACACTGATTTCTTTTTGTTTATAAAATTACTCTCCTTCACATGGTCATCTCTTACGTCTCTCTGGGCCCAGCACCTAGTATAACAATATTGTAATAGTAGGCACACCTGTGAACCTTTTCTAGTAATACCATGGCGCTTTTAACAATGAAGGCATGACCATACTATAATTCCGGGCGTTAAATTTCAACGTGGTGTGCCTGCAGGAACTGCTAAGCCCAAAGATTCGCCCTTCCTATGACATGGGGCGCCACTCGCTCAAAAGCCCCAAGGCCTTCGGGACACGTTTTCATTTGTGTTCGCTTTGCATGTTTAATCTTCATACTCCTTACGCATATTTTTGCTAATTTTCCTCTTCTCTCCCTCTTTATAGTTCCTATGCTTTACATGAGCTCCACCTCCTGCTTGACATACTGCATCTTCCTGAACTCTCTCGTCCTATATTTGCATGGAAATAGATTGGATGGTTGGAAAAGCTGGACGCTAAACAGCCCGGCGTCCTCCGTGAAGGACATTTCAATCAACGCTGTTTCCACTACAAAACGAACTGCTGTACAAGCTAAACTTTTTGAGGCTTCACTCAGCGACTATCTACTTCTAGTGTCGCTGTGCTGTAATAAGAACCATAGTTTTATACTAGGGAAGAAATGCCGGCTTGTCCGGAACCACATACGTACGCTCTTTGCAGTTCTTAGGATTGGGACCCTGGTTGAGGTGCCGCAAGTGGACCAGGAGCACCACCAGCATGATCGCGAGCACGGCCATGAGCAGGCCGAGGGGCAGCTGGCAGAGGAATCTGCAGGATGAGTGAAAACATTTGCTGCCGTTACTTAATGCCAAGCGGAACCACCGACAGCATAGGGACCAATTGGCTACATGGAATAGATGTCGGGAAGGAGCACATGGTCCCTTCATGCCAGTGCTTCCCAAAGCTTTTAATATTTGAGGCAATTAACTTTCTCGCCCCTCTCCGTACCAAAATGATGAAATTAATTTAACAATTTTATGCATGTCTTTTTCTGCAGTCGTATATATTAGAATGCAGCCACAATAATATAATTTATTGTTTTGATTATAATAAGTTTCTCGTGGTGCACTGGTGCGCTGCGGCTTTAAATTTCAAAACCGCCGCTATAATCGAATAGTAAGAAAGTGTTTGGCAATAAGAATAAAATATAGTTATACAATAGCATCAATAATTTACCGAAAGGCACGAGCAAATCAACTACATTGGGTGTTAAATGTGAGGAAAGGAGGAAAAAAATTAAGCTAGTACATTCTTTTCCTACTTGTGATGCTTTCCTCTTGACGAGAAGGACCTGTGGTGCGTGAACAGATGTAGATCCATCTTTTGCAAGTGTTTTGTATGAAACACGCGAAGTGGATCAGAAGAATGATGATTATAAGTTTTGACATGAGGGGGAGGGGGGAAAGTTGTTCGCAACAAAAGCTGTCTTGGCAGCTTTACCTAAAGCGTTTACTACCAGGGTCACTATTGTGCCATCATAAATAAGTTAAACGAAGAGTATAATAGTTAAAGAGCTATAGTAACGGATAATATTCCGTTACATATAATGTATTGTAATATTTATATCATGCAGCAAATACTCCTAACAGACAAGGGTTGCGTTCCGGATATCATGCCGGCTTCTTTAACTCTTCCTAAGGTTACAAGTATCGTACCTGTATACCTGCAGGCACGAATGCTACGCTGTAACATATTAATAATAATAAATCATTTATTGTTCTCATAAGGTACTGTGGCCAACAAGATTAGGACACAGCGCCTGAGGTTTTCATGATTAAAACTAACTTAAGAATAATACTAAACACTATCATCAGAGAGTTATACATAAATATGGTCTGCTGAGAGTCACTGGCACAGTGCCTACACATTGTGAATGAAGTTTACTGCTGAAGTTTAACATTTTGCCTCTTCAGTTAAAAAGTTGAGTCTCAATTTATTACTTAGGTATGCGTAAATTGGCTGGAGATTCAACCAATTTGATCATAAATAAGATAGCGGAGTGTATGACACCACTGGGAGTTCATTAAATGATTATCCAAGGTAGTATAAGTATAATGCTGACATTTGATTGTAGTTCAGTGTAGAGATAAGGTAAGCGTGTTAAGCCAGCGCTTTTAAAAGCGTCATCGGCCTAGCAGTAAAATGTTAAATTAGTTAGAGATAATTACCCTTTGCATTTCCATCACCATATAGATGCATTGTCATTAATTACGCTTAAGTAATTCGGGTTTAGTTAGTTTGGTCACTTGTAGCCAGAGACGCTTGACAATAAAGAATAAAAATACAGACATAATTTGCTCTCGTAACCGAAATAGTATAAATCCAGATTCTGATAATACAGCCCAAATCTGACTTGATCAGACAAATCCAAAGCAATGGTGAGTATTCTCAAACCGGATTGGGACCCAGAATGGCATTTCGGCAATCATCTGAGATATTCTATAACCAACAGCAAGCTCGTAGCGATGGGACTCACCTGCAAACTTTGCTTCTGTTTGGTTTCTCCTTCATAGTGTGGTATTTATCCTTCATATTCGCTGTATTTGTGCTTCAGGATGACACAAAAATATATAAAATAATTGAGCAAATTTATCACATTCTGCGAAGTACTTCTGTGGTTGAAATGACTGCGGTTCTCTTCAACATTACCTGTAATATTATATTAAACTTCAGAAAGCCATTGTTTGAAACTGTTAATGAAGTGAATAAATGTTATTCATGGCGCTAGGAACAATTGAAAAACTGAATGACAAAAAGCTGTCTAAAAGACAAATGCCCTCACAATACTAAACACATGGAATTAAAGAATCTATGAATCATTTACCGAAGAAAAAGTAAGATTATTATTAAACCTTCATGCTTGAGCTCCCTCGGACAGGTAATACAACCTAAATGAAGCATTTTGGAACACCGGGAAGCCCAAAAAACTGCTAAACGAAATATATCAAAATGCCATTAACAACTGACTTGAACGCCTGCAGGCCAATACGACCAAAATCCGATGCCGGTAACAAATTCCAAACCTTAGCCGACCAGGGCACGAAGCACCGACAAAACTGATCAGTTCGACATCCAACATCCTCCAAAGTGAAAGAGTGCGCTCCGCACGCAGCACGAGTCTCTCTCCCAAAGACCTCAAGGGCAGAGAGAGAAGAATACAACCAATACCTCTCATTATTGTACACTTTATAAAACATGCTCATTTAGAGCAAGAATGAAGAGTATGTAAAGATTACCAGTCAGGCAAGGCTCAACTCCTGTGATGTTAATTCGCTTGAGCTGGTAGCTGCTGCTTACCAAAGTAGAGGCAGAAGAAAGGGAAGGGTAGGCAGGATGTGAAAAACAAGGGGCCCAAGCACATAACAATCGTGAGAGCATAAAAAATTAGGAAAGCGAGGAATAACTTATAAGCCACGGAATGGCTCTGGAGGCGTTGTTGCTAAAGAAATATGCGGGGGTAAGCTTACTAACTTAAGTTATCTAACTCATTGGCGTACCCAACGCTTAAGATTGAAATTTCCAGCAAATGAAAGCTAATCGGGTTTGATTATTTCCATCCAATGTGTGAATTGAGCACACATTCACTCTTACACCGTGGCAGCCACAACAGAGAGAAGACTACGTACACAGAATTGGTATGAGGAAGCCTGCGTACACTGAATTGGTAGGAGGAAGCTTGGGTTGCAAAAACGAGCGAAAGTTTCCTCATGGTGGATCGGCGCACTGTTTGTTTTCCCTAACAAAGGAGGAAAACATTATTTAGTTCAAAACCCGGCGTAATTATTGACCTTATATGCTTGGATCGAGGAAAAGATACAATTAAATGCAGAGCATGATGTGTCCTCTCTCAGTGTTATCATATCTGCAAGATTTCGATGAGAAAGCCTGAATAAACACATTATTTGCGATTGTTAGCATTTAGTCGCAACTTGAGCATAAAAAGAAACCTACTGCAGGGGCGCTTTAGATAGAATGTACCAATGGGTTCATTGCCCTTCGAAAAGAATATTTATATCAATATTGCGCGCGAAACTGGGCCTATACTGATATTTGATAGATGGACAAATATGACCTGTTTATGTATCTTGCTTATTGATATATTTTACCTAATTCTAAATGGCAACACTCACGGCTACAAGAAGCTTCATGCCGTGCGATATCTCGGATGCAATCTAAATTTTTTAGAGAACAAAGAACGAGTCATCTCGTGCGAAATATATTGTTTTTAGATAATGGAACCCGCGAGATCTCGCCTCACTCCGTAAACCCTCTACCGTAAACCTCCCGTTGGCTACGACTATAGTGTTATTCCTACGGAGGCTGATGTTTTATTCAGGTGTCTCAACAATGAAGACAGAATCCTGTACCGTCTGTATAAGTCATGATTTTTGTGAAATTAGCACTGTCTATAACGCTCACAAATATGTATGTACTTTGGGCATGAAACAAGTTAGCTAGTTTCGATAGCAGATGATGTACAGACAACTGGTCTCTTTAAACGGAAGAGGGGTAAAGCCTTTGTTTTTTGGGACCCTCTGTCCGAGCCTCTGCAATTACATGCGTAGCCGTATCCAGGATTTTGTGAAAGTAGACCTCGCCCCTGTCACTGGACACTGGTCATAAATTATATCTTCCAGGAAAAAGTAAATTTCTCGTACATAAAGTGCAAATTTTTAAAATCGAAATGGGGGGGGGCTATGGCGTCATTGACGGAAGACTAACATGACTCCTGCGGTCGATGTAGTGGCATTACTACTGTGGCCAAACGAGCCCCAAGTCCACACCTTTGCTAATAATCGAGGGCCTGGAGAGGGATGGGGGGCGAAGCACGCAGCACATTGCCCTGCGGCGCAGCTGCTGGAGCGGATCATAAGCCTAAACAGCTGATTGCCTAATAACGCACCGGTGTCCCCTGACGTAATCAACAGAGCAAACCATCCCATCGAGAACCAGAATTCATTTCCATGTTCAATTAATGCGATACTTTATGGAAATACAAACACAGGGTAGACATCAATGAAGGTCTTAGCAAAGGGTGCTATCAATTTTAATGAAGTGATGAGCGGGCTGCCTTGAACACAGGCTAGTTTGCATAGCTTTTAATCAGTCCATTGTAAAGGGTTATACGGATTATTGCAGGTCTCTGTTCATGAAATATTCTGCGAACGGTGACTTGATTGGTCTTTGTATAATGTACATAAGACGAACTTTATTAAAATGATGACTAGCTAGTCTACATAGCTTTCATTCTGTCCATTACAAAGCGTATAGATATTTGCGTAGCCTGCTAATAATCTATCGTATGAAAAGGTTTATAGACAACTGCCTCTGATGGTACGTACGTAAAATAAGAAGCAGCTTGCATATCTGTCATACGTTAAATATAAAAATAGCGAAAGATGAAAATTTTATCGCTTTAATCATATCGTTTAACGAGACGAAAACAACTCTATCTTCGAAAAGTCACGCATGCTAAATCGGATCCATGTACATCGAGTAATTGAGGGGAGCAAATAAGTCACGGTTAAGGTGTCTCCGTTTCGCCCATTTGAGCGAGACAATTTAACCTGACTAGATTTAGCTTATCCTGACTGTTAAGTCTGAGCATTCGATTCACCGCTTTCGATCGAACGCTCACGATAAAAGTTTCGGACAAGTTAGAATAATTTGGACTTCATTATCTCGCCCCTAGTGGGCGTATCGAACGCGCTTGCAGCTCCAATGGAAAATAATTTGAACGTAAATCATACTTAATTTTTACCTGGCAAGGGACCACGTGACCTCCCTAATACTATTCTTACGAAAGCAGTTTTCAGCCTCCCCATAAAAGGTCAAGGGCCAGGAATGAAGCAGTCGGTAGGAACAGCTGGCGAGTTCAGCACAATGCCAGGACCTCCTGGCAGCCAGTGTTCACGGCTCTCACTCCTGTCCGCCAGTCTCTCGTTCTTTCCTCCTTACAAAAGCGAGTCCGATGGACTGGGGTATGTGAAGCCGCAGGAGTTAATCAAATCAACAGTAATTGGAGTACCGAGGGGGCGAACGTCCGTTTGTTTTCCCTTTCAGAGTCAACATGTAGTGAATGCTTCAAACGCGCGATAAAAGCGGCCGTGTTTGCTGTCGGAGATTGGCGAGAACAGCCGAGCGCGAGAGCCGCAATCTTAGAGAGGCAGTGCGGGAAAATCTTTGTAAATTTGGAGATCATAGCGGGATGGTTTAGCTGCGGAGCGGTAATCACTCTAGCTGTGTGTGTGGGTGCGTGTGTCTGTGTGTGGTGTAACAAAAGCAGTTTAATTGTGAGGAAACAATTATTAAACTTTGAAGAACATAGAAGGATGGTAGTAGCGAAACGGTAATCTTCCTGCGTGTATGCGTTGTTCTGGTCAACCAAATACAGTGTGTAGCGAGAGAAATATTTAAATTTGCAGATCAAAGCAAGCTGTGAAGCATTCACTACATGTTGACTCTGGTAGAGTAATCTTGGTTGGAGTATATTGTTTAATATAGGAAGTTTGTGAGCTGAACAAATAATATCAATTTGCAGATCATACTACGTTTGTTCGTTGGTAATGCTTTCATCTCTGTAGGTTTTTGTCTGGAAAAAGCTTTATTTGCACTGATATGCCAATTAGGGTAGGGTAGTTTAATCACACAATGGTAAACTTTGTGTAGCGCCTCAAAAGAAGTGTGTGTGTACATAGAAGATTGTTATTATTATCCAGATAAGACACATCAGCGTTTACTGTAGCTTAGTTATAGCTTTACATTTCTTCTCTGCCACTCTACAATTGTTTTCTTTTTCACTGTATCAAATTTATTTAAGACAATTCGATAGTGAAAACACATCACAGCTCTAGTTACAACGAGTTTAAAATTAGGGTCAACGTGTCGACCGCTGGCTGGCGTCATCATCAGGAAATCTAAAAAACCTTTAATGAAAAAAAGATACCCAGAAGTATGAGAAATATTCTGTCACCTGAACGCAAAATCGTATTAAGCACTACGAAGCCATCTACAGCAAAAAATGTCTGTAGAAAAATAACAGACTCAGCAGCACTGGTAATGTCTACTACATGGTGATAGCGCATGAAATGGAACGGTTGCTGGATTTTTGGAATCAGTTGATCTATTGTAGGTTTAGAAGATTGAAATATTCGTGGTATTTTACGTTGATGAATGGATTTTGGCGTTTAATTTCTATTGCTTCTGCCACAGTTTTAGGTCCATAGTTCTTGTGAATCTTATGCAGTACTGTGAAATGATTTTATTATCTATTATCCTGCTTGCTACTCCCTAAATTCTTCCTTCCATAGTTCTTTAGTTCGTTAGTCCCTGCATTAATACTACCGTTACGCTCTCAGCATTGGATAGGGGAAATTAGAATATCTTAGATAACATCTCGGAAAGGAAGAGCAGGAATCGAGCTTTCGTTTTTTGAGTTGTTATTGCTCGTAAGTCATAGATAGAAGATTTCCTGTTTGATTCAAGGAGGTTCTAATAGAGAGGAGCGCACCCTCTCTTTTTAACCTACGGGAGCGTTGCGATTAAATTTTCCCCTTAAACTGGCTGAGTGGCTTATCCAATCATAGAGCAGCATTGCCTCACGCAGCCTATATAGGAAGGAATCCTGAGCTCCTGAAGCCATTAACCATCAACGAAATTCCGAGCGGATGGAAGTATGTAAAGGAAACTTGTATACTGTATGCCATTTGATGATGAAAGTAACAGGGTGAGCACTGGGAAATAAATCTTCAGACACGATTGTCTTTGCAAAAGTATTGAAGAACTGCCTGTCTGCATCTTCCTTAATTATATGTATTGACCACTGCCACTTCAGCCACTTTAAGGACTCTAAACGCCAGCTTCGATCACGTGACAAAGCCTTGTGTTTACTCGCCCAGAAAGTGCTTGGGTTTGCTCCTCCCATTAGAAGCTTCTTGGTCTGACTTGGAATACTGGGTGACCCAGAAGACAGCGGACCGAACTTCAGCGATGCATTCGTATGGATATAATTGATAAAACGAAACAAAAAAAAAAAAAAATAATGACAATCAGGATTTCTTTTGCATTTTGACGGTACCTACAATGCTTCTTGCAAAATGGTTCTTTTTCATAATTCGATTAATAAGATACTATAAGAAAACCATACGTGTTCTATCAGGGTAAGTTGTATTGTAGGTACCGTCATATTGCTAACGAAGCCACGATTGCCATTATCTATTAATTTTAGATGATTCAATTATATTCACGCGATTACATTTTCAAAATTTTGGTAAGTTACTGCAAGTCGCAGTGCGTTTGTTCTGTTGAAGTTTCTCGTGTTCCAGCTTTTTAAAATTCAACGTATGAAAATGTAAAAATTTCGCACGGCTGGAACTATCTTTAAATACCGGCATCCTGTCTACGAATGGATATAATAAATGATATTGTGCCGAGTATGAGTTACCTTGAGAGTCTTCGGAAGAAGTCCAGGTGACGTTGTTCACGTCACCCCACGTGTGTGGAGTCACTCTGCTGGGTGTCTTCTGTGGTACCGCAGTTTGCGACCAAAGAGAGAGCCAGCAGCGAATTATCTCCAC
>LQNS02000211.1:42268238-42287134 GCA_001587735.2 Parhyale hawaiensis
CCCAGCACAGTGCCTTGTGGAACTCCACTGAGTACCGGCTGTCTGGATGAAACTTTGTTATTGACAATTACGCTCTGCGTTCTATTTGACAGGAATGCTTCAAGCCACCGAAGGCATTTTGAGTGATGAGTGAAATATTTATGGAATGACTGGCTATGTTTTTTCGCCGCCACAGTAGCAGCATGCTTCCGTTCTCAGCTCTAACACCTTGTATCGCTCGCCGGCCCGATGCCCAGCCAGCCAGCGAGCTCTTTGCAGATCTTGGTGTGCTGGCTCGGCAGTTGTATGTGCGTGCACGGCGCCGTGGCGGAACTGCCTTCCTCAGAGATGAGGGGGGTGGGGGTCTCGGGTCATTTGTTCCTTCCATCAAATTGGTGCCATAGTTCTTGGTGACCCGAGGTCGACTGCAACTATACTTGGTCATGTGGGGCCAGCGGGCCTATACCCGCAGCACAAACCAGTGCATATGGGTTTCCTAGGTGAGGGTGTGGTCTAAGTTTACTTTACCTTTATGAGCTACCTATTTACAAAGGAATTGGCATATGACACAGTAATTCATTTTATAACAATATATACAGTTGTTGGTCGCATGCTTATTTCTTAAATTTGATTGGTGCTTCTCTACATAATGCACTGAAGGGTTATAGATAAGAGAAAATATACCTACCGATTAACAAAATGAAATACAATGAAATTTCAGCCTTGAATTACAATGGCAGATAAGATTTCTGCAATATATTTTTGAAAGTCGATATACTGCATTTCTGAAGCCAGTTTCACTTTGAAAGTATCTTCGTACTACATATTACAATCGTACTTGTCCTTCCGTTAATTAGTTTCTTGGTACGACCGTGACGCTTTCATCAGTATTAAAAAAGAGACAATTAGAGTGCCTTTGAGGTCACCTTGATAAGACCTGGTAAGTGTTCAATAGGAGTCACGTTTAAATTTAAGCTGCTGCGGCTCGCAAGTATTAGGTTAGAAGCAAGGAGCTTCTATAGAGGAGGATGGAGCCCTGCGGCCCATTTACAGATTCACCAGCGAGTCAACCAGATCTCTTATGGCTGTGAGACGCGTTCATGAATTTCATTGGTCTAAGTGATGGGGGAGCAGTGAGTTTCACGGGGGAGCAGCAGACAAACCGAGTTACTAATATGCGATTGGTACGTATGGGACTGGCTGCAGCCATAAGAGATTCTTTGCTGATATGCGATTGGTGCATATGAGACTGGCTGACAGCCATAAGAGACTGATGAGCTTCACGGACGAAACTCCTGGCTCCCTCCTCTTTATAGAAGCTCCTTGGATAGAAGGTTCACTACCTACTTGGAACATATTTCACTCTTGGTATTCATGATACGGGTCCGAGGGCATCATATTTGAGGAACAACGCTTTTGTTCTGTAGAATTGCCATAAGTTCCTTCAGTGTTAGATACGGGAAAATTAGGATGATACGAGTCTGAAATATCACTAAAGAACATTGTATTTGTACTGTGAAATTTCCGTTGGATCCATATAGTTAGATTTATTTTTTTTTGAGTATGGTAGATACAAGGCAGTAGCTTTGATACAATAATTGTTGATCTTGTCGTGCATGCGCTATTTTGCATATTTTGTAAGCTGATTTTTTCGTAGCAATTGAAACTTAGTGCACAATATATTTGGGTCTCACAACGCCAATGGTCTCCAGTGCCTCACCCGCAGGGGATGTTGCAGTTTGTCGCAGTTCCTGCTGACGAGGTTAGTTATGTAAAGTTAGGTAGGCTCTCAATACTTCACCTCCTCTTTCGGGAGGTGGGCCTCTGATCGACGTGGCCGTCCTCCAGGATACATCTCCGGCACTGTAAGAATCCACAAGCCAGGCAACCTTTCGAGACCCATTACATCGCAAGTCACAACTCCAGCGTACCGCACAGCCAAAGAACTAAACAGTCTTATCACGCCATACCTGCCTGCCCAGACAATATGTCATTAATTCAACTGATGATTTTCTTCACCTCATCCGAACAACACAACCTGAAGGCATAATCGCATCTCTCGATGCTGAGTCAATATCCACCAACGTTCCAGAACAGTAAACAATTGACATCATCTGCTACTCAGCGTATAATCACGAAACTCTTGCCACCGCCTGCGCTAGAGAATGAAATCATCGAAAAGCTGCTCATTACTTGCACCACAAAGTCCCCTTTCACACACACCGACGGAACCCTCTATCAGCTAGTTGATGGAGTCGCCATAGGCTCACCTTTGGGAGTGACCTTTGCAAACTATTATATGTGCCATCTTGAAAATAAAATATTCCAAGAGAATCCAACAATCAAACCAAGACTCTATTGCCGCTACGTGGAAGACTGTTTCATCGTAACCGACAGCATTGAACAACTACTAGAGCTCAAAATGATCATGCAGACTACCTCTGTACTTAATTTTACTCATGAAACGCAGCGTTAACAATAAACTAAACTTTCTAGATGTCACCGTTGACGCTAGTACTAGGAAGTGCACAACATCAGCTTATCAGAAGGTAACAAACACCGGAATCTATTTACTGTAATGCCAGCAGCGAATGCCCCCAGCGCTACAAAGACGGGACTGTCAAAGCACTTATCCACCGAAACTACAAAATTTCTTCTACCTGGAACCACTTCCATACTACCACAGCAAATCTTAGACAAGCCCTCATCAACAACGGGTATTCTAACCAGCAGTTCGATTCAATCACGCGGCAATACATAGAACAAGCAGTCTCATCCAAAGAAGCACAAGCCTCCGATGGTACTACCCACACAGTTTTCTATGAGAATCAAATGTCGGCCGCATGCAAAACTGACAAAAGAGTTTTGAAGAAAATCATAAAGAATAACGTAGCCTGCAACAATAGCAAGGACCAATTACGACTCCTGATATACTGCAAGAGCCCCAACATCTGCCAACTCGTCTCCAGAAGCAACAGCAATATTGCACCTCTTCTCAAACAAACTAATGTCATATACGAGTACAAGTGTCAACATGAAGACTGTGAGCTTTACAATACCTCGTATATTGGCATGACTACCACCACACTTTTTAAAAGGCATACTATGCATCTTCAAGACGGATCCATAAAGAACCACACGCAGCAGCGTCACAATACTGCATTGACACGAGAAATGCTAGTGGCAGGAACGTCCATTCTGAACCGCAACAGCAATTATCAACGCCTACAGAGTATGGAATCCCTGCACGTTAGAGATAAGCGACCAGTCATCAACAACCAGACAACAGGATCGGCAAAGACTCTTAAACTTCATGGAAACTAAAAGCAGCGTAAGCAGACTACCACCCTACCTGCAGAATGGCTATTCGCCCAACCACCCACCGGTCAAACAGCGCACAGGCTCCCAGCGCGCAACTGCCAAGAGTCCTTACGTAGAAGCATCTGTCTTCACACAGTATCATATTTTAATGAATAACTGCTCTCCATCCTCAACTGCCAACAGACGCAGCTTCTCACCTCCTACCAGCTACGGCCAGAAGATGATCAATGTCTGATAGAAACGCGTCACCGCCAAGCCCACCTGCAGCAAACTACGATGAGCACAGTTTTGGCCAGCTATTGCACCTGACAAATCAATAGACCATTTTATCTATCCGATTACATCAGAAAATTAATCAAGAAGTTTTATCTACAAACTACGGTGTACTTTTAAATGAAACAAATATTTATATACTTAAACCTTCAACGAAAACATTTTCATCTCTCTCACTTTTTTCGCGGGTGATAAAAAGTATCTACGACTTTTCGTTCTCCCATACGCACAGACAACAATAACTTTCCCATGCGCCCCACTTTACTAGAAAAACGTGAAACCGCTGCCGCACAAGCTCACCAACTTATATAAGCTTTTCAGCAAGAAAGCTGCTAATTTCTCCAGAGAGCTGGGTCATTGCTGTACAGCATCACTTATAATCTAGAGCAGATGCTGGGATAGAAGCCTCCGAAATGTGCTCACTGTCAATGGTTTAGTCAGGCTTCCTCTCAATTTCATGCACCAGGCAGAGCACCAAGCACTGCATAATATGTGGCAACTCCGTATCCAAGGATTGGGCCACAGAATCAAGCAAAGTTGGAGACCGAATGGAAAATGGAAACGTCAGAATAGTTGTTCAGTGTTCCCAACGAACGGCTTGTAGCAGGTATATAAAATAAAAAGTAAGTAAAAATGCTGTTTCGAGGAACACCGAAAGAAGTCTTACGGCCTTGAGCTCAAACTTCCATCAAGAGACACAAGTTGTGTTTATTTAAACACGAAATCGCGTATAGTTGATGACCCCCCACCTTTCTGCATGAAGCTAAAAAAAGAAACTGATCAGGGCACACAAACTTGAGGTTTTAAAGTGTTAACAGTAACATGTGGTAAAAAATGCTAATGTACTTATTTGACAATCAGTTTTCCAAATACTTCCTGCTGATCGATAATAACTGACCAGAATACTTACCTTAAGAATTGAAACCAGCTCGTCGGAGAACCGTAGACGTTATTCGGGTCTCTCCCTTGCGTTTCTATTTTACTTAATCCCTTGATATTTTATACTTCGGTCTCGTTACATCTACGTACACTGATTGTGTTGTCCTCTTACCGCATCACCGTTCGATATTGATGCACCTCGAGGCTGCTCCCTCGGCAGTGCTCCAATAAAACACCACCGTTTTTTTGCCGGACTGTGTTGGATCTTCGGTCCTTTGTTAATTTGGTTTGGCCTGAGGTAAATTCTCATGGGATTTCCACTAACACAGCAACGCTCCCATGCTACTGAACGAACGCAGTTCCGATGCAGTTGCAGGTAATGTCTTCCATTTTGGAAACGTAGTCTGGTTTTCTTTATTGTAGTGTAAGAAGAAATGCATGTACTGTGTAGAGTATGCACTAGCTAGTTTGCAGGGTGTCGAGTATGTAGTGTGTAGTATGAAAAGTATGTAGTGTGACTGTACGTCCAATGAGAAACTTCAACCTCTCAATGAAATAACATCTCCATGTGTAAATTAGAATAAAGTTGCCATAAGAATAACTCTATAATTACTTTTTCCTCATATTCTTTAATGTAGTGTGGAGTATATAGCGTGATTCTACGTCTAGTTAGGAGGTTTAACTGACGTAGAAATAACTCTCTCTATACTTTGCGTGATGTTGTCAGCGGTATTGATGGGTTAGTGTACGAACCCGAAATATCTCATAGTCTACTTTTTATATAGAAAATAGAGTACCCAGCCCTCATAAATGGCATCAATAATTTTGTAATTAAGCTTCTTATTGTTCTTTTTTGCGGTGCGGGTTTTACTGCAAAATATGCTTCATTCCTGCAGACTTGCTCTTCCATTAAGCCACAAGCATGTGCGGTCATGAGTTATGAGCGCAAATTTTTCCCCCTGCAAGTAAAAGCGCAAACATCAGTTTTGAAATGTTGGAAAGTTGAGCAGCACCGTGAAAATATTATTCAACAAAAACAATTCACCGGAATTGATCAGTGATTCCTGGATCCTGGATGCCAGCAGTTAGTTAAACTATCAGGATCAAGATTTGCATGCAATGTGAATTGTAAATATTTTGGCCTCTGCTTAGTGTGTAGTTTCAAGTTTCATGTAGAAATGCAGCTAAGGACAACGTGAGCGAAGTAGATTACAGACAACAGGAATGAACACTCCCTCCAAGATAGAGACTCTTGGATACCACGCTCAAAAAAGTCAAATAATAGACCTATCGACGATTCTAAGCGGTGCGGCTTCAGAATTTGTGGTAACTAGAGCTTATATTATTCCAGAAGCAATATTAGCTGTAGTAACTTGGAAGCCGAAGTTCCTGTCACCTTATCTTGTTATTCAGTAGATGAATTTTCTCCCATCTAATCCTTAACCTCGTGACGGAGAGACGGACCAACCAACCCAGCGAGGGAGCAAACAACCAACAAACTCGTTTTATCATATTTATGCGCGAGTATTTAGTGGATTTGAACACACTATGAAAGTTTTCTTATAATCATGCTTCCGGTAACTGAAGATGTTGCCATTTTTAGAGCAACGTTACAGAATATTGAACGCCTATTAATTTTATGGAATATAAAATTAGATTCTAATATAATAATCATCATATGTCACTTGGTGCAAGAAGATAATAGTCTGCTAGGATGTTCAGCTTATTGTTGACTCTATAGACAGTTGTAAACGCCGTTTTTTTTAGCAGACTCTGTTGAATTGTGAAAACAAAAGTTATTCACCGTGCCTAGTAGTTGAAATCCAAGTTAGCCTATTACCACCAGCGGCGAAATGAAAAAAGTGCTAATTTTTTGCCCCGTTCTGTATATCTCTTTATATATTTGCATATCTCTACGCCTCAAATGAATTGAGCTATCATCACAATCTCTTGTATGTAGTCAGGTGGGTTGAACTACATGTTAAGTGCTGACTCAACACTTTCAGTCTCCCCTCCCCTCGCGGGTGATGGTTTTACTCTAGGCGTCCTATAGTTTACGGTATGTCTTGTTCTAATTAGCACTGCAAACAGGAGATTAATCCGATCTTGATACTGCTCACATTGAGAAATTTTTTGCCCCTCTCCAGAGCTTAGAGAAAAATACAAGTATTATGCATAATTGCGTCCTCAGTCCAGAACCACGCATGAGTTTCCCGTTTCTGTCTTTTATTTTTCGTTTTGATTGCCACTGAAGCGAAAAAGAAGCTTTAAATGTTCAATATAATTATATATAATACTAGTCCGACTCATGAGCGACAGCAACAGCTGCTGTTGAAGCATTTTAAGACTCTAACAATAAGAAGATTAATCTATGTTTAAGATCAACTTATCATCTCTCAAAACAGCTACTGCATCTGGAGCATGAATATCCTTAGAAGTTAGAGTACAGTAGGTATTATA
Organism: Parhyale hawaiensis; assembly: GCA_001587735.2. Classification (NCBI taxonomy): domain Eukaryota; kingdom Metazoa; phylum Arthropoda; class Malacostraca; order Amphipoda; family Hyalidae; genus Parhyale; species Parhyale hawaiensis. The sequence goes on from LQNS02000211.1 coordinate 42,275,151, forward strand.
CCTCATCACTTAATTATAACCCAAAAACAAAGCAGCTTCTGCACTTGAAGCATCAAAGCGCTTCAAAGTTGGAGCTTAATCCATGTTGAAGAGCACAGCGGGAACTACAAATACTATACCTCCCTCCTCACAACTATACCTCATCACTCCCAGCTCTTGAGAAAATTCGTTGCTGCATTTCAAACATCACGACGCATCAAAGTTAGAGGTTAATCCACTTGTAGGAACACCATGGGAACTGAACTGCATATACGGCACCCCGTCACTACCAGCGCACGAGAGAATCCAGTCGCTGCATTTTAGGCTAATCCAAGGAACGTGTTCAAGAAAAGTTGCCTCTTCTCAGCAGACGGTCGGGCACATCTTCTTCCGGCAGATTTAAGAGCACATCAAGCGCTGCTGGACGGCTGACAGTCACGCCTCTTGACTTATTGCTGCACTTGACAGTAATCGCTGTGGCATTCTTTGCCGCAGCTGCAGCTGTTTTGCTGGTCACTGCAGCAAAACAGCTCGTCTTGTTTTGCTGCAAGCGCAAGTCGAGAAATCTCTGTTGACAGCCGAGCCTCTGATTTTTGGATAATCCTAATTGTTGTGCCCGGGAATCGTTGGAATTTAGACAGGGGCGTTTTCTAAAAGTGTATTAAAATTCTACGCGTCAGGATTTAGTTTTTCCTGACAGAGGAAGAACAAAGGATTTCTTTGTGTGAATAATATAAAAAGCCGCTTCATTGCTCCACGCAAATTGTAATACTTATAGGCACGGTATACAGCTATATGTTTCATGATTTAATATCTGTCTAATGTCCAATAATTGAACTCATGATAATGTTATGTAGCTGGAATTTGGACTGATGCAATTTTTGAGAGTGGTAATGAAAAAATTCTGCAAGTGTGTAATCATTGGTCTTTTATTACTCCTCTGACAAAGGGCTGTGGCTCCGGCAACTAATGTACTTACTCATTAGACAATGTAAAGCAAACACTAGGCCCAACAATGTCGCTCGTACTGTGCAAATTTGTGAACGTTACAAAGGGTGGAGAATATCTGCAAGAAGTGCTGTTTAATTTAGGCACTTTATAAGGGTGAAAGTGGGAGTCCATCTCGTGATGCAACGGACGCGGCTATGCACCCGTGGGAGCGTTTCAGTGGTCTATATTGGTGTTGGTTTTCAGCCTAACGGAGTATTTGTGAACACTGAGTGTGACGTTTCATTTATATGCTGTATGTATACGGTTCTATGATTGGATATCAATATATGTTTCAATAGACTAAAAATGCCAGCTATGCAAGCTAGCACACTTACGGTAACAAGAGATGGCTCTCGTAAAGTGTGAACCTGTATTAAAACACACCACGAGAAATTCATGAATAGTACGTTGAAGAGCACTTTAGTAATGTTTGTGAATAATGGCGCCTCCAAATGAGAACTGCAAGAAATTCTAGCCAATTTGGGACCAAGAGCTGACAGAAATTAAACATCTTTCGTGTTAAGCGTGTTGCAAACTATTCCTTGCAACATTACCATTGTTATTAATTACTTCTAATATTCCTGTTTCTCTGTGAGAATTGTGTGTCATTTTTCAGCCCGTTACTACAGGGAAATCATTGGCACGCAATACTGACGGCAGGAAAGGCAATAGCATACAGCTGCTGCCATAGTATACAGGGTAGGTTAGTAGATACACTGTAAGATTTGACAGCCAGCAACATTTAAGGTAAAACTCTTTGTATATATCACTTCGCTAAATTTCTATATTTAAGGATTTAATAAAAGAATTGAACCTTTTCCAGGGTGTATATTTATCACTGAACTTTTGAATGGATTTCGTTGCTTAAGTCAGTGTTTTTTTTTCACATTTTTCCACGCAAATGAAATATTGATAGAAATAAAACGATGAGGTATATGATTAATTAGATTAGATTAGAATCAAGATGCCCATTGCCAAAAAGACACCGGAACTTACGCCCCGGCCTTCAACAGTATGAGCTATTGCCATTATGTTAGTAGGATGTAGAGGACTGGGGAAACGAGAGGAGAAAAAATGGAAGACGAAAGAAAAAAAGAAATAATAAAGAAGGGGAGAAGAATCTCAGCCAAAGAGATAATCATGAATGTACGTAAGTATGATCGAGAGCCGCTGATATGCGGAGCTTAAAGATATAGTAGGAGCAGAAGTGAGAAAACGTCGGCTTAAGATGGCCTGGGAAGCTTTGGCCGTTAAATGCTTGCGACTCGTGGAGGAGGAAGATTTCTTAGCTGTGGATGATGTCTCTCCCACTGTATGTCAAGACGATTTTTAAACGAGTTGACCGACTCCGCACCAACAGCGTCGGAAGGGAGTCGATCTATTCCAAATGCTGACTATGAAATAGGGAAAGTATTGCTGACTTAAGCGATCATTAAGGTCTCTTTCAAAGAGCCCCGTGTAGGCACGTGGTTGAAGCCATTCAAGTACTTGAATTTTCTATTAGTTACCTCCTGAGTCGTCTTTGCTCGAGAGAGATCAGACCCAGTTATTTTAGGCGACGTTCATACGACTTGTTTCTCAGCTGAGGTATCAATTTCGTTGCTCTGCGTTGGACTCTTTCCATGTTATCGATATCTTTAGAGAGATGTGGAGACCAGAATTGAACAGCAAATTATGTTGGACATTTGGTAGTCACCAGTGTAAAAAAAGTAAAAAAGATATTACCAGTTTCGTGTTGCTCTTGCTAATAAGCTAAGCTTAGTGAACTCTACAACCGAGTTATGTGCACAAGAAACCAATAAAGCTGCCAGCACAACAAGTCAACCCACTCATAACTCGGTTAGATATAGAACATTTCTATAAGGCCTGCAAGAAAGCAATGCCTGGTAAGTTAATAATTATTAAAGAAGGCTTTTGAGAAGAGAAGGTCGAAAGCGACGTAGCAGGCCGGCTATTCCCTTTAACGTTGCACAATTTTTGGTAGAGCTGAAGAGAACATTGCAAGAAGAGACGTGGGCGCGAGAGCTTTGCGTGCGTCTGCCGCTTCTCGGCCAAGTCCGACAATGGAAAGAATCAAGAGAGTTGGCCGCCGAGTCCAAAGCACCTGACACCCAAGTGTGCCTGCCTCTCGCGAGCTCTCTACTTTCGCTGTACGAATGTCGTTAGAGACCAAACAAGGTTTCACATCCTTTTGAAACGTCCCAGTGCGTAAAACCTTTGAAGTCATTTCCCGGAGAAAAGCTGTGCCTGGTCCCAATGCATGTAATGGCAAGTGGTTGCGCAGCATCAAAAGGCCTTACGACTCTCTACGTACATCAGCTGCTCCATTATAGAACGCTTCTTGCTGAGGCATCTCATTGGTACCGAGGGGAAAATGAGCGATGCTATATCAGAGTGGGTCGTAGTGTCATGAAGAGAGCTTTATGAGAGCTCTTTCTGTAATTGACACACACTAAGCGCTGCAATAGCTGTCGTCCGCGCTACTCTCCAGTGGTATGGAGAGACCTGAGCAGGCTTAAAGGCACATGTATGATAATGGGCGGGAATCTCCATTGCTTTAAAGCAACGCGTGTTATGCTCGTTTAACTAGAAGCTTCTATTGTTTTTCGCTAAATTTCCAGCAGGGCGCGGCCCTTCTACGTTCTTATAGTTCGTAACCTTATATATCCCATTAAGAACAGCTGCAGCCGGAGACCTGTGTGTGGTCTTCGGGCCAATAACTTTGAGTAATGTCCTGAACAAAACTTTTTATTCTTAGCTGGAAAGGCTGCATAATTTGCTAAATAATAGCGTTTAGAACTTGAAGCCTTGCTATACATATATTATATCATTGTTATAACCGCAAGAGCCGTGATGGTGTAGCCCGTAGAGCTTACGGTAACTGGGTCAGGACTCCTCGCTGTAAGGTCTCCATAAAGGCCTGCAGCTGAAACTAGAACACTCTGAAAGCGCATACCCCCGCCATGCGAGGCAACGGTAACGAAAAATTCAAATTGACTCTGAAACCATGATTTTCTTTGTATCCCCTCCAAAATCTAACCATTTGTGCCTTTTGATAGGAATAGCAGCTTGTGAAATTTTGTTGAAGATCTGTTCATAACTGTTTGAGTTATACTGCTAACAAACATTATGACAAACATGAGTCAAACATGCAAACGAACCAATCGATCTGCATCAAAATTTAATCATTTATGTCTTTCAACAATAATAACTCCTATAAATTTCATGAAGATCCATTCATTATTCTCTGAGTTATTGTGCTAGCAAGCATAAATATGAAAACGGTGCCAAACGAACGAACGAACCAACGGTTCATTACCTCCGCTAAGGAAGTTATGTTTTAGTCGTGTTTGTCTGTCTGTCTATTTGTCTCTTTGTCGGTCTGTCACCAAGATAACTCAAAAAGTTCTGCGCCGATTTGAACGAAATTTACAGGGATTGTTAGGTATGTTAGGAGGAACAGATGATTAACAGATGATCCATCCGTTTGTTTGTTTGTCTGCCTCATTTTTCTCCATGACATAACTCAAAAAGTTATTGATGGATTTTTATAAAATTAACAGTGTTTAGGTGTTTAGGTATATAACAAAGAGTAAATGACCAAATTTTGGTTTGTTCGTTCGTTCGTTTTTCACTGTTTATAATTTTATGTTTATTAACACAATAACTAAAAAATAAAGAATTGAACTTTATGAAATTTATAGGGGTTATTAGTAATGTTAAAAGACATAAATGATTAAATTTTGGTGCAGATCGGTTTGTTCGTTTGTATGTTTGACTCATGTTTGTCTTAGCGTTTGTTAGCAGTATAACTCAAAAAGTTATCAACGGATCTTCAAGAAAATTGCACAAGCTGTTATTACTATCAAAAGACACAAATGATAAGATTTTGGAGTTCATACAAAGAAAATTATAGTTTCAGAGCCAATTTGAATTTTTTGCTACCGCATTGCCTAGCTTGGCGGAGGTATGCGCTCTCAGAGTGCGCTAGTTGGAAAAATTTGGTCATTTACTCTTCGTTATATACCTAGCGACTCATGTGAATTTCATAAAAATCCGTCCCTAACTTTTTAATTTATGACATTGAGAAAAATGAGGCAATAAAAAAAAAAACATACAAACGGATCTTCACCAAAAGGTAATCATCTGTTACTCCTAATATACCAAACAATCCCTGTAAATATCGTCCAAATCCGTCCATCACTTTTTGAGTTATATTGATGACACAGACACAATAACAGATAGACAGACAGATGAACAGACAAGCCCGACGAAAACATAACCTCCTTGGCGGAGGTAATAAAAATTGCTGCTCGCAGGGCTCAGATCTGGAATCCAACATGCTGAAGTCCTACAGCTAATAATCCTTTGTTAGTGCAATACATTGAACCTAATATGAAGCTATTGATTGAAACACGACGATTAGTCTGCCTTCTTTCTCTACTAATTTAAAATTGCTACTTTCTATTTGATGTGATGTAATGCTCACTTTGAAGTCCTACAAGCATGATTGTCCAGTAAGTAATAGCACGTTTGTGTTGCTTGATCAAACGCAATTATTTTTTTTCCCAAGTTGCCTGATTGAATGAGCTAAAATGAATTGCAGCTTCACGTTCACCTCGTACGCCTGAATGCGACCGCAGTGACACCACGTTTGTTTTTTAATGTAATGATACCAGAAATTGCAACACCTCATTTTTTCTTTGGTGGTTCTGAACTGTCTGCAGCAGAATACTAATGAATTATTAAATATTATTACGGACCGTACGTGTTTAATGGCGTAGTGATTTGCGCGTCGAATATAAGAGTATTTTTTTTTGTTTTCGCTTTACGTTTTGCATGTGCACTTGATGGAAAACTTGGCTTTCCGAAAATAACCTAAAACGATAGTGTGATTAACTTCTGCGTCACCAAATATAGGTACGTAGAATAATTCATAGTTTCAGCTCGTAAAGACATGTTAAATGATTATATAATATATATCAAATTAAATAAAATCCTTTCTTTCTACATTGCCTGTCATGCCAAATGTAATTCTACTATAATTACCTGCAAATACAGTCTGTATAAACACCATGAATTTCATATAGAATGATTTTTTTAACTACGTGCACACTGTAATATGATTGTACCCCAAACTGAAACAGGCAGCAAACTCCGCACCAAAGAAGAGCAGGTCAAAATGTCACTAAAATTGAAGTTATAAATTTAAATAAGTTCCTAGTCTCACCTCCTAAGGGCGCGTTTACACTATGGTCTACGATTCTTCCTACACAGCATATAGAGTATCCTGAAATTTCGTTGCCATCTTGTCAGCACTAGAAGAGTGCAAAGCTACCTACCTGAGTTGTGCTTCACTGCATTTTTAAAAAGCTAGCCGAAACTTTCTTGGCAACATTGGTTTAACAAACTGACTTGACGGTTAACATTTTAGTAACGTTTTTCTTAGGTACAAAGTTGAGCTTGGTAGGACGAGCAAAACGTTCCAACACTTTGCATTGCAGATACGGCTACTAGACGGCTAATATGTGATCCTGTTCCTAACGTGCCGAACAAGCAATGATCAGCTACCTGCAGTACGGAAGACCGATCACTCGCTACGGCTCTTCTGGTGGTTGTTGAGTCGAACATTTAGACTTTCCCGCACTTCGAGTGGCGTGCATAACAACCCTTGGGTCTCGTCCGCAAGATACCAAGCATGTGATAAATTAAATGAACTGGGCGTCTTTTTTTTTTTCTTAGAAAGCTGACCACCAGGTATTTGAAGCGTGTAAGTTAAGACGTTAAACCAACAAAGGAAAGAAAATGTAAAATGTGACAGCGTTCAGACCTCGTTTGGAGGGGAAATATTCAGTTGACAAGCGGAGAAGAAATCTGGAGAGGATTCACACAACCCGGTGAGGGTCTATTCTTCTTCAGGTTGGCTGGAGTGTAACGAGAGCTCGGCGAGGAGGACCGTCACTTCAGGGATCCGAGAGGGCGTTTGTCTGCCCGACTGACGAGGAGCAGGCACGGCTGTCGTGAGCTCTTCAGTGTCTTCACCAGCAGCAGACGGAGGAACCTTTAAGAATACTGCGTGCTCATAATGGAAGAATTCATTCTCCAACCGTAGAATTGGAAATTCTTCAGGACTACTGTATGCTCATATAGAAGAATGCATTCTCCAACAGTGAAATTAGAAATTCTTTAAAAATTCTGTGTGCTGATACTGTGTGTCACAATACCAGGCTTTATTTCCCCAAAACAGAACTGGAAATTTTTGATGAATAACTACTGTGTGTAATATTGGTCATATCGCAGCAGAAGCGGGAAGGATTCAAGTAATATTTCGTGTTCATAATAGTACGATCGGTTCTTTAAGAAGACAAATGGGAATTCTTGCTGGATACTGTGCGTTCAAAATATGTAGTAGAATTAGTTCACGAGGTCCAAGCTTAGATATTACTTTTTTCATCAATCGCTTTTCGTTACGAAGAGCAAACTGCAGAAGGCTCTAAAATTATTACGTGTTCGACGAGAGTAGAATTAGATATTCTTCACGAAATTCTCTGTTCACCAGCAACATAATAGAAAAATTTTGAAAAGTACAGGTTGTTCATTAAAGGGAAATTCGTTCACAAACAGCAGCATGAGCGATTCTCCAAGAATATTATGTGTGCGTGTTCTGAAATACTTTGTGCTCATGAACAGAAGAAGTCGTTTACTCAAAAAGAGCTTTCATTCACTCGCAGCAGAATTTCCGTACAAACAACGAATTCCATGCACCATGAAACCGCTGAATTAGGAATTCTCTAGCCATCCATGTTGGGTATCCACTAACCGTATCTCCCGGAATATTTCTGCAACAGCGTAATTCGGCCTTCTCCAGGAATAGTTCTGCAACATCAGGAGCCTAAATTCTGCAAGAAAACATCTAGCACAAGCTGGAGTACACATGGACTACTGCGTAGAGGGATTCTACAGAAAACTGAGCAATAAAGTAGTAGGCTATATTTCCGCGAGAGGGTCGAGAATTCTTGAAGATCCAGTTATGTCATGCGCTTGCTGGTGGCAGATTTCGGATTATTTTAGAAATACTTAGTGTTCACTAACAGTTGCAGTTATAACTAGAGCACTCTGAGAGCGCATACCTCCGCCAAGCGAGGCAACGGTAGCAAAAAATTCAAATTGGCTCTGAAACCCTAATTTGTTTGCATAAAGTCAATAGTAATAACAGCTTGTGCAATTTTCTTGAAGATCTGTTCATAACTTTTTGAGTTATACTGCTAACAAACGTTAAGACGAACATGAGTCAAACATACAAACGAACAAACCGATCTGTACCAAAATTTAATCATTTATGTCTCTTAACATCACTAATAACCCATATGATTTTATAAAGATCTATTCATTATTTTTGAGTTAATGTGCTAACAAGCATAAAACTAAAAACAGTGACAAACGAACGAACGAACCAACGGATCATTACCAAAATTTGGTCATTTACTCTTTGTTATTTACCTAACAATTCATGTTAATTTCATAAAATCCATTCATAGCCTTTGGAGTAGTGGTATTGAGAAAACTGAGGCAGACAAACAAACGGATGGACATACCTTCACCAAAAGTTAATCATCGGTTCTTCCTAACATACCTAACAATTCCTATGAATTTCGTCCAAATAGGTTCATAAATTTTTGAGTTATCTTGGGGACAGACAGACAAAGATACAGACAGACAGAGAGACAGACAGACAGACAAACACGACGAAAATATAACCTCCTTGGCGGAGGTAACAATGATCATATATCATCTCGCATACAGTGGATACACCTAACGAGGGTTCCTTTAACCTTAATTCTAGTACTTCGAAGAAGTGGTAGTGTGAAAAGCAGGAGAAGCAGTCAGTGTTGATAGTCAATTTTGAATTCCTCACCGTGCTTCTCGCCTCTCGGAGCTAGAATGCTCCACGCAGTGTAAATCCGTAGCGCAGCGTCCGGGAATCGAACCCGGTCTTCCTTTGGTGTGCAGAGCCGCTGTCACTTCGCCATAGAGATAAGTCTTAGCCATATATTTTCAATGAGTTTCTTAGGAATCATACTTTCAGCTGCTCTTGTACTACACGAAAGTAAGAACCCTTCTCTTCTTTTAATATATACGCATGTCTATAGGGTACGTTTGAATGGTCACCTTCCGTAGCAAGATTGGGAGCCGCTAAGATCTCTGAGAGCAAGACGAGGCATTTGGAAAATGTCCAAATTATATCAAGGATAAAGTTGAATAGCTTGGAGCAACTGGGAGCACAATTATAGATGTCTTATTATCGAAAATGATGAAAAATGTACTGCATTAATGTTTACTTTTGAACTACGGAGGCCCTTGTTGCCATGTGCATGTTAGTTACGCCACGTTTCAAAGAAACTATTCACGCATCATCAAAATTTATATATTAAGTACAAAAATTGAAAATGAACACGACTATGATTCTATTCTTATACAATATGCTACAGTCAGAAACCTAGAATATACCGTAATTTAAAATCTTATGGAAAAGCTGCGAAAACTTAGTTTATTTCTATGTTGTTCCCATTCTATTTACGCGCACGTGTTGCAGAGTGTAAAATAGTGAATGATGCGCAGCTATACTGTCGACCGATCCTGTCCGAAGAGCTCCAGGAGAAAATGCGATGGCTTTTCGTATTTTTTCATAAAAGATGCGATTTGAGTCACAAGATCGCGACCTTATTTTCTGCAAGGAAAAAAGGAGAGCTCGGATCATACCATTTTTTTTTCTCTCAGGCAGCAAAGGTTGTTTAAATAATGGCAAGAAGTCAGAAGTCCCTCAACTTCAGTCTTTCACGAGGGAAGCAATCTTTCTAAGAGGGCACTGGAGTAAAAAAAGTATTGGTTTGCTTTCGTGTAATGCAAGCGTTACTTTCAAGTCGACTTCTGAAGTACCTAAGCAAAAAGGAAGAGAGGTAAGAAAATGATATTTAGCTCGAATCTGTTCTCATATAGAAATTCCTCTGATACATATTACAGCTACGGAATTTTGTCGTTGTTGTTTCAATTTCTACGGCGTGGTTGTACTTGAATCGACAAATAATGTTAAGAACTAGATACCTTCATCCAGTGGAGAGATCCATGGCATCATCATTATACTTTTTCCAATAATTGCTCTCGTGCATTAGAAGCAGATTTAAATTTGCTACTACTTATTGAGCTCTGCAATTTATGTCCTCATGGGAATCTATGCAGGGTGTTTTTTTTGCAGCGGTCCGATAAACAGAGCACCTTTTAATCTGCCAGCTTTAGACGGCAGGGTATTGGAAAAGAAAACCATGGAGGAAAAGCTCCGCCAATCACTTACACTGTTTGCTAACTCATCTTAGTTATTTTGAATTAGATTAATTCAAGTATGAGGTAGGTTAGAACGGGCTAGGTAGGGTTAGAATACGATAGGTGAAGTTCCAGCAAAAATCAAATCACAAAAATTGCTGCTACAAAAGCTGTGTATATTTAAAGTTTCGGTTTCATAAAAGGAAAACAACAAGTTCCGTGATATCCGTGATAAAAAAAAAATTGAAATTAGACGTTCGGAACCAAATTCCATCATCGGTGTCTAGATGTTTGAAACAAAATTATTGAAGAGAAGCTTTTATTTCTAGTATTCAAAAATAAGGAAAAACATCGAATGGATAGGAAACTAGAGCACTCTGAGAGCGCATACCTCCGCCAAGCGAGGCAACGGTCGCAAGAAAATTCAAATTGGCTCTGAAACCATAATTATCTTTGTATGAACTCCAAAATCCAATCATTTGTGCCTTTTGGTAGTAATAACAGCTTGTGCAATTTTCTTGAAGATCCGTTTTTAACATTTTCAGTTATACTGCTAACAAACTTTAAGACAAACATGAGTCAAACATGCAAACGAAAAAACCGATCATTACCAAAATTTGGTCATTTACTCTTTGTTATATACCTAACAACTCAAGTCAATTTAAACAAAATCCATCAATAACTTTTTGAGTTATGGCATTGAGAAAAATGAGGCAGACAAACAAACGGGTGGACATATCTTCACAAAAAGTTAATCATCTATTCCTCCTGACATACCTTACAATCCCTGTAAATTTCATCCAAATCGGTTCGTAACTTTTTGAGTTATCTTGGTGACAGACAGACATACAGACAGACAGGCATACAGACAGACAAAAACGACGAAAATGTAACCTCCTTAGCGGAGGTAAATATATTATTTTAACTTTGCGGCAAACAGGGGATGGGAACTACTGTATTTGGATCAATAAGGAGTGGCTGCTCTTATGAAATTACCCGTAATCTAAAATTCTAAGTTCGATAAGATCACGAGAAGAACTTTAAAATTTTAAAACTGATATTTGAATTGGCCTGCGCTGCACTGATTTGTAGTGGACTGTTTTGCACTGTTTTGAAGTGAACTGTATTGCACCGTTTTCTAGTGGACTGTATTGCACTGTTTTGTAGTGGACTGTATTGCACTGTTATGTAGTGGATGCATTGCTCTGTTATGTAGTGGACTGTACTGCACTATTATGTAGTGGACTGTACTGCACTGTTTTGAAGTGGACTATATTGCACCGTTTTCTATTGGACTGTATTGCACTGTTTTGTAGTGGACTGTAGTGCACTGTTATGTAGTGGACTGTATTGCACTATTATGTAGTGGACTGTATTGCATTGTTATGTAGTGGATTGTATTGCATTGTTCACTGTGTGAGCGTTAAGAGGTACCTATAGCACACTGCCAGCACGACTAGTCTTATCTGGGGTGTGGATGGATAGACATCTAACGTTTGACGATCACATTCAAAAATTATGCAATACCGTAAACGGCACGCTAACATTTCTCCATAAAATTAAACATCTCCTGGATCAAGCGCTCCTAGAAAGGCCGAGGTTGTGCAGTTTACTCGAAACAGTGAAATCAGTGGACGATCTCTTCGGCGAGAGCATCTCCAAGTGCGCTGCTGCAGCACCAAAGCTGGTCAACAAGC
>LQNS02000211.1:42304107-42324838 GCA_001587735.2 Parhyale hawaiensis
GTTGTCAGCACGTTGTTAGCACGTTGTGATACGATGTGCTAACAACGTTATCTGGAGTCCACAAATCAACGTTGATAGCACGTTGAGCCACAAATCACAACGTTGATTCTACGTCGTGTGTTAGCGGGGATGGATGCTTTCTAAAACCCAAAACAACTTGAGCGATGTTAGTTCCACTTTCACGGCCGTAAAGCTGGTAGCAAATAATTTGCACTGATATCTTTCCTTTATTCAAAATCATCATCACGATTCTGCAATAATGGATAATAATTACGCTAGGCCTCCTTAATTTTCACTTTAAATACGTATTACAAAACTTGGGTGCGTCCAATTCCATAGGAGCGAACCATTTCCATCGTCCTTCCTATGCTGCCTGCCTAAAAGAAGAACCTAATATTTCAATAAATATTTTGAGTTTGTTAGAAGCCTATCCTCTTCGTTCTGTTACCCTTTTCGTAGTCTTCCTAACGCTAACGACGTCATCTTTCTTTTGACTTTGCTCCTAGAAATTCATAGCCCGTTCTTATCTCATGTATATTTGATGCCAGCGGATGATCATAATATTAACTGGAGGAAATGATTATCATCCATCTTTATCTGCGGCCAAAATCTAATATTGCATCCAAAAGACGGACGAGCTGAATAGAAGTACGGTCCATGTAAATGATTCAAGCATGACGAAAGACGAAGTTATCAGTAAAACAAGCAGCCAGATAAATATAGAAACCGTCATTGTTATAGTGTTTCAGTCATGCAGAAGATTCTCATGTATTGCTTGACAGTTTGTTAGTTTTTAATTTTCTGTTTACCATTCGGAGGACCGGATTTTTCAGTAGACATCCCTTTAACTGGACGGCCCTAATTAAAGTTACATGATCTGGGACCAAATGGCAAGGCTACGAGTGTGTGAGTTAAGTCGATGAGTCTTTCGGCGTTTCGTAAGTGGATACTGATAAATTGGTGCCTGTGTAGCTTCCCACCACCCGACTGTTCGTGCGAGTGCCGTACATGCAGTTGGGGCCTCAGCAGAAACCCACTGTCCGGAGTGTAGCACAATACCAGACGACAACACTTTGACACGCACTGAACCCTCGGCCGGGGGCACTGGCATCAAATTCGCCATTCTGTGTGCGCTCATCACTGTGTGTGCGTTCAAGTAGCTTTCTTGCCGCGCAATAACCACCAGAAGCACTACAATAACTCAATAAGCACTACCTAACCTAGCCTTTCCTAACCTAACCGTAACATAACCTAACCCAACCTTACCTTACCTAACCTAACCTAACCTAATCTGCGATACAGCGACCAGGCACAGCTCACTCACGAACTTGAACGCCGCCCGCACGTACACCGACGCCCGCACACAAACGTACATAGCGAATGGCTAGTTTGATGCTCGTTCAGCCGGGGCGCACTATCGTCTCTCACGACGGAGATGTGTGCGTGTTTGTGTATGCGCCTGAGCGGCGTTATAATTGGTGCGCCGCGCTGCTCGCTGTATCGCTCATTAAGATGGGTTAGGTTAGGTTAGGTTAGGTTAGGCAAAGTTAGGTAACGTTAGGCAACGTTAGGTAACGTTAGATAACGTTAGGTAACGTTAGGTAAGATGAGAAAGGTTAGATTGGGTTAGGTTAGGCTAGGTTGGGTTAGGTAAGGTTAGATTAGGTTATAAGGTTTGGTAAGGGTAGGTTAGGCTAGGTTAGGTTTGCCTAGGTAGTGTTTATTTTAGTGGTGGTGCGCGCAAGAAAGCTTACGTGAAAGCAAAATCGTCGTGAGAGACGATAGTGCAGCCGGAGCGCGGAGTGCGTAGCACAATGTCGCATCGCTCTTACTTCGCTATTGCAGGCTGTTACGGTTAATCAGAGTAAGGCATTATCTAACATTGAATATCCATATTTTTTAGTTCAGTGACGTGTAGCATCCATCCTAGCAGATTTCTTGGTCGGACTAGAAGCTAAAATTTGTAGGGATAGAATCAGGGGATGTCAGAATCACGCGCGCTAGTGCGGAAGATCGAGCCTCTTTGTCAGACAGGTGGTGGATCGTTGCGGTGTTTGGCGTGTTGAAACAAAATTTCCCGGAAGAAAACAGCACTGTGAGGGTACTGACCTCAACCAGATAATATGGAAGGGCAGAGCGACGCAGTGTCATATGAGCCTTCGGTTTTTGACCCTTCAGCTCCGCCAATTTGTGTTTGACAGCAGCCATGAGCACGAGCAGGCATGTATCTGCAGCACGAACCAATGCATGTGGATTTTACACTCGAGGTGTGAGGACAATATGCGGACAAAAATTCCGTGGTAGGGCGGTGGCACGGCTGCGCACAACACTTGTACTCGCTGCCTGTGTATCAGTGCTATAACTATAGACTTTTGAATTTCACTTGATAATTTCCGCTTATTGTTTACTGTACGAAACTACTGTAAAAAATTACTATAAAATGATCAATGTTTTATTTGGAAGAACAGTTTGTGCAACATATGGCAGTAAGGTAAAACAAGGGTGAACAGTTGCTCCGCACTGATGTGGAATTGGTTTAGAGACATAGTCGAATGCGAAATTTCCGGAGCCAACTTCAAGTCAGTTTTACGTGATAAGATACCAAGATTAGATTAAATGATATAGTTGGCACTAAGCAGAGTATCCGCCCCATCCCAGCGAGGAGTTAAGGCCTAGGCTCCGGCCCCCTCCAAGCAATTACCGTTATGTCGAGCAGGAATAATTCAGGCGTCTCTGGGAAAACCACAACCAAGGAGATGACTGCGGGAGTGCGATGGCTTTACACTTCATTCTAAAGGGATTGCAAGGCTCAGCTGATAACGTTTGCTGACTGTGCTCGAATGAATTGCAAAACTATACACATTGCTCATCGTCGTGCTCATGCGTTCCTAAAATCGACTAGCTAAAATCTCTAAAATGCGATTTGAAATAGATATTTACCGCAGATAGCAAGTTCATGTTCATCTGTACACATTATTGCAGCCAGCATAAATATTAAGTACATTCTAGCGGGACCCGTGGAAATTCCACGGTTAATGAATATCTTTATTTTCTATTATGTACCATTCCTAAGCTATGCTATTACCACCTTTGTTAGTTCGACCTCGTCCAGTTATGCAAACATAACCCCCCTCCGTCTATGCTAAAGAACGTTACGTGACCCATGGAGAACTAGGACTAATGTATCGTAGTCCGTCTACCCTTCCTCGTATTGACTAAAATAACGCCAAGTAAATCGTTCAACCTAACGCTTGCAGATGATGCAAAGAAACTACAATATATTATTAGGCAATGCGTTCTTGTATCTATTGGCACTTATTTCATTGTGATCATAATGCAGCCATCTCATGTGACCACACGGGATTCAGTATTTTGTTCCTGGGGTTTTCTTTCCTCTTGTGTATGTTTTGTTTGGCCTCTCGATTCGGAGGTACATTCAGTTCGTAATGCTCTTCAATCTTTTCAACTCACGCTTTATACAGTATTTCTCAAATTCCCGTTTGCATCCATTTTCTCAATAGTTTTCTTTTCGGTCTTCATGATGTTTCATCACACATTTAACTACGGGACCAGTTGAATTTTCTTATTATTTTCTTTTTCACTTACTGTGAATGCGTTCAGAACTGACCGATTCTTCAAAAGCATTTTTGTAGTAGTAGTAGTAGTAGTAGTAGTGATATAAGTTAGATTAAGCATCCCTAAACAAGTACTAAGTCTTTATAAGAGAGGAAAAGTAAGGAACATATAGTATGTCGATAGTCACGGCAACCCATGCCCGAAGGAGTTCCCACACAGGATCAACGCGCATGGGAAGAGAAAGAAGAGGGAAAACAGACGAAAGTAATATCAGAAGGAGTATAAGGTAGGAAGGAAGCAAAGTGGACACAGAAGACAGACGTCCCGAAGGTCTATAGCTTACAGCTAAGGTAAAACATTGCAGATTGCTGTTTGATATCTCTATTCTATTTGTCTATCTCTGACA
Organism: Parhyale hawaiensis; assembly: GCA_001587735.2. NCBI lineage: Eukaryota > Metazoa > Arthropoda > Malacostraca > Amphipoda > Hyalidae > Parhyale > Parhyale hawaiensis. The sequence continues at coordinate 42,308,090 of LQNS02000211.1, forward strand.
GAGCTGTTTCATTCGCCGAATCTTTTTCAAGTGGTGCAACTCATAAACGAATGAAAATGAGTAGAAATTCACAAAAAATCTGTCAGTGAAATTTGCCGCTGTATCTGCACGGTTCCTTATTTATATCAAGTTCACGTTTATCTTAAAATATGTGACGACACCCAGTCATATTCATATTGAAAGAGTTTTGAAAGTCTTCTAGGTTTTTGATACAAGAAAGAACAATCAACCTTTAACTTCCGACACTTCAAGGCTGAACAATGGAAGATGAGCTTACCATCAAACAGCAAAAAGCAGATATAGATTAGATTAGATAGGCAGCAGTTGACGAACCAACAGGCCCATTCTCAAAAAGACACCGAAACTTGCCCGGCCCTCTATGAGCTATTGCCATTATGTCAGTAGGATATATAAGACTGGGGGAAAGAAAAGAAAAAAAAGAGGAAAGAGAAGAATCTCAGCAAAAGAGACAATCATGAATGCACTCAATCATGGTCAATAGCCGCTGATACGCTGAGTTAAAGATGTTAGACAGTGCGGTTGGAGCGGAAGAGAGAAGCAGACGGATTTAGGAATTCCTCGGAGGCTTTGGCCGTTAAGAGTGTGCGACTCCTGGAGGAGGAATCCTTAGCTGTAGGGGTGTCTCTCCCAAAGTATGTCAAGACGATTTTTAAACGTGTTGACTGATTCCGCTCTAACAACGTCGGAAGGAAGTCTATTCCAAATGCTGACTATGAAATACGGAAAGAACTGCTGACTTAAGGTCGTTCTTCGAGCTTTATGCTTGAGTTAGTATATTAAGCAGCTGATAAAGAATGAAGTACGTTAAGAGACGAAAATCTGATGAATATTTATAAAGTTTTCTCTAATCGGTAGCCAGAATACGACTCTTGGGTACTTTCCGAGCTCTGATGCTGAATTTTTTTAAAATTTTGTTCCTCAGAAAACGCGCAACGTTAAATGGTCCAAAAAGCTTCGGATTGCATATTAATAAAGAACCCAGAAGACTTTCACAACTAGTTTCCTATTATGAAGTTCGTAGACTGGAAACTTGCGTTTTAAATATACCTACAGCCATGGGAAATTTCAAGGAACTCGTGCAGCGGCTGAGAAGCTAGAATGAGAAGAGTTGCAAAACGCAAGAGATAGCGGAAATTCAAGAGCTAAGCTCTGTTTTCGACATCTCATCACTGTTGGTGGCAAGGCTAAAGTTGCACACCTTTGCGTTGATAAACAAAACCAAACCAAGAAGTGCTAAAGAAAACACCTATGGTTGAACTTCATTCCAGCGAAAATCAGAGCTTCTTGCAAATTGAAGTTTCCCCTACCTAATATTGAAAACTGTTACGTACAAACACCGGACGTACGGATGGATGGATGGAGCTTCAATCAAGCAGAATTATAATGTAGATTGTAACCTCAAAACTAATTTTATTTCCCTGCTAGTGGACCCGCGTGTAAAAAAATTCACGCAATAATCATATTCTTTATTAATATAGGCAGTTGCGGAATCATCTCTTCTCTGACTTGTTTAATTTTCTTCATTGATCCTTTGTCGTGCTTTCAACTTTAGGACTTTTTCTCTGATTTATTGTTTCCTCATTATCCCGTTCACGCTTAACAGCAGCTCTCATTCATTTCTGTAACCTTTCTGCTTCAAGTCTCTCTTGACTGTATCGCATAGGCGATTCGTCTCTCTCCATGCATTCGTAGCACGCGTTCCATCTTGAGACTGTAGTAGTCTCGTACTACTTATACGTTCCCCATCTTCCTTCTTGATTAGGCGTGCGTCTTCAATAGTGAGAGGCAGAAATAAATCTTAAGTAAAACCCTGCAATAAACTTGAATGTAACTCCAGCCAGGTTGTATCCATGTCTCCGTTCCGTAGCCAAGATACGGTCTCGCGAACTTAAATATCTGCTTTACTGAAATTATGGGTAATGAAACAAAATTCGCACCATCAGAGAACAACAGAGTGAGGGATGATATGCGTGGTATTTAGCTGGTGGAGCTCATGGCAATGTAAAGAAATACATGGAATAGCATGCTATGCTTCAGCGACCCCCCCCCCCCTTTGACCGGGAATAATACTGCTGTAGAAGAAGAGAAAGACAGTTAGCTAGAACAAATTGTTGTCTGCACTCCCCGCCTTTCCTCAGGAGAAGCAGTAGACAGTTCCTAGAGGGGCGGTGAAACAAGATCGGACGGTACGAGGGAGGGGCAACGGGTTGAAATAGAGGCACTTACGAAATGCGAAACAAACCTTAAAATTAAATATTCAAAAGGCTCCGTGCGTTTACAAGAGGGAGGGACTGAGGGAGAACGCTGGGCGCTCGGCCGCCCACCTGTGGAAGCCAATGCGGTGTCAATCAGCAGTTTGGAAACCCTAGATATAGTTTGCATGTGGTGACGACACAACCGTCTCAAGTTTTGAACGGTTGCAATTCATTAACTGTGCGACTTTGAATAAGTAAAAAAAAAATACAAACGAAAACTGATATATTCGAAACGTCTATTAGGCACTGAATACAACTTCTTCTACTTAATATAGTTAAATGTGAGTTAGAGTTATTTCAAATCCGAAGCATTATTTTTTTGCAGCTACCCTGTTAAAGGCAGCGCCTTCGCATAATCTGCTTTGTTATGCACAAAAAGAGCTCCGGTCGCTGCCATTCCAGGCTAAGTGAGCTTTCCAGGAAGCTGCTGCTCGGCATCGTATCTTTTTATCGGCCCTCAATTTCTGAGATCATACAAAATGATCAGGACCGTCATCATATTTCTTAGATCTTGCTTACCGATGATCCTTATATATAGGGTATGGGGGCTAGTTTGCTTGGCTTACTATACGTTCTTTATTCTTAGTACAAACACATACGGACTATACGTACGACTCTCGTTCAGAACGGGCTTAAGGTAACCAACGAGCTCCACCAGGCATCACTGCTCCTCAGACCATACTGGGTGTCTAAAAATAGTGGTACATGTTCAATTGGATGCTATTTCAATACTATTGGAGCTAGGACAATGAAACACGCATCAAACAAAACAATAGATCCTATATGGGTAGGGATTGTATCTTATATAGAGAAAGAAAACTTTAGAATCTGCAGTATCGAATGTGATCCATTTCATACTATAATGGAAAATGCAGCATTTTTTTAGACACCCGATAGAATGGATGGAATTAACCTCTGTCAATTCGGTAGCGTGTTCCTGTAATATTAAGCTTAGTTTTCTGTAGTTGGCTTGTGATAAGCCATTCGCGTGAAGGTAAAGGTTAAGCCAACTTGACCGCACCTCGTACTTGGAAACCGATGCGCACTGGTTCGTGTTGAGGCTAAAGGCCAATTGGCCCCAGAGGAGTATACAGCTGCAGTTGACCAAAGATCGTCAAGAGCTAGAGCACCATCGACGAAAAGATCTTATGCTGCGACCCGTGACCCCCTACCCTCCCCATTTCCGGGAAAAGTAAGTACAGTGGAACCCCGTTTTCCCGGGCGTCTCTTCTTCCTTGAATCTTGACTGTTCTGGACTGTTAAGCAAATTTCGAAGTTTTCCTGGCAATACCAAAGTTTTCTGGTATTCCAGCTAGGTTTCAATTTGCTCAACAGTCCAGAAAAGTCAAGATTCAGGAAAAAATAGACGTCCGGGAAAACGGGGTTCCACTGTACCTTTACGGCGGTTGTGCACACTTAACAGCTGAATTAGCGCATCAAGTACCACAAAGCTTGCCTGTCTGGCTTTACCCGCAAATCTGCAATGCCCAGTGATGTGAGTTCAGCACGCTAAGCTGCATGCGCTTTGTTTTAACTTTATTCGGTCTTGAAGGATGGAATAACTAAATAAATAACAACAAAATGTGTTTGGCAGTGAATGCGTTAATTGAGACAAATTCTCGATAATATGCCCCTCTGGCAGCTAGAATTTCACAGATCCCCTTGAAACTTCCGTCAGAAATGATCCAGGGCGACCCAATAACCAGTGGACAACTGTTAAATATTTACAGGTAAAGTTTGCGCAACGATCAAATTTTAGATGGAGACCAAACGAAACTTTTGAAAGAGACGCCATCTTCGGCGTCGTTACGGCCGCTCGGCCTCACACAAAAATTGTACTCAAGTTTGCTCGTTGGCCTGCAGGGACCGTCAGGCGATGGGGGCCTAGGCTTGTGGTCTCAGTCCTACGATCCTTGTTTGAGCACTACTGTACCTGGCCGGCAGAAATAACACCTGGTATTAGAAAAAAGGAGAAATTTCATAAGTAAAAGATACAGACTCTAGGAAGTGTTCCAGAATTAAGATAACCGGTTTTTCCAAGTTCTTACAGTTGAAATGAGGCCAAAATTGAATAGTTTCATATGTCAAAGGCAAACAAAGGTCATACACAGCTAGCTACGTATACCATGTTCCAAGATTTAGTCTATATGACCCCGAGTCTTAATTACCTACATCAAGGAGGTTACGCTTTTGTCGAGTTTGTATATTTTGTCTGCCACCAAGAGAACTCAAAAAGTTATGGATGGATCAACGAAATTTACAGGGATTGCTAGGCGTGCTGAGAGTAATAGATGGACAGCTTTCGGTGGAGATCTACTTAAGAGTTTGTTTGTCCTCCTCTTTTTTCTTAATACATAACTCAAAAAGTTATGAACGGATTTTTATTAAATTTACGTGAGTAGTTAGGTACATCACAAAAAGTAAATGACCATATTTTTGTCACGTCCTGTTCATTCGTTTGTTTGTTTCTGTGTTTGATTTTATGTTTGCGTGCAAAAGAATTCATAGAGTTATGGACGGATTGTTATGAAATTTACATTAGTTGTTAGGTATATTATGAACAGTAAATGATCAAATATTTATGACGATCTGTTTGTTTGTTTCTATCTTAGATTTTGTCTTTGTTAGGAAAAGAGCTCAAAAACTATCAACGGAGTTTAATGCAAGTTACAAGAGTTGTTAGGTGTATTACGAAGAGTAAAAGATCAAATTTTGGTGATAATCGGCTGATTTGTTTATATGTTTGACTAATGTTTGTGTGAATGTTTAGCAGCAACATTACACGAATAATTATGAACAGATCTCCAAGAAAATGACAGAAGGAAGCCGTTATCACTGTCAAAAAGTACAAATGACCATATTTTGGTGCTTGGCTGAGGTATGCGTTCTCAGAGTGCTCTACTGTATAATATTTTCGTCACTAGATAGCTTAAATATTAGTACGCATGTGAAAAAAAAAGAAAAAATAAAACCGGACGCCGTCAATTTTAAAAAGTTTTATATTTTACCAAGCGCGACTAAGCGGGCATGATGTTGGGCGTAGTGTTAAATAACTTACTTAATATTGTGCTTAGAAAATTACTCACCTACATTAGTTGATATTCACTACTCTATATCACATAATTGACTACATTGAGATAATTATTATGGGAAGGCACATCGCCGTCATGTAGCATTGCATAATTTGTTTAATGAATAAGATACTCCGTGTGATATAGAGAGTTCAAATTTTAAACCGTGTACCCGACATTCATGTTAACAACATTTACAAAGCATTGGGGATGTTATAATTTTACGAAAAACTTAGATACTTTTCACTTAAGCTAGCGCATAAATTTTTATTATCCAACAAATTCTCATTCAACATCTCACATCTGCTACATAAACACAGCTATACCCCGAAAAACGTGAAATTTATTCTTCCTTCTTTTCGGCTTAATGTCGAGGAGCACGGCACCACACTCCAATTAGTGAAGCTAATTAACGAATTTGATGATGAATTATTGACGCCAGCGTCTAACCACAGACACAGGAATGCCTGTGAGAGTGCAGCAATGTACCCTACTTAATATCCTTATTTTTTGCTGGATATTATTGCAGTTAAACTATGAAACTATAGTGCTTTTTGCTACTCAATGTTAGTGGACATGAGTATTGTGTTGCTTCTATTGTTATTCTCGTGACGATTTAGTGATTCACCTTTACGGTAATATTAAGGTCCCAGAGGCGTACATAGCTTGAGCGACTCTTTGTCACCATGTATAATTTTAGTTTCTGATTGTGATGATGGACATTCTAACAGTGTAAGTTTTGTACGATGCAAAGTTAAAAGATATAAGCATTATGCATGTACTATATTCATATCGTAGCGAGCATAAGTTTAGGGACAGTAAACACTTAATTTTTAAACTTTATTATAAATAAAACTGGAGCACTCTGAGAGCGCATACCTCCGCCAAGTAAGGCAACGGTAACAAAAAAATTCAAATTGTCTCTGAAACCATGATTTCTTTTGTATCAACTCCTAAATCTAATAATTTGTGCCTTTTAATAGTATTAACAGTTTCTGCAATTTTTTTGAACATTCTTTCATAACTGTTTGAGTTATGCTGCTAACAAACATTATGATAAACATAAGTCAAACATAAAAACGAGTAAGCCGACCTGCACCAAAATTTAACCATTTTTGCCTTTTCACATTATCAACGACTTATGTAAATTTCATAAAAATCCATTCAAAACTTTTTGATCTTTTGTGTTACAAGCATTATGACAAACCCATCTAAAACATTGAAACGAATCAAGCGATCTGCCCCAAAATTTAATTATCTATGTCTGTTAAAATTACTAACAATTCCTGTAAGTTTCATAAAGATTCACTTAAGACTTTTTGGGTTATTGCGTTAACATAAAATCAATCACAGCAACAAACATCCGAACGAACAAACAAACAAACAGATAATCACAAAAATTTGGTCATTTACTCTTTTTATTATACCTAACAATTCATATAAATTTTATAAAAATCCGATCATAACTTTTTGAGTTATGGTATTGAAAAAATTGAGGCAGACAAACAAACAAACTGATCTTCACCAAAAGTTAGTCATCTGTTGCTATGCATACCAACCAATCCCTGTAAATTTCGTCAAATTCCTTCTATAACTTTTTGAGTTATCTTGGTGACAGACAGAAAGATAGAGAGAGAAAGATAGAGAGAGACAGAGAGACAAACCCGACGAAAACATAACTTTCTTGGCGGAGGTAATAATGAATCAAAAGGCTTGAAAATCTATCCTTAAATAATAAAATTCTTCGTGTATTTATTTCGTGTACGCTCTTAAAGAAATAGATAGGTGAAAAATGGCCAGTTTGCAGACTTTGCAAGTTAGTCCCGTTTTCATAGAGATCGATGAGCAGGCTGCTGAAGATACCGAAAGTGGGATCCTTTTCCTTTATCTGAATGCACTTCTTGCTTGAAACACTTCTTGAAATCGGAGCAATATGTATGTAGCTTCTGGAGATCGATTCTACAACATTTTTCTCTCAGGTTATGACGTATAAATTCGGCAGATGATTAAAGGAGCACTTACAACGGGCACTAGACAATTAGGTATTTCACGGGCAGTAGATAATTATTTCTTCTAGCTTACAGTCTTTCTGTGAGAGAGCAGATTTCGATTCAGAGGCCAAAATTTTAGCCCTTTAGTGAAGCAGTTACTTGAGGATGGAAGACAGCATTATGAATACGGTGCACTCACATTGCATATAAGCTGACTGAACTTGCATTCAAATTTATTGCAGTGTTTTACTAAATATTTTACTTTGGAAAGCGCACGTTTAATTAATAAAGGGGATAGGGAACGTAGAAGAAGAACGAGACTACTACAGTCTCAAGAACGATGCTGGGCTTCCAATGGAGAAAGTTGAAGCGCCTATGCGACACAGTGACAAGAAAGACTTGAAGCTGAAAGAGAATAAGAGCTGCTAATAAGCGTGAGCGGGAAAATAGGGAAACGGTAAGTCAAAGAAGAGAGCAAACATAGCGATTATTGCTTGAACCCGGAAACGGAAACGAACCCGGAAACAGCATTTTAATTACTATAGACATTGGCTCGGGACTTGTGACCCTGGTGGTCCAAAGCCCCCTAGACGAAAAGTGTTCAGAGTGTGTTCTAGTGGGACTTGGGTGGACCAGGTGTACCTATTGTTAGACTATCGGCGTGGTAAACTAGAGGTACAGGGTTCAACTTCTAGCTTGATAACTGAACTTCATTTGAAGTAAAAGGATAGAGGGATGGAGTCCCTGTCTTCCAATATGCCTTGCACGTTTAAGGTATTGTAAATGAAAACAAGTTAAATGTTCAGTTTAACAACTTTGTAACATTAGAAGCGATGTATTTACTATATTCTCGCAATTTTAAGCTGCATCAGAAACAGCAAAAGAATCGAACATTTTGTAAAACTTTACAAACGGTACATGATCTTGTCTATCGTTCTGTATTACATTATAATTGGTGCATAATCCTGCCCACCTTACTATACTACCTCGCAAACGATGCACGATCTTGTCCGCCATTCTGTAGTACATCGCAAACTGTGATGGTCTTCTCCAACATTCCGTGCAACATCGAACAAAAGAGCAGCGAACAAAAGTGTCGCAACGAAAGTTTTTGCTCTGCATCGCAGACAGTCCTGCCTGCCTGCCAGGCTTGTAACTTTTGCGGCAATTTTCTTTTGTTTTACTACAGGGAAGAATTTGTCGTCGCTATTGTGGCAGCCGCATTTCAATTTTGTGACGCGCGTGTCAGCCACCGACGGGGCTCGATGCTTGGGGACCCGTTGACTTCAGTGAGTTTCATATAACACCGAAACATGGCTAGCGTGCCGGACCGACGTGAACACTACCACAAGCTGAAGGTGTTTCCGATTTGCAAACTGTGCCGGAGGAGACCTCATCCGATTGGTTACTATTTGTTCAAAACTTCAATCGTTGGCGTTCTGTTATATACTGTGGATCGAATTTCAGGCGATAATCGCATACCGACTGACCATGAGTTGAAGAAAAATGAAATTTTAGGGAGCAGGGCTAATTTCCTTGCAGGTCTTAGTAAAATCATTGCCTTAGCTTCCTGCTTCGGCTATGTATGCGTAGTTCCAATTGCATTTCAAGAGCTGAAGAACTTCATTGACGTTAGGTTGACACAAATAGTCTTCAGTAAAGAACCAGGATCATTTTCTCAAGCGCTGGGAGCTGATTGTCCTCATTCGAGCTCCTGTTTTGAAAGATACACTTGGTGCTTCGGAAGTGATGAAAAGATTTTAGATTAAGTTGAAAATTCACTGCAGAATTATACGCAGTTATTTGTGTGCTAAGACTCAACATGAAGTATTTCTCCCTCAGTAAGTTGTTTCATATATTTTACTTGCCCAGTATATCGCTTCTTACCGACAATGCTATTATAAAATTCTGGCGCTTAATCATTTTATAAACTTAACTTTGAATATGCAGTAAACATTAGCGAATCGCACGATGACGGTAGGTTTATGCGGGGTTGCCCGACCAAAGATGGATTTCCGAAAATTCTAGGAACTATGCGGAGTTGACCATCAATTCTATCAACAATAATTCGCCAGCCGCTGTTTTTTTGTTAGCTGTTGTTTCTTTGAAGCGTGATACACTGTCTAGTCGAATGACGGCTGTCAGCGTAAATGTACTACAAGCGACACCATTCATAGTTCGTGGTACTTTTTTCTCAAGTAAGTTCCTTGCCTATGATCCAAACTCCAAACATGTGCACGCAGTATACTAAAAATGCAGCACAAGTGCAGAAAATCTTTGCGAGAAATGCAAGAGCAGCAAACCCCGGAGACTTCCGTGAGCAGTTCAGCAAATCTAGCAGTGAACACTATCGCCTGATCTAGCCGTTCTTCTTCCCGTAGTACTCCGATAACCACCAGGAACTTTGCACGTTAAATTCTTGGTGTAAATTTAAAGCGAATCGAGTTTCATCTGCGCAAGGCCTCTGGTGGTGTCCCTTTATAAGACACTCATGCCCTTAAGTTGAGCTTCTTAGGGCCTATCATTTGACACGGACCGGTCGCAATGCAGAAGCTGTGGTCCTCTGGGGACCTGATGTTGGAGTGCTGCTGTCCACGTGAGCTACCGCTCTCGGCCTCAGCAGCTTGCCAGACATTTATGGTCAATACAAACCGGTTTGTGGACTCGCTAAAGTCGTTCGTTGAATTTTAGTCTCAATGCCAGCGACTCCTGCCCGTCTTAAGTTCTTTGAGAGGATTCAGGGCAATTGCGTGATGCGGTCCCAAGTAAATCTGGAGAAATTGTATACACTCTCACCAGTTTTGGCATTATTCGCCTCCTGGAATGAAAAGTTGGCAACTGCTAAAATCTGGAGGTGAAAGTCAGGGTTTAAAATTACTTCTCGTGCATTTTGCAGACCGTTCACAAAATTAAATTTTTATCTGTTATTTTCAAAGTAAATCTTCCTGAACCCAACATCGGTAATCACGGTTAGTCCCAGGAGTTACTTCAGATTTATTGCGGTGATCGCAAATTGCTTCACGATGCTCAATTGTCATGCAGTGTTTTACAAAAAAAAGGAACAACGTATCCTTGTTAAAAAATATATATATATCATTCGTGACCAGTCAAACTCCGTCGTAAACTTTCCCCGTGAGTTGAGGAACAAAATTTATGTATATTTTGTAGCAAGTGTTTTTCATTTGTACTTGTTAGACAAAAAGAGAATACTTTATTCAAATTTGGGCCTTTAAGCTTGTTGATTGACTGAAATAATTCAAAATATTTGAAGCATACGTGCTCTTGAAAGTGACAACTGGCAATGTTGTGCAGGTGAACACCCTTGCGGCAAAGAAAATTCCAAGGCAATTTTTCATTACTTGGTAGGGTGCTGTTACACATTAAAGTGCTCTTACCAGTGTTCGGCATCTCCGATTATGGTACGATGTTACGATGGCCATCGCCATCGTACTTCGTACTTACGCTGGAATACCATCGCTCCATCGGCATCGGAACAAAAAATCGCCAATTTTCATCGACGATGACCTGCGATGAATCTAATAAGCATCGGCGATGGCTATCGTAGGCGTCACAATCGGTGATGGACCATCGCATTATCACATTTTAAAAATACAAAGATCTCAAGCCACAAAACGGTCATTTTCCGAAGAGGTCAGTAATGGCATTTAGTATGTTTGTTGACATATTTAGGTAAAATAAGGTATTCTAAGACTTTTTCATGAATAACGTTTCGATGCAAACGCTTAGTTTTCGAGATATTTAACTTTAAAGTTCTCATTATTTTCGCATGAGAGAAAATAAGATCAGCCATTACGACTAGGACGATATCGCTTCATACTGTTTTTTTTATTATATTTCTAGTAGGATATTAGCAGAACCAGTTTTTGCTTGCCTATCCTTAATGAGTAAGAGAAACGTTGTTGCCAAAAACTATTGCGAGGCTTCGTTTTTGATGCCTCGTCTCGGCCGTAATGGGGCATCGTAATGCTTTCACAAGAAACAAGGGCAACTTTAAAGTCAAATACCTCCAAAAGTAAGCATTTGGGATGGAAACGCTATTCTTAAAAAGTCTTAGAATGCCTTAATTCTACCTAAATCTGCCCACAAAAATAACTATTAAGTATAAAACCACCAATACCGGTAATATTATTGTACTACGCAAGAAAAAAACACCACCACTGCCGGCAGTACAATACTGCATAATACGCGTTCCAATAATATCTGCCAGCTGGTCGTGCTTCAAAACGCACATACATAAAAAGAACTTCAAAGTTCCCGACGAAAATAATATTCGTGAAAAACTTCTTAGAATGCGTTATTCTACGTTCATATTACATTAAAATAAGCTCGTGATTGCTCAACTAACTTGCGTTTGCACAATTAGTTAAAGACTGTATAGGATGTGTTCGAACACGCGTACGACCGTGATGCCTTTGCTGATCAACAGAAGTAGATGTCAGCATGGCTGTAATGGCGAGCGTAGCAGAGAAACAAAGGGAACTTTATAGTCAAATATCTTGAAAACTAAGCATTTGCAGGGAAAACGTTTCATAAAAAACGTCTTAGAATGCCATATTTTCCCTAAATATGTTAACAAAAATATTAAGAGTCATAACTGACCTCTTCGAAAAATTCACCGAATTAACTTTGTAACCCACTCCCTGTTTTAATGTTACTAAATAAAAATACAAATGTTTCAAACTCGTAAGGCTGTTTTCGTATAGTTTTAGCCTTATTTCATTACTTCATCGGCATCGGAAGTGCAACCGATGACGATGCCCATCGTATGCCATCGCCGATGGGATGTTCAGCCATTTCATAGGATCGATTTCTTCATCATAACACCATCGCCGATGAAAAAAATGGCCATCGACGATTGTTTGATACGATTTCCATCGGATCATGGTACCATTGCTATCGCCGATGGATTTTTGTGATGTTCCATTTTAACATCGTAGTTTTTACGATGACGATGGTCTTCACACCCTCGCCATCGTATAATCGGCGATGGCCATCGTGCCAGGCTCTGGCTGTTACACACTAGAGTGATATATCATACTAGGGTGCTGTTATGCTGTATGAGAGGATATGTTTGATCGCCCAAGGGGTGAATCCGAGTGATGTTGACTACGTATTGCTGTTGTTTGTTTCACTGTCACTGCCAAGGACAATAAATGTATGCCTTCACTATCCACTGCTACTGCAGCTGTTTATCACGAATGAGCAGGGCCTGAAAACGAATAGGTAAATAATTAGTCGCATGATCATCACTGTACAAGATACAGTAGTCACACTGCTGCGATTCCGTTGTTTTGGAGGCAATGTTTTACCCAGTAAGAATGTTAGAGAACGAGCACTGAGTGATTAGAAGTAGAGAACAGAAATTGCATTCTGCTGAACTAAGTTTGCAGGCTGCCAAACAAAGTTCACTCGTTCGGCTGTTGAGCGACTTCGATTTGTACTGGCCAGTTATTAACCAATCGTAATATGCACCAAGTTAACTTACATTCTCTCCTATATTCTTTCATATAACTCCTTTTATCCTCTTTCTTTATACGACGCTTACTACAAATAGAACAGCTTCAGACAGCATCGTACACTTAACTCTCCAATCACTTCTCCAACAGTAGGCGTGGGCAGCAGGGTATAGGAGACACCGACTGTCGCGTTCACATTATTGACTCTTACTTCAATCCCAGGTATCCTTTCAGCTCCATCCAATTACAGCTGCAACACGGAGCTGCGACCAGTTGCGCCTCTTTTGACTTTGTGCTGAAGTCAGGGGGTGTGGGATCGTTGTGTTGTGACTGTTGTCTTTTTAAAGGGAATGACTGAAGTAGAAAGTTCAGTACGATGTAAATATAAGGAAAAGCTTAGATACAGCAGAGATTTTCTTTATTTAAGTAAGCTTATAGGCATCAGTCTGGCCGCTTAGAGCTTATGCTTATCAGGCCGATTAACTCAGAACTTTTCCTACTGTATTGCCTACCAAAGATTTCTTTTGAATATTTATAACTTTAGTTAAATACAAATGTTAATATTTAATCGACATTGTAGTTTGGCTCTTTTGTATTACATGAATTTGTTGTAACTGCAGGTAGCTTGCATCAGCTGTGTGAACGGTACCTATCTTTCATAAATTCTACCTGAAATTGAAAATCGCAATACTTCAACCAGTTTTCCAGTTGTATTCATTGATCCTTAAAATATGCGGAACCAGAAAATTGGAACGTTCTTGTACCCTGTAAGCGCAAAACAACATTAACCCCGACATTGCCTTTACAATTAATCACTTATTCTACTTTTCTCATAGAGTTAATCTTACTATTTACTATGGATAACTTGCATGAGTGTAATTACTTCCGCCAAGGAGGTTATGTATTTGTCGAGTTCAGTTTGTCTATTTGTTTATCTGTCATTGAAAAAGCTCAAAAAATTATGGATGGATCTTTACGAAATCCACTGCGATTGGTAGGTATGTAATGAGTTACAGATGATTGAACCGTTTGTTCGTTGGCCTCTTTTTTTCTTGGAAGCCTCAATTCAAAAATGTAGATGGATTTTTTTTTAAATTTACATGATTTGTTAGCTAAATGAACAACTTCTTGTGAACATCTGTTTGCTTGCTTGTCTCTATGTTTGATCTTACGTTTGTTAGAAAAATAACTCAAAAAGTAGAATTGATTTTTATGAAATTTACTGGAGTTGTTAGACATATCGCGAAAAATAAGTTATCAAGTTTTAGCGATGCTCGGCTGATATGTTTGGGTAATTGACTAATGTTTGTCAGTTACATAACTTGGAAAGTTATGAAAGAATCTCCAAGAAAATTACAGAAGCTGTTATTACTGTCAGCAAGCACAGATGATTATATTTTGGTACTGATAAAAAGGAAATCATAGTTTCAGAACCAATATGGATTTTCGTTGACCTTACTTTTCTTGACGGGACTATGCACTCTCACAGTGCCAGACTGCTCTAGTTCTAACCCGAAACGGATTGTAAACAAATGGCTGGATTTTCTTTTAACATAATAATTGGTATCTACCTGGCTTAACAGGCAATGTTATTTTAATCTATTTCATACTCCCAGACAGACTTTCTGTTTAGCATGTACAGCTGCACTTGTGCTCCTGTGTGTTGGTGCCAATAACGATATCCATTGGTGCTCGCTCTAGAGTCTAGACACTGGTGATTGGGTCGAGAAATTTGCGTTTGTGCATCGGCCCAACCTCATTTTAAAGATTCATCAAGGATATTATATTCATACACTACCAGCGAGACAGCTATGCTGTCAATCAATTAACTTTATGAAGTGTCCTCAGCGACATGGTACAAATGCATGAAGAACAGAAGTCCACTCTACACTGCATTGCAACTCGTTGTCTGACCCTTGTTAGGTAAGAGTATGCGCAGCCATCGGCTTTATAAGTTGGTCAGTTTGTAGCCAGGGCTATTGCGAATATTTACCAACGAGTTAGCTGATTTTCCATCCTTATTGGGAGGCTGAGAACACATTTCCTTGTTCTAACTTTCAGGCGGTCAGTGTACTTGAGAGCAAACACCACACTCGCAATATCTGACCTCGCGCTTTCATAAGCAGGTGAAATATGTCATTATAGGCCAAACGTAGGCTTCCAATGGACTTTATGCACTTTGGCCCAACACCCTGGAGATTCGACATGGCAATTCTTGAATTTATTCCTCGGCTTAGCCTCGTTTTGGACGAAACCTTAAGCATTATATAAGCTTCCAATGACATCATAACCGGAGTCCCGAACTTCAGTTCAAAACAGTCGTGTCCGGGCTAGGAAATCTGCATTTGTTACATCGGCTTAGCCTCATGCTCGAACGAAACCTTGAGCATTATTGGCGTTCCTACTGGAATTGCCCGAGTACCGCACTCATGCGCAACACACCGGGGCTGCGGACTGCAGATTTGCGTCTATCATTGAGTCAAGACAATCATCAGCCTCAGGTGTGCGCGATTCCAATTGAAGCCACAGCAGCAACAAGAGCAACAGCGGCGGCAGCAGCAGATTGCTCAGCTGCAATAGAGGTTTTTTTTATTGCCACTTGAGAACTGAAGCGACCGTTGAAGGAAGCGTTATTGCCTGACAAAGCAGCTTCTCGAGCCGCCATGAAATCAGGGAAATTCTGATTGTATCTCCAACAGCTGAATCAGCGGGGGTGATGAATTGGACTTGGCCCAAGCTGTAAGGTTCATCTGGAGACAGAATGAGTCCAACAAGTGGCTAGTTATTAGCTCACTTAGTTAACGCTGAGTGCTTCAAGAAATGGTGCTCAAATCTGAAGGGAGAAACGTTCAGTGCCAGGTTATTAGCTCAATTAGTTAACGCTGAATGGCTTTGGAACAAAATGGTTTCTCAAATCAGAAGGGAAACACATCAGATGAAAGAGTCGCAGGTTACGTGCTCGCTTAGTTAATGCTGAGTAGTTCAGTAATAGCATTTTCGCGTCAAGAGGGAAATTTATTCAGTGAAAATACACTCAGGCTATTTTTGAATACTTAAGGTGTAGCGAATAGTAAGGTCACTTAGTCGAATGCCAAGTTGATCCAGGACTGCTGGCACGCATCAGGCTATAGATATATACTACTAAGCCTTTGTTGGAAACCGAAAAGAACTGACAAATTAAGCGCTACGGTTCTGGCTTATAGCTGCTCCCCACCTACTGTTTCGATGCACAATAATCCAGTTTGGGAACACCCTAGTGCATCGGTTTCACTTTGCTCTTGACCTACTATACATCGTATCTTGTTCATCTCAAGTAACATGATTGCAGCGGCTAGGGAGGCTATTACTAGCATAATAATATAGTAATAATATTGTAATTTATGCAGCCTTAATAGTACAGGCACTTAGAATTACTCAGGATAACAGAACATTAGCGGGTAAGCCAGGCAGCCAGTAATAGTGTTTTGAGAAAAATATAGCATCCGGCATCAAGCTATGACTTAGTCGGCATGTCTATGGTATTAGACTAACAACTCAGACCTACGTTTGCTATATTTTTAATTTACTAACAGCAGTTGTAAAACGTTATATAAGATAATAACAAAGACTGACTCAGAGATGGAGAGAACGAGCTTAAAATGTTAACCGCTATATGAGTAACGTAAGCGTGACAGTTGTAGTGTAGGCACATTTGTAAGGAAAAGAAGCGTCGGGTATTTTTTTTGTTAAAAGCAAAAACTCACTTGATTTTGTTAGATGATATTATGAGCATGAAAAAAAATTAGGGTGCCATTTTTTTCACTGCTCGACTAGCCTGAAATCGAACGTGGCAACCAGCGTAGTAAACCGGTCTAAATTTAACGATTTTATCGCATAAATAAGACCAATCTCATGGCGTTTAATATTATTTCGAATGTTTAATGTATTATGTTTT
>LQNS02000211.1:42328222-42346986 GCA_001587735.2 Parhyale hawaiensis
AAGATGGCATTTGTTGATTGCCGAAACGTCGCTTTTTATATAGCTTGTGTTTATTTTTACTCAAGAATTGTTCTTAATAAAATTGGTAATGATCAAAAACTAGTTTTTAGAACTTTGGAAAAAGTGTCTAAGCGTTTCATTAAAGTGAGTGCTGATCTGAAATTTTTGTGTTATAGTAATAATTCTTTTGAAGGTGTATGTTAATCCAGGAGAGAGCATCGGATGCACGATTCGAGTGGTGAATAATCGTATTCATTGGTTCTATGCATGTAATTCTCAACTTTGCAAGAAATTAATATAGACAAAATATATCGTGGTGGATTTAAAAATTGATCAAAGTACTTGTTGATAGACGAGACGAAATTCATTGCATGTAGAATACAAAATTTCTGAGTGGGCTCTAATTACTGTTCGGTACAGTCATGAAGTCACAACGCACCCGTCTCCGTTCCACCACTTCTGCTGATGTTCGTTTGGCTTACCCAGGAAGCAAAGAGTGTAATGCCCTTTCCACTCGATGGGACATGCCCTATGTCATCTCCTGGGGCACGTCCGATTTTGCTCTCCTTTTCGCTCTTTAGCTGCTAGAAAGCAGGGCATGCCCTACTTAATAGTACAACGGTGTGTTCCAATCAAAACAAGGGCGCGTTGACGTTCAAGGATTTCACTCGCAAGCACTCTCATGTCGGGTGCTGCCCCACCACGTGTGGAAGCAAATGCTTACTCGGTCACTGTCCCACGGCCATGTCCTTGGGACATGCCCGTCGGACACGCCCCATCGTGTGGAAAGGCTATTACGGGAGCACTCATTGGGACTAAAATGAAACTTAGCTGTGACCGCATGTAGTGCAAATGACGTCACATCGACAAGTCGAAGTATTTGAGGGTCGGACCTCTTTATCCTAATCAAAATTATAAGCAGCGTTATGTTCTTGACGCGAGAGAAGCGGTAAAAAGAGTTAGGTACTGCTCAATCTTTCTGACCTTGCCGACAACATTTGTTTCGTGTTTTATGTGCGCGTGCAGCTGAGGTACTTAGCTCATCAGTGAAGAGCGAGAGAGATTGAATGAATTTAGTCGAAAAAAATATAATGATATTTTTAAATATGCTTGGTTAAAAACACTGTGTGAACTGAATATGAAGTGTAGATAAGGCTTCATTCCAATGAAGAAGTTAAATCAGCGGCCCAGGTCTTACCACTAGTGTTGTGAAATTTCTACCAGTCTCCATTGCAACTTACTATAGATAATTGCTTATTGCTCCATTATTATATATTCTTTTCATTTATTTATGTGCTTAAGGGATGAAATTTGCAAATTACGGCGATTTTTCTTGCGGCAGATACGCAAACTATGTTTGGATATATCATACAGTAGGTGTATCAATGGCTGAAGTAACATAAGCTTATTGGACCACGTAACGTTAACAAACAAATGGGTTGCAAGCTGTAACGTCACTCATTTGTTTGCTAATGTTGCATGACCTGATAACCTTATCTTGGTTCAAAATAGAAAGATGTTAACAAGCTAAAGTTGGTAGATATATTAACTTCCAGACGTATATCATTACGTTACATATCTCGTATGAAGTTCAGTTGTTAAAACTCACTCATGATAAAATATCTCGTGTTGGTACCAATGTTCTAGAATCGAAAGATAGAAGATTTTACTCCGTCTTCCTGCACGAGCAAGCTTCAGTCTCCGGACCCATTTACTCCCCCAAAAATTGGCACCCCCAAGTGCGTCCCCTCCGTATCCAATATACCATCTCGGCAAGAAAAATGTTGGGTAACTTGCAATGTTTTTTTTTTCAGTATTAGATAAGGGAAACGAATAGCTCTTGAGAAAATACCATTTTTCCGTTGCCGACTTATGGCCGCCAGCGTCAGACCTAAGAGTCAAGTACTGTTGCGGTCTATGACTAAAGTACCGACAAGAGTGAGCCACTAACATTTTGACCCCTGGGAACAGTCAGCATAAGACTTGGCTCCATGCGCTCAAGAATCTCAGAGTCATACTCCGCAATCTATGTTGTACGATAAGTTAGATTAGTTAAGGGACTAACATTAGAGCTTATCAAACATTACTGGGTCACACAACCATACTAGTTCAGATTTGAGAGGGTTTAGAGTCGCTCCTCTTGCCACCTCTATAGGACGGGGAGTTGAAAAGCCAATGGTTTCATCTTCACAAGACAGTCGTATGGTAGCACGTGCCATTTCACATTAAATGGTAATTGTTGTAGGAATAACTCTTGCTAAACGTGACTAAACGGTCCATTTGGGCGTAAGAGGTTTATTATACCGGTAAATAGATAACGGTCCAATGATAATACTTCATAGAGATATAGCTGCGCTACCTCCACTATAAAGGTAACACTCTAACCTGTCAAGCATGCCAAGAAGCTTTTGCGTTCTTATAGAGCTCTCAACATATTACTGGCATATTAATATTTTTCACGTATAATAGTAAAAGATATCATTTAAGCTTGACAATATTATCAAACAGCCGTATGTACTTGCATACCTCGTCACGCAGGATCCTTTAGCGTATGAACTTATATAAACAATGAATGGCTTTTTAACGGTACAATTCGGGAGAAACTAAAACACATGAAAACTTCTATTTGCCATATCCTTTGGTGTTCATAGCCGCTACGCTCATATGCGACCGTTGCCTGCGTCGAAATTGGCAAAATCTAAGAAAAATCCTGTCGTAAACTCTCCAAATGTCAATTGGCTTGCGCCAGCTGTCGTGCTGCAAAAAGATAGGCTTTAAAATATTCCAGCATCACCGTGTGAACTCAAAAATCCTCAGTGATGCAATTAGAGAGACTTGTTTACAGCGACGGATGTTTTTTTTCCTTCCGTGTTTGATAGATTTTTCCGCAGCATTTTACTCCTTGATAATTGCAGCCGGGGATTTGTCTGTTTGGGAGGGCCAGAAATTTGACATTCTGCCACTTTAGCACAGAGGCGGTCCGTGTGCAGTTTATGTAAATGAAGCTTTTCGAAGCGATCAAGCTGGCCATCGAGTAACCTTTCGAATTAAAGAAGATTGAGGTCTGTACCAGGCAATGTTAGGCGCAGACGAGTCGGTACTTGATGAGATAAAACGTACTAATTACGTCGTCATGTTGTTTCCTTATAGTACTGGCAGTGGTAGCAATCACTTAATTAGTAATTGTTTATTGTGTTTTTTTTTTCTAGTGTTATTGGTGCAATGAGTGGCTGAAACCACATGATTTAGTATTACTTTGCATTATTTTTTCACTTTTATGAATACTAACAGTTGTCGCGCTCACTTAGTAATTACTTCGTCCAATTTTTTTTCCTACGATCAAACAGCACTACCATTTGTCTGTCGGACGTGCTAATCAATTCATGTTTTTTCGTAGCAGTCGTGTGACATGTAGTCAAGATTACGTGCTTAATAATAAGTTGCCACATTGTTTACCTATAGTACCACTACTAGCAGTGGTGAGGTTTACTTACCTTTAATTCAGCATCCTTTCCCTGTACAGTATAGTGAGTGGCGTTCCATGGCTCAGAGGAGATAAAACTAGGGTTCATCCTCTTCCTGAGAATGGACCCACTATGTACTAGGAAATCTAATAGCAGCCAAGAGGTACCGTTTACAGAGTCTCTGAAATGCTCGTATTGCTGGTTCATTGAAATATTTACGACCCTCTGAAATAATGGCCCATTGAAATTGTTCATGGCCCATTTAAATAATATCCCACAATGAAATATTCATGGACCATTGAAATTTTTTATAGCCCATTGAAATGTTCATGGCCCATTCATCTGCAGAGCTATTGTTGGAAAATGATCTGTCCCTGGCTAGGTTGCAACGGTTAAAATTGGGAAAATGTTTTGAAAGTCTGAATAGTAGTGTAGATTATGCTAGAGCTCCGGTGTGACGAACCCTAATCAGGTAGGTATGACCCATGTATGTTTAAATCACTTACTTATTATCCTCTATATGCTGTTCTACCCGTCATGACCCACGGTAATGACAAAACACTCTTGGACATGTTTTGTTTGATCTTGCTACACTCAGTCAACAACTCTACTAATGAAACCAGGAGGGGTAAACGTCTGAATCTAACTTTATAGTATTCCCCGTGTTTAGTTTTATCTGCAACAAAACCCACCAAACAAATGAAACTGGTACCTATGCAATAGTAGTAATAGTAACATAATTGAACAATATCACTGCTGATCTAAAAAATCGCAAAATCAATGCAAGAGAACGAAGTCGAGGTCACCAGAGTGAGTCTATAATAATTCGTATTCCCAATTCCGATATGCAACAACTGCGTATACAAAGACGAAGCCGAGCTCGGAACTGCCACTCGTTCACTCAGCTGGAAGTGCTCGTCTCCATAGAAGAAAATCTCTATTTTTTGGCCAGCATGCATCAAATCCGTCCAAGTTTGCCCCGACTTCTGGGCACTGCCGCGCCGAGTTCGGTTTGCCGATGAAAAATGCTCCTGTCAAGTGGCATGAATCAAGGCGATAGAGGTTGATCTGTCGGTCGCCGGAAAGCAAACTCAAAAAGTGCAGCAAAAGCTATCGAAGTTTGGTCTAGGAAAGGCGCCATTGTGATTACCGAGCAGGGCAAGTTCGCTGAATTGTGGACTAAAGTTAATACGACTTTGGAATATGGTGAGTTGCGGCCAAGTTTCGGCGCTGGGCAGGAAAGTCTTCAATATCTGCCCCGGTGCTGCCACCCCAATATTTAGCGAATAAATTATTTCTGGGACGACGACAGGCAATTGGGTAGGGTGCGCTAGTGCTGATAGAATCATTGGTGGAGTGTTGGAGCTTTGCTTATGGAACACAAATAATTCCTGCTTTTTTATTTCGAATTTAAGCAGTGATGGACACTGGGCAGAGTCAGGAGTGCAATAACTACGGTGCAAAAACAAGCATTGCGATTGTGAGTAAAGATTGGTAATGCGCATCACCTTGCAAAACGGGTAAGAGATTGAGGAAGTCTCGCAATGCAAGTGCTACGTGCGTAAATTTCGATGGACAAACTGATGATTTAAAATTCACTTGCTCTTCTAAGCTTCAATATGCAAAAAAGTAGACTAGATGGCATATGCTTCACTGGGTACGCGAAAATTAAATTAAGTCTAGTACTGAAGGGTGAAATTGCACTTAATGGAAGCTAATGCTGTTTGCGTTTGCTCACCAAAGGTCACCTGCTAACTGACCCGTTGATGAAATTCACGAACGTCTCTCACAGGCAGTCAGGCTGTTGATGCACTTCAATAGATGGCAAAACATCTGGCTAGAAAATATAAGCTTGTTTGTTTAGTATAAAACGAATTACTACACATAAAACCATTTTAAGCTAGCTTCGAAACTGTAGGTAAGTCTTTGTCTTTCATTCTTCAACATTACTCATCCAAGATGCTCTACATGTCTACTAGTGGACATTTGACAGTTATATAAAGTTATATCCTTAGTCCCGGATCACCGAGTGCCAACTTTTCATGACTTTTCAAAGAATTAACATGAATGTAGTATACAGAACGTGGATGTAATTTATTTATTGAAACACAGGGTTAATATGATTTTTTGAAATTCATCTGACAATTGGTACACCAGGAGAAACATTCTAGCACCATCAGAATTTCAGTGTAGGAAGAGTTTAAATAGAGCCAAAGAAGACCTCTCAATGCGTCCCACTCCTCAGCCATCCGGGCTATTGAATCTACGCGAGGAAAAGCTTCTTCCTTCAACAAATTTGGGTGTTCTGGCCTTGAACACATTTTTAATCCCATTAGAGTAGCCGACAACATCCCTAGCAACATCATCTTAATGCGATAATAGAGTTGCTTTGCAGACTCTCGCCCCTAATGGACTCTGGAGCCTAAAGACTTCGACTTTAGAGAGGCCGCTGCATGGAGCGTTAGGTCTCAAGACTGCTCAATTTTCTGCTCTTTCCAAACGTCCTGAAAACGGATAAATTTTACTACCTGAGGATGTGGCATTTTTTTTATTCAATCTAGCGCAAAATTGTAATAATTGCCGGTGAATACGACCAAGTTTGCATACATCTGCAACATTCACTACGTTAGGACGTTGCCTGATGCACGGATTAACTGCCGATACATTCGTCGATAGAAATTTTAATTACACGAATAAGATTTATCACATTTGGACGTTGGCTGAGAAAGAAAAATTGCCAATGTATATCACAGTTGCGTGAATACATATACAAAAACAACACGCATTTACGAAGCACAACATAAGTTTTGTCAGTGGTATAAGCTGGACTATAGTTCACATTATAGTTAACCAACCAAACTTCCTCGATTAGCAATGTATGTTACAATATTGATGGTAGCTGGCCGGTATCGTCAGTACGCCCGTGTACAGTGCACTTTACCATGTGCACGATACATTCCGCTGTCCCGACTAGGCTCTAACTGTACGTGCAACTTGAGCTGTGTATCAGTTTTACGCTCTGGAACACAATTCTTAGCGAGATTGTTTCGAAATGAGGCCGATTTGTCTTCTTGACCCTGAAGAAACCTCTCTGCATAACAGAACGCAGTTTAAGTGCTCGTCTTTCCGTTTCGATGTAAAGTATTCGAAATGAGAAAAATCAACTACAGAAAGGCGAAAGAGCAGTTGACCTGACCTGAAGATTTATTTGTCCTTTAAAGCAAAGGATTGATCACTTCCGCAGCCAATGGTTGTGACCTTTTCGGTTCTTGATGCGGAATTTAAGTAGATCAACAAAGGAAATAAGATAATATTTCTGATAAGCACAAACACAACAGAAAGCGAAGGATGGGCTTCGTCGAAATAAATATTTTCTTCCGTAGCTTGACCATGGCGTGGACGACTAGTGCTTAACCCTTTTTCTACGAAAACTCCGTTCTTGCTATGAGGTTCTAAAAGAAGCTCATAGAAGAAACTATCATTGTAGTCACTTGACCTCACCTACAGTTTAGTTTAGTCGTAAATAAAATACTATCACTGACTTCAGACGGGTTGTTAAATATGTTGTCCAAATATCGAGAGAAAGAAATAACGCACTAGTTTTAATAATCAAAATTTTGATGCGGTATCTGACGATGCCGTCAGTACCGAAGGGGTTAATCCAAGTTCGGAATCGGAATGAGATGTAAAATAGCGAAAACACCCTGCAAAATAAAAACAGACAAAGTATATGACTGTAATCGGCTCAAGCGCATGAATTAAAACATTCACTTGTAACGCATTACTGTATACAAAGATTACTATTCAATTTTTTTGCAATTAAATGCATTCGGTGATAATCTGAAACTATCTTACTATTTGAACAGAAAAATTGGAGGAATTTTCTGCAAAACACAATTTATGAGAGACAGGGTGGAGCAAAGCTGTAAAAGCGATGAGCTAATAAAAAAAAAAAAAACAGGCACTACTAGTGCAGGATAAGGTAACTATAATCCCAGTTCTCGTAAGCTATTATTATTTAATTAGCGGTCCGTGCCCTCATAGTGGTCTACGTCACTAGGTCTGCTGTAATGGTCTATGTGACTGGGTTATCCCTAGGGGTCTACATTACATAAGTGATGTGGTCTATGTGAGAGTGGTCTATGGGTCGGCCATAATGGTGTACTCGTATGTAAGCAAGTCCTCTACGTGACTGAGTCAGTCATGTCGTACATTAACGATGGATCGAAAGTTGATGTCAATTCCCCTCCTAGGAATAAATATAATCAGTTTGCAGTAACTCTGATGTAGGTATAAGTTTATACATAACCACAAAAACGACGAAAACCCAAAAAGGGCGTTGCCAAATAATAACACAAGAACCGACAATAATAATAATATTAACAATGCGAGTACTTCGATTAAGAAACATATGGCTAACATTCTGATATTTACATCGACAGACAAATTAACAATGTCAGCGTAAAATAAGGATAATGTGTCCTCCTACTGGCCCGCAGCCCGTCTCACCGCGCGGTCCGTGGCTGGGGCGTTTGTGTCATTTAGTGCTAAATGCTAAATTTGTCAGCACGGGCTCACTGACTAGTGGTGCTGTCGAGGATCGATTGTCAACAGCGCGACTTTCGACTATGTCTGCAAGACTATGCAGTACACCCGAGTTATGTTCTTGGTAGGAGAGTGTTTGGTGAATATGATGCAGCACAAAAGTCGATTTTGGCACCTGTGGCGTTTTGTAATTTGTTATTGGGAGCATATCGTGCCACAAACAACAACAACAACAGTGCAAAGGTTTCATCACAAATTTTTGCATACATTTTTGACGGCCGGGTACACTAATTGATTTAGAAAGGCATATATCTATTTTCGAAACGTATAGAGGATCCGTAATGCTGCTCCGAAACAATTCGAAACATTACCGCGACAAGAAAGTTTCTCTTCTGTGGTAACTGTCGCATCCGCTCGGTATCACAGATACTGTTACCAACAATTCAGGGAGCTGTGGCCAGCGACAGACTGGGGACTGAAGTGCAGCCGTGTCACAGGAGGAAGCATCACTTTAGTATTACTCCGTAGTGCACCTAAGAGCTTCCACTGTAGACCGACACGCGCACTGAACATTGGCTCGAGTAAGTGCAGGTCTCGCTCGATGTACCCCGATGGAATTACACACGATCTGCGTACTGCCGGCGCTGACCTTCTTTGCATCAGGTCCATGGTGAGCCTGCAGACGATGGTGGGAAACAGCTCTTTGCCTCACATTCATGCTGAACCTACAGACGATGGGGGGAAGTATTTATTTGCTTTTGATTGACGGTGAGCTTAATTACTATGCCGTCAAATGCTTTTTTGCCTCAGCTCCAATGCTGAGCCTGTAGAGAATCCAGGGAAAATGCTGATTTACATTAGGTTGATGCTGAGTCTGAAACCGGCGCTGGGAAATGCTGATCTACTGTGCTTCAGTTCCATACTAATTCTACAGACGATAATGACGAAATCTGAAAAAAAAGCCTGCGGGCTTTTCAACAGACTATCTCCGAAGAATTAAAAAAAAAGAAATTTAACACATTATTCTATTAATTATAGTACCCCTGCTATCAAAAAAAAAGACAACGAAGATTTTGTGAAGTCCTGTCTACTAATATGTTTCTGGGGAATATGCTGCAGAGGCCAACTAAAATTGCCATAAGAAATGTAAGCTCTTTCATTCAAGTCATTTAATCACAATCTCCCACCCACTTTAGAAAAAGAGCAGAAAAATTTTACATTAGCAAGTAGCAATTCATTGCTGAATTAACTTAATTCCCCGCGGCGCATCATAGCTATCTGTGACGCTGCGCCAGGTGCCCACTCGTAATCCTACATAAGTCACCTTTAAACGCCGCTCAGTACCACCCGTAATGGCACTCAGTAGGCCTACTGCCTTCCAGATGCACTGCACCTCAAGTCGCGCAGCGCGTGCTTGTAACTTAGTTAAGTCACCGCTGGAATTAGTTTTTACCCTTGTGTTTGTTCTCTAGTGTTCTCCATTGTATATCTATACGAGAAAGACAAATATTCGTACGTATAATTTTCAACTAGTATTATATAAATTTATGCCCATGTGAAAACCTGCTGCAGTGCATATAATGAAGTAAGTATATTGTATTTTATCATCTGAGCCGGTATACTACCCGATTTTGTGCAGATACCCGAGATAAAACGAGCTAAAGACCTACTTTGCTATTGCTTACGTTTTTCTCGAAGAACAGGTTACGCCTGAGTGGGTAACCTGCCAGGAAGACCGCTCTCGCAGTTTGGCAAATGACCAGCATCACGAACTGGTTAGTCTTAGAGGACTATACACGGCGAAGGGAGCATTATCAGGTCTTCCTAGAATCCCGCCGCTAAAGCCTTGGCGGAACCACACGGCGACGGCTGAACCCTAGGTCTTCCGGGGTCTGCCATAGTCTGGCGCGTAAAGAGGGATCCCCACGCTAGCCAAAGCAGCTAACTGCTGCAGGCCGCTTTGCAAGTCGGACGGTCCGCGAGGGATACCGAGAGCGTCCGCAGAGGCATCATAATTCCCCGGCCGCACAAATTCCAAACCTGTGTGACACATCCACCTCCCACCCATTTCCCTCCACCTCCGACCGTCGCTACGCGCTACAGTGGTGGTCAGTGCGCCTCAGGACTCTGTATTCAAAGCATGTGGGTATCAGAAAGGGCCTCCTACGCTGCCGGCGCCGAATGAATGGCCTGCCACTGCTGCAAGACTGCGGCTGCTGTAAGGCCGCTGCTGCTGTAAGGCCGCTACTGCTGCATGGTTACTGTAGCCGCTGCTGTAAGACTAATTCAGCTACTGCTACAAGGATAATGCTGCCACTGCTACAATTAACGAGAAAAGTTACCGTTGTTTAAAATATCTTAGCATAAAGGATGCTGTAGAGAACGGGAACGTTCGAAAAAAATTATTAACAAATATAAATCTTATCGCAACGCATGTGCGTTTCACAACAGTTCCATGATGTTATGCACTTGGCATCAATGATGTGCATTACTGTTTCTCAACACATTAGTTATTGAATTTTTATGTTGATACTGTTGTTTCTTCTTTTTCTTGAACTTGTATACTATATAGTGCATAATTTATCTTTATTATCAAGTGCGAAAGGTAATGAAAGTTGAGTAATTGGTGCGAATGACAACCCTTATGTAGCAAGCACGGAGGCGGACGGCGAGGCACGGACGACGACGGAGGTGGAGGGAAAGGGGTAGGCGGTGGAGGTGTCACACAGGTTTGGATTGTGTGCGCCCCGGCCAATTGGAGGAGGCCGATTCACGCAAGGCGGACGGCCCGCGAGTGCTATACAGGACCGTCCGAATCGAAGAACTCTGACACTACCAAAGGATAAAGCTTTCGTACATCTAAGTTCCTTTTCTCTTTTCTCGAAGCGAAAATTCTCTGTCAAAGGAAGCCGAAATAATTAATTGTGTCTGCTGCCCCGTGAAAAATTATCGCTATCTTCCAATGCATGAGAAAAATCAGATTCCATGGTCGCGATAAGAGAAGCTGCAAATATTTCCGTTCTTTCGATGTAAGGAACTGTTTCAAGCAAGAAATGCTGCAAAAGAAGGGATGAGGATCTCACTTTTATCACATTCTGCAACCTGGTCATCGATTTCCATGAAAACGCAACTTGATTACAAAATCTGCAACCTGGCCTATTTTCGCCTCTATATTTCGTTAGGATGCGGACGCGAAATAAATTAATGCACGAAGCGTTTTATTATAATAGGGTTGAAAATTTTCTATGTTTAAACTAAAACACTACAAGAGGCAGTACAAACAAGATTATCTACTTGTCTAGCATGCACTTTGGTTGCGGAGGAAGTATTTGCCCGAGGGATTCCTATGCTGCTTGACATTTTTCAGGAGAGGCGAAAACAGTTTTAATATCGCCCTTCTTTCTTAACTATCACTTGAATAATGACCTTTCTCAAGCGGCCACTTTTACCGACTCAGTTATGGCTAATAAAATAATAAAACTGGACGCGGATTTTGTGATGATGGCAATGACTCAAATACCAAATTTTGAGTCATGTCACTATTGTCCCACACGAACGAATTATGTAATTAGGGCTAGTAAGCTTTCGATGCAAGAGACGAGCTATGCCCTTGCTCTCCTAGACCAGGGAGTGTTAATGATGTGCGGTGCAACGGTTATGTCACGCGTCGGGTAACTTGTGAGCTCAAGAACGCTAGAATCTTAGGGTATGTTCGACTGGGCTTCAAAATTAAGCCTTCAAGGCTTAACCTGTTCGAAACTTCAGACAGGTGACCGGGCTTCGACCTGCTGAATCGAGTATAGGCATTGATCGGTTATCGATTTTACCTCTGAGACTTTGGGAAGCTCAAACTCGCTTCATAAAATAGAGTTTTCAGCTGGCTCACCGTCATAGCTTTTACTTCCCAGACAATATCTAGGCGCTGATCAGCAGCTAAATAGGGGTTTTATTTCCTGCGGCGACCCTGATAATTGGTAGGGTTCTAATACTTGGACCACAATTAAAATTTGAAAAGCCAGGGCTCCCATCTGAAATTTCGGACAAGTCAAGCCTCAAAGGCTTATGTTTGGTGCCCAATCGAACGAGCCGTTACTACCGTTGGACACCTTTTCATCAAGGAT
Source organism: Parhyale hawaiensis (assembly GCA_001587735.2). Taxonomy (NCBI): domain Eukaryota; kingdom Metazoa; phylum Arthropoda; class Malacostraca; order Amphipoda; family Hyalidae; genus Parhyale; species Parhyale hawaiensis. The sequence continues at coordinate 42,340,353 of LQNS02000211.1, forward strand.
ATCCAGCTGGCTTGTGCGCTCAGAGCTCGGATCCTACACTGACTGCATCTGAAGTCTTTCTCGGAGAACAAGAGCCAGGTTCCGTTGGTGGAAAGGTACTTGCATGTAATAAAACTCGAACGGTTTTGAGGTTAATAATTACTGTACCTGATGCGTGACCTTAATATCCGCGGCAACGGCTATCATCGACTTTCTTTGGTCTAGGAGGGCAAGGGCATGGCTCTATTGGTGCCCTTTTATCTGCAGAGAAACAAAGGCACTTGAGGCTCCAGAGTTGGTGGAAAAGTTAGAAGGGACGCTATGGTCGGTGTGTATAGGTAGATAATCTCTTGATGCAAATTCTGAGTCAGCCATGCCTAATGTTCGGTATTTTATAACGTTCAGCAGGGTCTATTGATAGCACTTTACAACACTCTCCTACCAATTCTGGCAATGTATAAAGTTATATTTACCTCATGCTCTACATTGAAGCATATAATGCATCTATATCAAAAAAAGTTTCGTAAATACTTGATATTACTCTAATGTTTTAGCCGCCCCTGACGTTGCTTCATGATTTTCTCTATTGGGACGGCCAAAAAATCGATGTACGTATTATGGAAGCACCATGCATTCAGGAAATGCTCGCAGCAAACACAGTTTCATCCACATTGTAGATAAATGTGAAGCCTGATCTCACTGTACAATTCCTAGCGCCTGTTAATCCTTCTTGAAATGCTAACTACATTGTAGACATAATGTACGATCTCACTACGTATTTCGTAGCCCCTATTAATTCATCATAAAGTTTTAACCACATTGTAGATGTGATGCACAATCACACTATGCAATTCCTCGCTCCTGTAAATCCATCATAAAATATTCCCCAGCGTTGCCTCACACTACAGTCGCCGTAAGGGAGGCCACAGCCGTACCATTAGTTTATTAGCTCATTAACATCAGGGACGTTACGATGATCTCATTAAGAATTTCAATTTAGTTCAGTTGTCATAAAGATTAACGAGTTGGCGGATTTAATGCGCTCCATTCTGATGGATAGGAGCTTTATGCGCAGGTGATCTAGGCGGTATATTGAAGTTTTGCGAGCTCTGTGGGGCAGGTATGCGTATCCTCTTTGTTTATAGGTCTTTGCATTGCGCACCTAAGGCGTGTTCGAGTGGCTCAGTAGATTTGAGAAATCTAATTTCCTTACTTCTAACATTTTTGGATAGCCAATTCTGAATGTTGGATTTTTTATGTTGAATCCAGTTTTTGGTAATAATTACAAATCGATTGCTCTCTGCTGTTATCGGTTTGAAAGTAGTGGCGACTAAAATTTTCTCCAAAGTGGTGAACCGAACATTTTTTAGACGGACTCTCTAGACAAGTTAAGGCTAATTGGATTATATTGTTTCGCGCACAGCAGGCTAATCGAAGACACCAGAATGCATAGGTAGAAGGTCGTCAAACGTACTGCAGTCTTTCCGTAGCTGTGCTTTGGTTTCTGCTGCTGTCAGAGAGCAGCTCACAGGTAAAGAACAATAAGATTTATGCTTTTTAAATTTATTAATCTAGCATACACTTTAACTGCAAGTTTTATTTGGTTTAATATTAAGAAGCCCGGTGACACTGAAGAAAGACAATGAACTATATGTTTTACCGTCTTTATTTCACAATTCGAGCTTGTTATGTGAATAAGAATGGGATATAATTATGAAGAAACTAGACCTAATAAAATGGCTCTTAATGTAACTACAAGTGCTGTCAACTTGTCTACTGTAACTAGCTTTGCATGTAGTCCTTATGTTTTACCCTCTCCAATATGCAGAATATCAATTAAACATTTGCAGTCCTCCACCAGCTGCATGATTAAGTGCGGCTGCAGTCGACCACGGGTCATCAAGAACTATGGCGCCAAATTTGTCGGAAAACTCAAATGACTCGTGATCCCCCCCACCTCCCTCATCTCTAAGGGAGGCAAGTTTCAAAACGGCGCAGTGCAAGCATACAACTGCCGCGTCAGCATGCCTAGACCAGCAAAGAGCTTGCGTGCCTGGGTTGGCATCAAACTAGTGAAGTCAAGGACTGTGAACTGCGAAAGGAAGCATGCAGCTACTGTGGCGGTAGCCGCATTAAGTTAAAAGTTAAAGTTAAAACTTTTGAGGCTAAAATAAAGATCGATGCTATAAATTATGAACAGGAGTAAGCTAAACACGCTACCTTTTGGTACTCCAAATGAGACTGGGGCCCAAGCGCTCGTCACTCCTCGGAGTTTTACTCGTTGCTACCGACCACTGAGCCATGCGCGGATCCAGCATGAAAAGTTACTCTGGATGCCATGGGCTTCCAATTTTGTTATTATTATTATTGGAGGGCCCAGCCGTCAAAAATAACGGCAAAAATTTTATGATTGAGCTTTTTATTGTTCTGGTTCCCAGTATAGATTTTGCTGTATTACCGCTCTCATCCCTGCAGGCCTGAAACGCAAGCTGTACAACCATGAGTTTTGCGATAGCAAAATATCCCTTCTGCAAGACAAGAAGTGAATATCACTTTGGAATTGATTAAGTGTTAAGCTGCACTAAGAAAAATATAGTTCAGTCAGAAGAATTCACTGGAAATGTCTAGGGCTCACCGTATTGTGGATACCAGCTGATTGTTGAACCTCCAGCGTCGAACTTTGGCTGCGATGCAAATTTAATATAAAAAGGCGTCTGCTCAGCGTGAAGATTCAACTACTACGCTATCATTCAGCAATGAAAGCGGGGATCCAGAGGTTGGGGATCCAGAGCCCGGGATCTAGAAGCCGGAGATGCAGAGCCATATTTGTCACCGGTACCCCAAGCGCTGAAATTGTATGGTATCTCAACTTGTGTTTAGTACATGAATTTTCTCCTATTAAACTCTTAACTGCGTGACTGAGTGACGGACCAACGTTGGAGCAAGCAAGCAAGAGAGCAAGGGAGCAAGCAGGGGAGCGACCAACAATTGTGTGTTTTATTATATAGTGGATTATTATTACTAGCTGTACCAGTGAAACTTTCACGGCTTTGCCAGACCTTTCAGACGGACCAGTGAAAAGTACATATTTTAGCATGGTAATACCCAAGGAGCTTGTATAGAGAAGGAGGGAGCCAGCAGCCTAGCCCGTTGAAGCTCACGAGTCTCTTATGGCTGTCAACCAGTTGTCGTGTGTCCAATCGCATATCAGTAAAGAGTCTCTTATGGATGCAGCCAGTCGCGTAAGCACCAATCGCATATCAGTAACTCGGTTCGTCTGCTGCTCCCCCGTGAAACTCAGTGCTCCCCAGTCTTTTCCACCAATGAGCGTCTCACAGCCATAAGAGATCTGGTTAACTCGCTGGCAAGTCTGTAACTGGGCCACAAGGCTCCCTCCTTCTCTACTGAAGCTCCTTGGTAATACTGCATTTACTCTATAACCCCGGGACTCGATATATTAAGACCATCGTGTTATTTTGGCTGATAATAATTTCCAGCAGTAGCGCAGCCATGGGCCGGGAGTGTGGGAGGACGCACTCCCTCCCAAAACAGTCTCAACCCCCCCCCCACCACCCACAGAAAATGAGGCCTTAAAAAGATTGCATTGCTTAGGGCCCAGCTTGTTTTGTCAATCTGTTCCTCACCCATCCCCCACGGAAATTTTCCTCGCTACGTTACCAATTCCCAGTGAAGCTGCTCCCTCTAACCAAAAACCGCGGAATGCTCACTCCAGCAGTAAACAACGATACACGTTTATGCATACAGGAGAGCTCAGCCGAAGAAAAATAATCATTAAAAAGACCTTGCCCAGCTGAACGTACTGCTGACTCCCGCCGTATCATAGATACCCAGCTTCCCGAAGCCATTGAATCTCTGATTTCCTTCCGCCTATTAGTGATGAGAAGTGTGACACACACCGCAGATACATAGGTAGGTAGGTAAGTAGGTACAAGCGTATTGATATTTAGACTAGCTGCAGCCGTGGAAATTCCACGGTTAGTGAATATTTTCACTTACCTTATTTAACCTGAGGTACCGCTCATATCTAAACCATCCGTCTGAACTAACGTCTCCCGCTTAACCCAGGCTATCCTCATGCAGTCCGTCTACCTTACGTCTCGTCTAACTTTTCCTAGTACTGTATTTCGATTTGATCCCTGAATCACGCAATTGTTCAGTCACCATCGAATTCGCGCTTGTGTTTTGATACAGACATAGAAATACGACGGTACATCGTGCAATATTCTCTTACAGTATATATTTGCAGGCCTTTTCTAAGCTCTATTTCCCACAGTTTAGCCCTGCAATTTAGCCTCCATAAGGTCACACGTTAATTTTTTTGGCGGTGTTTCGATTTTTTCTCATTATCTCGGAACCCGTGGATACTTATGAGTAGCCCAAGATTTTTCCGCTTTGTTGGTTGTCATAGACACATTTTTCAGACACATTTATTGTTCTCTGATTACAAGTGAATTCATGGACAGAAATATACAAATTACCAAAAGACACATTAAAATCGAGAACGTATACAGCTAAAAGTGTAGTCACTTATGGGATACACTGTAATGAAATAAAAGCGTTAAGGTATTTCTCTAAGAGTAATATATTAGTCATGGCCATTTTAAATCTAGTGCAAATTAAGATCCAGCAGCAGTAGCAAGATCTAGCTAAGAAACTGACAGACAACGCTATACACGAACACAAGTACATCAGATATTAAAAATATTGTCATCCAACGTGTGCTAAATCTAAGATGGATTATACTGGCTTATACGATAGTCTTTAAAACTCCTTTTGAATGTATCGTGCAACATTGGTTGAGCAAGTTCTTCTTGGAGCTGATTGTAGGCTTGCACGCACTGGAATATAGTGAAGCGCCTCTCAATTTCCAGACGGATACTCAGCAAGTTGAACCTACGGCTCCTTGTGCTATGGTGCTGAGTAGGTACGAGTGGGCTAAAGTGAGTCGGAAAATATGGAGTTTCACCAACTATGGCCTTTCTAAAGAACTTCAAAATAAAATAACGATGTATATCTTCGAATTGAAGAAGTTTTAATCTAAAATACATAATATTGGTCGATACCGAAGGGATATTGTTGATATCTGCTGTGGCAGAACTGCCTTCCTGAGAGATGAGGGGGTGGGGGGTCTCGGGTCATGTGTTCCTTCCGTCAAATCGGCGTCATAGTTCTTGGTGACGTGAGGGTGACTGCGACTACACTTACTCATCTTGGGCCAGTGGGCCTATACCCGCAGCACAAACCAGTGCATGTGGGTTTCCCAGGTGAGGGTGTGGTCTAAGTTGACTTTACCTTTTATACAAAGCACTATATTGAACGACCACTCTCAATGTGCGCTCGATAAAATTGGTCGCAACATCATTGCTAAGATATAAATAGAATGGAAAGAATCCAACGCAAAGCAACACAATTGATACCCAAGCTACGAAACATTCCACACGAGCGTTGCTTTGAGACACTCGGACTCTTCTCTCACGAGCAAACGTGACTCCGGGAGGACTAATAGAAACATTCAAGTGCAGGCATAGCTGTTACAACAGCAGGGACGTGTGCGCTCAAAACAGCCGCTACAGTAGGCGGCTGAAACCGTTGTAGTTTGTATGCCAGTTAAGTGATTTTGTCAGGTTTACTTAATAGCGTTTCGCCGAAGCCCTGATTAAAGTACAACTATTCAAGATTTTTTTAAACTCAGGGACTGACCAAAAATGTTGCCATCTTCATTAATAATTATTTATTGAAGTATTTTCATTATCAGTTAAGCGAATGTAACGTGAGAGGTGCAACAGAAAACTACAAAAGTGGCATTCTGGTAACTTAACATGCGCGTGTATGTAAGATCTCCGTTAGTGACAATAATATATTATCTCATAAATACACATCCAAATTCAGTGCGAAGCACACTGAGCACCGACCAAAAACGGCCCCAAGGGCGGAAATATAAAAGTTACTGCCACACACTAACTAACATAACGAGTTTGCGAATTTTGATCCCTCAACCGACACCTAAAAATTTGCAAACTCACGCTGTTGGGCAAATTTTGAGATAGTGCACGCGGTGTTTTTGCGCGCGATCTGCTCATCGAATGCGTAAAGTTTGTAAACAAACCGCCAGTAGCGCCATCTGCTGGCAGCTTTGTCGTAGTCTCGACAGCTGATTAATTTATTTTTGGGATATTTTATCATAGACTTAGCCTGAGTTCACACGTCTTCATATCAATCAACGCGTTCACGCAAGAACTTGTCCGAAAATATTGTAACGTCGTTGTTAACGCAACTTTGTGTACACCACAGAAAGGTTTTAAAATGTTAACCGTCAAATCCGTTTCCTCTGTGTAAGTGTCACTTGGCAAGTTACGAATATCTAATGAAATTTGGAGTGAAATAGAACTGGAAGAACAGTGCACTTTTCTGCTATTATATTACAACCAACAACCAAATTAAGGCACAGTAGCACATTCGGACGAGTGGATGTGCGAACGCGGCTTTAGAGTTAACTAGACGACCCGTGACCCGTTGGGTCGTCATCACGATCGTCTTTGCTTTCGCACTAAAGGAGGCGTTATTTAGCTGGTCATAAACCACACGCTATTCGGCCGTCCTCTCCTGCCCGTCAAGGAGCTGCCCATACGGCTCA
>LQNS02000211.1:42355559-42372471 GCA_001587735.2 Parhyale hawaiensis
TATTGCGGAGCCAGTCCAGTTAACTCGTTTGGTATGTGATGGCACTGAGCCATGTAGATTAGGTTGTGAATATATAGCTGTAATATTACTAAGAAATGAATGTACACACAATTTTTACTGTAAGCTGTAATATAATAATCCAAGAACACCTCCCGCCTGTGGAGAAAGAAATGTTAAATAAATAAATAAATAAATAAATAATCTTTACGCATGACTTGGTGAATTCGTTTAAGGTTCTCCTCTATCCTTATTTATACACTAGTGTAGTTGTGGAGTCAAAAGTGACGGCGATGTATTTGTATTGATATTTCTTCGTTCATCATAAGTTTGTTTGACTTCAACCATAAGTTTGTTACTGAATGACGAAGGATGCGCTACAACTGCCTATTCAAATAATAGATACGTACTTTCGTTTTTTTTTTTCACTTAGCTGCATGGGTGAACAAAATTTCCTTCTTTTGAGTGATCATTCAATAATGTTGAGCTTTTATTAGCAAGTTACCGAGAGACAGCCGGGTATCCATGAAGTGCATTCAACTTCAACGATTCCTAATATTGGTCATTATTTTCAATCTTCAACCTTGTCTAATTTTCGCCTATTGGTTGGCGTTGGAATGGGGCACGATCGCCACAATCTTCAACCTGGCCTATTTACATTTGCCTATTTTCTTATAGAAAGTGATACAAAATACGTACACAAATACAGAAACACACGTTGATGTTTATTTTATTGGGTTATGACTACACTGAGAAAACTTTGTATGCTCGTAGGTATTTCACAGTTTAACGTTTGGTGGGTCGTCGCCACAGACACTGCTGTCATGAATTCATTTCGACAAAATGAATGTGAAAAAGCTTCATAGTTTTGTTACACGTGCCGAGCGAAACGCGGTTTCAACCACGCAGATCCTTATTTAAAGTTTCGTCTCTTCAATTACATAGAATTTTCCAGTTTTTGTTCCAGTTTGGTACATCACTGACTTGTCCTAAAGTCGAAACGCAAATGAGCATCATCAATATAACAAGTGCATCATGAGACCGCTATACATATATACCTAAGTAGTGTATAAAGCCGCGAATTCTGCGCTCGTGACCTTTCACCCGCGTGACCTTGACCTTCCGGTTTGTAACGGCCAATGCACTACCGGTTTAGCGGGGGTCAGGGGGGGCGCTAACCGGAGTGGGCGGGGCCTGGGAAACCGGAAGCATGCGGGGGCCAGAGGTCAAAGGTCACAAGCGCAGAATTCGCGGCTTTATACACTACTTACCTACATCATCTTTACATACTTTAACTACCTTACTCTGTATTATGATACTAATTATCATTTATTATCGCGCATACAGTGGATACAAATAACTCGGATTTTATTTTGCTACAAATATTCTAGGACTTTGATGATATGGCACTGGTTGTGTGCAAAACAGATTAAGTCTGTGCTAAGACGAACAAACTATGCATCGCCAACTGACTTAGAGTCTCAGATCCTCACATTGCTGGCTTGTCTTTTCTTCAATATCTCCTCATCTTTCAAATTTTACAGTTAAAGCAAAACGACTACCTCGTTAGGTGTATTTACTGTATGCAAGATAACACGTGACTATTATTATAACTGCAGTAGAATCAGTTAAAGTGCATGATGATGATGCATTTATCATATTTATGATGCACCTGAGTGTTTCGGTTTTGGGTCAGTAATAATACAAGTAATTGTGATGCATCTAAGTGTATCAAAGGACGTCAAAATTTCTCTTAGTGTAGTATACTTGACCGTCAACAATAACGGCAAAAAATTGCGATGAATCTTCTTTAACGATTGTATTTGCATTAAAGATCTGGTTACGAAAAACTTACTGCAGCTGACAATTTAATAGTCAGTCCTGGCGAGTTCGGTCCTTGCAATTTTATTGAGCAGAACAGTCCATTCTTCCACTCGACAACATGCAGTGCAATAAGCCTTCTGAAGCCGACAGTCCAGTCAGCTTCACTCAAATGAAATTGGCGGCGCTCACACAACTTGCATTTTAATCATTAAATTAATACAAGGTTACTCTGGAGGGTGCAATGATTTCTTGAGACTTGAACCAAAACCATATAATCAAGAACAATGAACGGTGTCATCATAACTTCTACCCCGTTAACTGCTACAATAAGCATTTAACCACGGGCATAATTATTATTGCTGTTTATTATATTGCTTCGATGTACGAAATCGTAGATAGTTTCATGATGATATATTAAATTCTTTTGAGAACAATTTAGCTTCCAGATCCAAATGCCTGCCAGTATTCTGAGTCGAAATCTCATGCAATCCTCCCTACTCTTAATTTTATTTCCAACTTTAATTTAGCTCCCGCACATGTTCCGTCCGTCCAACTGGACTTCAATATTCCAGAAGGCAGCACTCGAGCTTCAAAACATCTGTCGCCGCAACATCCTCCAGAATCAGATCGAGTTGTTTTCCCGCTATGGAACAGAGAAAAACTCGATAGCGGATCGCCAAGGCTTCTCATCAGTAAATTGGATGTAGATCGGAGCACCTCCCCTCAATTTCCACACGAATCCGCCGCACTCTAGTCAAAATCAGAAACGAGCGACGGCTTGGAAGGCGGAGACCTCTGCCCATGACTCGATTTATTTCTTTGTGTGCCTGTGTGCACAGCACTGGTGGACAAAGAGAGGTTGTACCTCTGGCTTTGAATCTAGAGTTGTTGTTGTCATATCCGTGGTCTCCGTGTTATCCAAGTCAGACAGTGTGCCGGACAAAAAAGTACTAGCCTTGCCGTAACAGCGTGCCGGACAAGATAGTACCAGCATTGCCGTTACTGTAGCTAGAGAACTTCTCTCTTTGGACCTATGATGTGCTTTGGACGAGGTCCAGGTGGCATTGTGCATGTCACCCATGATGCTGCATTACGTGACCAGCGGGAGGGCTAGTAGCGAGTTGTCTCCACTAAGCACGTAACTGATAGCAACTACTGTAGTTTATCTAACACTTTTGGTAGGTGGGAACACATGCTGGGTTTTCCTGATAGCCGCTTTTGAGAATAATAATTGGTGCGAATTTTGAAGTTGGGTTATTTACTTGGGCGGTCAGCTACTTGACCTTCTAATCCGAAACATCTCGTGGCTTATATTTATCTTAAATAATTAGATAATACTGTCAATTAGTAGCTAGCAGGTGTTGTATGTTTCATTGTTAGTTCTCAGTCCGTTATTAATTGATTACATGGAGTAGAACCTAAACCTATGTTTCAATTAACAAAAACAAAAAAATATTTATTGCCCCAAAGTGTTGAACTAGGTAATATTCACAATATTCAGGCGATAAAAGTTAAGGGAATTAGGTAATTTCTGGGAAAAAACTAACCTGAACTAGAAAATTATTAGGTAAGGGAGCTTAGCCTGCTTAATGCACGGAATTTGTACACAGAATGAACAACTTCTTACCTCAGTGTTTGCTTTACGTGTTGATTGAACTTCAGATATAAATTGTCGCTAGTATTTGCGCTAACAAGGCTTTTAACAGTCCACTACACGACTTATCATTTCACTACTCTTATTTTCTGTTCTGGTACTCATAAACAACCACTTCCTATACTGGTGCGAAGAGTATGGACCTTGCCTCGACGCCAAACACCGGAAGTTCATCGTTTACACTCTGTAAATTCATGCAAAGTAAAATTTGTTGGTGCAAGCTCTGCAACCGTGTGTAGTTTGTGTAGGTGTGGAGATGCAGTTCCTTCACTGCTGATGGCTAAAGGTAAACTCGCCTTGCTCACACAACCCTACTAGGAAATCCACTTGCACTGGTTCGTTTGCAGGTAAATGCCCACTTGGGCCCAGTAGAGTGCACCGCTGCAATCGACCACAGATTACCCGGGCTATGACGTTATATTGGCGGAATACCCGCTGGGTAACTTCGCCTCTCCCTCTGACCTTAAGGCCTGAGACCTTCCAGGGACTGCGAGTGCAAGAATTACTGACGTAATTATTATTATATTTCCCCAGCGTCAAGACCTCCTTTCCTGGTGCGGGTTCGAACTCGTAACGTCTCGATACTCAGTGAAGTCAGTAATCTTGGCATTGAGGTAATGTGGGTCTCCGAACTACCGATTTATTCGTAAAAAAAATTACTTGGTTCTTCAATGCCTATCTGAAGAGTTTTGCTCTAATTTTTTTATACGTTTTATTGATGTTTAGAAACACCCAAGTTGTTATGATAGCTAAGAAGTGCTGTATTTTGTTTGACCTGCAGCATAGCGGCAGGCTCGAGTACTGAGCTTCTGAAACTGTAGGTTACGAGATCGAATCATGCCAACCCAAGCAAGCGAGCTCTTGTGGCGCTAAACCTCTTTGATCAGCATATATTGTCTGCATAGTTATTGCAGGAGGAGTACCGTCCTTTGACAAAAATTGATAAGAGCCTTCCATCGCTGGCGCCAAAGCTCTTAACACAATCTGTGATCGACTGCAGCTGTGCGCTCTTCTGGAGCCAGTCGGTGTATATCTGCTGCACAAACCAGTGTTTTTGGGTTCCCAGTAGGGAGGGCAGTCAAGTTGTCTCTACCTTTACTTTTTCCAATGCAGCCTACAAAAATAGAACTTCTCTGTAAATTTTTTTATTAGGCTGCTGCTCTCGATTTGAGTCTCGTTCTAGCCTCATATCCATCTCTTGAAACAACTCGCGGACTCATCATTTCTGTGATACAAAGTGTCTGTACTTTATCTTTCCTGTTATTAGACTGCCAGTGTTGAGTGAAGAAACGATTTCGTGACTATAAGCTCCACTGAAAGTCGAGTGGATGTGAGTACTGAGTGTAAGCCTGATCTATGTCTGTGTTTCGCCGTGTGTCGGCCCACACGCCTGCAGGGTCTGGGACCCTCTCTTGCAGAGTCGGTCCACACGCCTGCAGGGTCAGGGACCCTCTCTTGCACAGTCGGTCCACACGCCTGCAGGGTCAGGGACCCTCTCTTGCACAGTCGGTCCACACGCCTGCAGGGTCAGGGACCCTCTCTTGCACACTCAGTCCCATACTGGGCTATGAACTCTGGCAGTTTTAATTCGCTTTAATGTTTGATTCACGGCTCGTCTCTCCAAATTAATATAATTTGACAAAATGGAAGCCCAACACAGCGGAGAGATTTTTTGACAGCCCGTCGATATTTTTTTTTGCTGGCCGTCAGTTAGCCAACGGCCAGTGGATGTTCCTGTCGACAGCTACTATTAATTTCTTTTTTTTTACCTTTAACCCCCAACATAATAAACTGAAAGGGTTGGCAGGTTAGCAGGTAGGTCTTCTCCTTAAAGAGATGAAAACGTTATAACAGAATTTTTCTTTCGTTGTACAAGTTGGAAAATTGTTCCCTATAGAATTATTAAAGACATTACTCATTATTGCTTGTTTGTTTACTCATATTATCAAATGATCTAAGTTTTGCTTTTTCTAAGTTGTTCCCTACTTCTAATAAATAGTATCTCATCAAGACAAGAAAAAAAAGAGGTATAGTTGCTTCAAGCAAATATTTGCAGCATTACAGACATTTAAGAATGCTGTCCAGGATATACGAGTATGGTAAATTGATCGAAATTGCAGCGCTCTACTCATTACAAACTCACTCCTGTTAATAAAAAAGACATTTCATTCAATGTATGTGCAAAAAGGTGGAAGAGCTCTGCGTGAAACGGAACCGTTTTACCTCTGGTCGAGCATAAGCGCACGTCTCTGTTTTGATCATAGCAACAGGAAAAGGAAAACCACGCGTACTGATGTTTAGTCTTTTATTCCTGGGGCGAGAACAACACGAAAATCCCACTCCTCCGTGTAGCAAGAGGCTTACAGAGTAAATGACTAATATTTATATTGCATGGTCTGTTATACTCTCTAGGTTTTTTTTTCAGCGTTTATACTTTCTAGGTTTTTCTCAGCGTTGTTAATTCATCACATTAGGGATCAAACGCTGTGCAGACGTTCTACACATAGTTTTATATATATGCTTATGGGTTGATCTCAATATGCCGAGCAATATCAGGAAAATAGTAATGAAATAGATATATGTTTTCGATAATATTTCAGTATAGTGGCCAAAGAAAATAGTTTGCTAACAATACATAGGATAGGATTTCACATCGTGTCGTATGTGTAAATATACTCCTCACTGTTGAATTAATGTATGTACTATTATATAGGAACGTAATAATACTTGCAGGAGACAGTTGATGCCCAATGTTAGGGCAGATAACAAACGCTACGGTACGATAGTGTTTTCTGGCGATTCCGCTCAACTACTAACAAACTAACTAATTAACTAACTGTCAGTAGTCAAAGGTTAAGGACGGCTCAAGAAATTTTTGTTCAAGATAATTTTGTGGCGACTAAAAATTTGCCAGCGAGTGATTAATGGAGATAGGTACTATAGTTCGGACTATTGGGGTGGTAGTTTGGTAGACTAGTTTGGTGTGTGATGGCACTGAGCCTTGTAGAGTGGGTTGCAAATATATAGTAGCTGTGATATTATTAAGCAAATAATGTACATGTTGCTTCATCTTATAGGCTGTAATAGTGCCAATCCAAGAAGACCTCCCTCATGTGGAGAAATAAATGATATCACTCAGTAATAAAATTGACGGTAGCTGAGTTGGGCATCAGCGTCTCGCAGGCCACCCATCCCAAGTAGGTGCAGTCGGTGGACACGAGGCTCCAGTCAGTCGCAGCGTCGAGGTAGGCACACTTATGACTTGGGTCAGGGCTCCCTGCCGCCCACCCGGTCCCATCGTGGGGAACAGAATCGTCCCCCCACACCCAGTCTCCGAACCCTGTGGCAGATTGGTAAAATGATAGAACATAATTATTTAAACTTGCCGTAACGAAATTAGTCGACCTGTGACATGAGCTGATCAAACTAAAGGGATCTTGCTAAGAATATGCACCTCGGTAAAAACGGTGGGGTTAATGCGCTCCCCACTCATTTTTGAAATTGATCAAATTGACCTAACTTAATTTGTTCAGTATTATCCTATTATTCTTTAATTGAACAGTAATATTGGAAAACATGCCTGCATCTGTACTATACAGCCTGTTAAACAACCTTGTGGAGAATACACACTCAAGTGAAAACCTTGTTAAGAATATGCACCCCAGAAGGATCAGGGGTGTGTTACAATCAACAGTTCTGGGTTACCGGTGCTACACCGGTGACGCAGCCAGTCGCAACTCGTGTCGCAATCTTAGCTCAAATGACGACTGCGACACGGGTTACGGCGATACAGGTCACCGAGCACTATCGTGAATTTCGAATATAAGTGAATTAAACTCATTCAAATACGCAAACAATAAACTCCATTTTCTGTCACGCTTTAACAAAACAGAAAGCAGGAATTAGCCTAGGTTGGAGGCTGTGGTTATCTGCCAAGCTTTATTGAAAACTTTTGGTAAATATTAGGCCGGGTTGCAGAAGATGGCAAACGTATCTTAATCAGGGCAGTTGAAATGCAAACAATGAAGATATCGCAGGCTTAGTCTGATTTGTACGAGTTTTTCTCTTTTCCATGTATCGAATCTATGGCAAAGTATAGGGTGAGCTTATGTCTGAATGCACTTCTTACATTGCCGAAGTTGAAATCTTAGCACTGAAGATTCTATTGGCACTCTCATGGATCTTGATTCGTAGTTTCTTCAATCAGATGATTCCGTTGCATATGTATAAAAGGTCGCCGTCGCTCTCTCAGGTCACGAATAAATTCGGTAGATCATCAACGGAACACTCACAACGAGCAGAAGACAGTTATTTCAGGGGCAGTAGACAACTATTTCTTCTGAGAGAGCAGAATTTGTTTCAGAGGCCGAAATTTGAGCACTTCAATGAAGCAGATAGTTGAGTATGGAAGACCGTATTATGGATACGGTAGACTTACATTGCATTTAAGCCGACTGGAATGGCATTCAAGTTTATTACACTGTTTTCCTTGATATTTTATTTTGGAAAACACACGTTTATTTAAGAAAGAGAATGGTGAACGTGAAAGAAGAACGAGACTTCTACAGTCTCAAGAAGAGAGACTTGCAAGGTTATCAACCCCCGCGACCAGTACAACAAAAGAAAAAAGAAACAAAGAATTAATATCGCAGAATAACTCTGTATACAGATTGCTGAAAGCTGACAATGTTACGCTAACAAAGGCGGAGCCATTAAGATTATTCCAGACATCTACACATGATGGAACAAACGAACGAGAATACTGGCTTGTATACACCGTACCGATTCCAGGGCAAACTCATTAAGTGCATCAATTCACTGAGTATGCCGCGCCCGAGCAAATGGCTCCGGAAGAAACACCACTGGGGAATGAGTAGAGCAATTATATATTTAATAGAGAAAGCAAATCCCACCACTTCTGCGACGATGCACCAGATCACAAAGCACAGCGCCACCCAGCATAAGTGCCCATGGGCGAACCCTTTTCTGTCAAGCAAACTCAGATGACAATTACCAATAGAACCCCAGACTTAGGAACAGTTTCCTAAAATGGGGAGGACACAGCAGCTAAAACAGCAACGATCAACTCTACTGAGCCAAACACATTCTAAGTACGTCACATAAAATCGATCTTCTGAGATGCTCGTGAGGCAAGTGAAAGGACATGGGCCTCAAACGATAACTTAGGGTCAAAATTGATGCTCAAGATTACCAGGACATTAAGCACAGGAAGCGACAAACCATCCAGTGTGAGTAGGAGATGCAGATCTCACTGTACGTAACCTAGAAACGAGCATAGTATTAGTCGTACGGGTATTTAATCTGATCCCCCACACAGAACACAACGAATCAATCACTTCCAATTCACGCTGAATGAAGACCGAAACCTCCAACCTATTAATAAGATGCTCGCTAACAGACAGCAAAGTAACATCGTCAGCAAAACCAACAAGTAAATTATGAACAAGATCAAACAAGTCCGCTCTATATACGATGAGCAATAAAGGGCCCAGGGCACTACCCTGTGCGACTCCAGATACCACATCCAAAAACTCACTTACGGTACTCTTCCCATCAACAACAACACATTGGCGTCGACCAGATAAAGACTGACCAACAACCGCGAAAATGAACCACCAATACCCACCAATCTGAGCTTGAGAAGCAAACCTCAGGTGATTCACGCGATCAATAGCAACACTGAAATCAAGCTACACCAACCTAGCCTCATGACACCTATCAAGGGCCAACTGCATCACATGAGAATGTGAAGAAAAGCATCACAAATTCGCAAGCCCTCACGAAAACCATATTGTCTCGGAGGAAGGACACTCTGCTTCTCAAGAAAGCGACCCAACATCGACGGAACCAACTTAGGATCGAACGTCAGATCTCCAAATAATAATGGAGTTAGTAGGTTCAACCACTAAGCTGCTTTAACTCCATGCTGGATCCGAACTTGGCTCGTTGGTGAGCAACAACAAGTGCAATTTTAAGTAGTCTAGTAATGGGCAAGGATGATGAGACCACACAAGGTTAACCCACGGGGCGGGGCCAAGCTGCGGTGCACCGTGGGTAATGAGGCTTGCGACGTCACAAAATTCAAGTACGGTGGTAATAAGCAGCTATTTTACATTGTTTCTTCATCATTTCATGAGGGCCTCCAGAGTGTCCTACATGTCCTACAATCTGTATAGTTGCTGAAAAATATGCATCAAAGCATTTACAAACTTTTTTAGCTTTCTCAAAGATAAAATTTTGAAAAAAAGACGTTGGTTCAAAGGCTGTTAATAGAGCACATGAATTGAACCCGGCAAATGCCCGCATTTGTCAGAAGCAGTTTTGGAGTCAAGTTTATCGTCTTTAAAAAGCAATCAATCAGGTGAGTTTTATCGAGAGTAATATGGTATTCGGAAGATGGAATCATATGACGGAAAGCCTTCATGTTTTCGATGTATAATTGTCTTCTACCAATGACTTGCTATCCTCTATAATTTTAAATTGCTGCAACAAAAAATGGTTCAGATGCGTATTATTAAACGCCTAGATAGATGAACGTTTTACCAAGATTTGTTTGGAAAACATTAAAGCATCAGAGAAACAAATAACCTTCCTTCTGGTGAAGTAACATGAAAGCAAAAATGTACACCTAATACGCAGAAGCTATACGATTGCTCGGTAAAATTAGAAAAAGTCATCAGCTACTTAGACGCGGCGTGCGTTACAGCACTATAAGTAAGTGTCGCGTCCGACTTGCGTTAAGTAACTTAAAAAAAAAAAAAAAAATCCTAACCGTATTTTCCACTACTAAACTGTCTATCGGATTGATGTTGTTAAAACTGGCGAATGCTAAATCCATAATTTTTCTAATGACGCGGTAGTTATCACAATTAGGAGCAGAGGATCTGTTAACGACGCGTACGCGACGGCACAGTTTAGGGCTCCATTTTACAGACACTCTTCGAAATAATAATGATAATAGTTTATCCTTCAGAGAGCTGAAGATTTTGTAGACGCTTTGATACCTATTTTGGGGCAACTATAAAAATTACAAGACATGTAAAACAAAACACTCTGGAGGCCTAAATGAAATGATGTATAAACAATGTAAAAGAGCTACGTATTAGCATACTTGAATTTTGTGACGTCACAAGCCTCATTACCCATGGTGCACCGCAGCTTGGCCCCGTCCCGTGGGTTAACCTTGTGTGGTCTCATCATCCTTGAGTAATGGGGCTTGGTCCTTGTCTCTACTGGGGTTCCATGATCGGGAGTGCTCCGTTCACTCTTGTTCATATATAGATATATACATATATAGTTAGTGGAAGGCACTGAGCTCTAACCACCGTCTGTTTTGGGCAGTTACAGAGAGCCACTGATACATGGCCTCGAAGACACTGTGTCAGATGAGCTTCAGTGCTTACAAATGTTCGGTGATGCACATTGTTCCAGTTAATATCAAGTCTTGACTAAAGATGAACGGCAACTTACGCGTTATCTATCGGCAACTTACACATGCCACAGGAATAACTGAATCGCAGATGATTGAACGCGAGGCGCAAGTAGATGAGTGTAAAAATGGCTCATAAACTCCTTACTATGAACTGTTTTTTAACATCTTCGTTGCATTGCTCTTCATGCTCAAGCTGACATAGTGTCTCAGAAATGTAATCAATTTAATCAACTGCAACTGCTCATACCTACGCAGCTACCTCACTCGATGTGGTTTGCCTTTATAAGTTCGCTTTTAATTTATCTGGTCATACGACAGAGCCACGGTACATAATCGAGCGCCTAAACATCGATTTAAGCGCAGCTTCTTGGCAACTTCCCAACAAAAGTTAGTCCTACTTCTGTTTCTTTCAGAAACCTTTTTTGTTAAGTGTATCAATAATACTAATGTCACTAATATAATTTAATCAAAATTCCAGATTTTGCCACATGTTTTGCCACCATAGGGTTGCCGGTCACAGCAAACACACGGGAGCAAAAGCTGCTCGGGTCAGTGTGCAGCTCTCCAGGCTCAGACACCTCCAGTGCAGGACGGCCAGATCAGGGAGGCATCCACACCAGCTTAAGATACCAATTAATTCCTACACAACAAAGTAGACTTCAAATACCTAAACAATGCTGCTAGTTCTCGCTGTGCAGCCCTAGTAAGTCAGGAACTGCTTAAACAGTATTAAACTCATCTACTCCTAATCTACTCTCTCTTACCCCACACCCTTGCCAGATGCTCCGTGACACACTCAATCATCCTCACGCTTGCCGCTCCATCACGTCCAAGCATTCGAGTCAACCATTACAGGCCCGTTCTCTGTACACCACACCTTCTTGTGCACCCCACTCTTCCAGGACCCCTTGCATCATCACCTCTCGTTCCTGTGAATATGCTGCACACTCCAAGATTAAATGCTTTACACTTTCATCCTCACCCCAGTCACACATTTGGCACACACGACTTCCTCTTTCATTCCACCGATAG
This sequence comes from Parhyale hawaiensis, assembly GCA_001587735.2. NCBI lineage: Eukaryota > Metazoa > Arthropoda > Malacostraca > Amphipoda > Hyalidae > Parhyale > Parhyale hawaiensis. The sequence continues at coordinate 42,367,520 of LQNS02000211.1, forward strand.
GTGCGAGCTTTCACACTGAGAGCCTGAAACCGTGCTTGGAACAGCAGGTCGCCACTTCCATCATACCAACATTCATACTTAGGACATTCTTTATTCCTGTACCATATTAGAGTTGACTTTTCTTCCATACCTCCTAGTCATTTATCTAGTCCGTATGTCTGCACTTGCCTATCAATTTCTTTCTTCAACTGCAGCGCACTCCAATCCAGACCTTCCCCTCCAATCCAGACAAGCACTCGCCATTCATCTCTCGCCAGTCCAGGTACCTGGTGTGCCCACCTAACGTACAGGCCACAAACATCATCCGTACGTCTACACACTCTTTCCCATTTGCTCTTGCGGACATTCCACAGGTGGCAGGTGCACCTTCCTAGCCCACCTTTCACTATCCATGCGTTCCAGTCGTACTTTATAGTTCAGTATAACCTTCATCATGCGTTCCTTAAATGTGCTCCATCCCATATCCCCTCTGAGTGCCTCTGTTGCTGTCCACCTTGGTGCACTGAGAGCTGCCCTAGCAACCTTTGTTTGTATCACTTCTAGCTTGCTGATATCACTCTCACTCCATGGCACAACATCCATACCATACATCACACTTGGTACAGCCACCACTTTCCAGATCTCTCTCAGAATTTCATACTTGCGAGCCCTTAAGCGGTCCGCACTACACACAGTCGCCCCAACCATTCATTTGCCTTGCTTACTTACTCATGTTTAGTGCTATCACACCCAAGCTCATCCACCTATGCACCTAGATATTTGTATTCTCTCGTTCACCCTATGTCCTGACCCACAAGCTGCCATACTCTATTTCCATCATCTGCTGCTGAGTTTACTACTAGTACTTTGCTCTTCTCAGCACTATATTTAACATGGAAATCCCTACCATAACCACTCACAGTATCAAGTATCTGTTGCAATTATTTTCCACCTTCACTCAAAAGCACTGCATCATCGGCAAACATGAGCAAACACAGTCGCTGGTCATCACCAACATTCACTCCCAATGCCCTCCTCCTCAACCTAGCAGCCAATTCCTCGGTATATAGGCTGAACAGAGTTGGTGACAGCAAACATCCCTGGCGCACACCCATCTTGCTTTTTACCCAGTCTGTCTCTATGTCCCCTAGCTTGTATTTTCCTCTCGTATTCACGTACATACTTTTGATAACATTCACTATCTTGGTGCTTAGTCCCACATGTCCTAAGACCCCACACAACAGTTCTCTATTTACTTTATCAAACGCTTTCTCAATATCCAGAAAAGCCAAGTACACTCGTCGACCCTCTTTCTTCATTCGTCCAATGACTTCCATACATATTATCTTCTGCTCTTCTATCACTCCTAAAACCATTCTGTTCCTCACCCAGCACTCCCCCTCGCTCAACACACTTGCTCAGTCGGTCATTCAAGATGTCACAGAAGATTTTCCCTATAGTGTCAGCTAAGGCAATGGGCCGGTAATTCTTTAGCTCTTTCTTACTCTTGTGTCCCCTCTTGTGCAGCAGGATAACCTTCGATTCATTCCATTTTTGGAACACATTCATTCTCTAGTACTGCATTGAATAACATAGTCAATATCCCTATCATCTCTTGACTGCCATTCTTATACATTTCATATGGTATCCCATCTAATCCACCAGCTTTATCATTTTTCAGACATTCAATACACTTGCTAATCTTTACCTTAGTAATTGGAACATCCATTTCACTTATATCGACACTATAAAAGACTCACACAGTTTTGCCGGATATGCACTTCCTCATTCATCCCCCCTATGCTTTCCCAGTTGTCTTTCATAGCCTGTCTCATCCTTCCCCTGTCAGTCATATACTCTTCTATTAATAACCCCTCTACCTCTTCATGATTTGTGATACTGTCACCCTTGAGAAAGCGGTACCACTCTTGTCCCCCTCCTTCATACTTTTGTAGCAAGTACAGTGCTTAGACATAAGTATTTGCACAACTCTATTTTTTATGTATTTAAAAAAATTTAGGGAGTGCTCTAGGATAATTACAACAGAAAGTTTATATAACATCTATATAATAGAATATTTAAACAGAACAGTCAAATATGCACTTATATCAAGAAAATTTAACAGAAGCAAAAGTAATGAGGGACAAAAGTATTTGACCAAAATAAATATGATGTTGAATCTTTGATATTTAATAGTATAATTTGAATAAATTAGTTGGAAAATTATTCTAGAACGTTCACGAAACGTCTCAAAACAAATACAATGTAAACAAACCACAGCCGGCGCAATCATTACCTCTCTAGACCTCGTTGAAGTCCAAAACCCCACCTCTGACAGTTTGTAGATTTTTCCCTTTACACACCAGTTTGCACACTCTAGCAACTGCACGTAGGTGTGTCTCAGTGACTCCCACCACATCCATTTCATGAACTTTCATCACCTTACACATATCTTCAAGCTTTCCAAGTCCCCATCCTCTCCCATTCACACATCCTATGCGCAGTTTACTATTTATCACGGCACTACGGCTGCACTGCTTGTCACCCCCTCATCCTGTACCTAAACTGGTCTGCCCTTTCTACCTGCTCTACCCTTCTCTGGACTACTTCAACGGAACGAAACTGTTAGAGACTTTAGGCTAGACCCATGACCGTGATAATATACTGCAAAACAGCGAACCCTATAAAATGAGGGGATTGGTAAGCGTAGGAGGCTAATGTAAATGCAAACTGCCCGAATTGTCCCAATATAAGTGCTCGAAAAGAGGTCATACAACATAATTATACAGTACACTCTCTTGCGTTTGTGTAGCCACTCGCAAAAGTAAGAGTCACTGCTATGTACAAAAAACTAACATGCCACATTGTACTCACCGTCGTCGTAGTGCAGTGAGGTGTAGAGGCCCGGGAAGCCTGAAAATGGACGGAAAGTTACTTATTTTTTTTTAGCTCTTCGATGAATGTAACGTCATTCTCAATATTGTAATGCAACACTGCTGAAAATATTTAGGAACTAGTGTGCCCGTGCTGTGAAAAATGACAACTAGGAATATGCAAGATCTTTCTTCTTTGATCAAACTTTCGTTACTAATCTGCTTCTAAACGATACAAAGTCATCATTTCAATTTTGTAATGTCTCTTGGTCCCACAATGGCCAACTGATTTTGTTATAGGATTCGAGTGTTCTATGTATCACGTTATCTGAGACGCTCACTACTCCTCGTAGTTATTAAGCTAAAATATCCATTTATGCCTGTAAGCAGGGCAGCATTACTGAATTTAATTAAATTCTTCTGTGCCTACCTGCCTAGGGCATAAAGCCCTTTCAGTACATCGAAAATATTGGGCTCAGCAAAAAAATATTTCGTTAAAGGAATAAAGTAAGCTGGATACAATAACTTCGACGTAGACTGTACCGTGAAAAATTGCTTCTCATGTGCTTCGTTGATTATCAACTGACTATGTTCGTCTTGTGCTGAGAGCAAGTTTGCATTCAAGGCATCGAGAAAGTAATATAAAAATCAGACTTCATAGCTGCGCTAAGAGGAGCTGACAGTAACTTCACTGTTTGGATTTCAACTTTGGCTGAGCATGAAGTGCATTTAATTGAAGGGATAAGTCCAACTGTGGGTATCTTCTGCAACCTGGTCTGATTTTTTCTTGTTGATCTCCATCAGAGCCGGAAGATAATTACAAAACATGAAACCTGGCCTATTTTTGATTATTTGCCTATTTAATTAAGGACATGGCACGAAACATACAAATACAGAAAGACCAGACTGTCCGTGGCCCACTGGGTCACCGAAAACCTGTTCTGAATATTCCAGTTTCTTCTGCTTAATTCCTGGTCTTGGGCTGCTGAGCCGTATCCTGGGTACAGAGCTTTTCCATGTTCACCTCAACGAAGGAGGCTATGTTTTGTTAAATAGATGTGATTAGTGCTAGATAAACAACTAGGCACTGCGCAGTCATTGTCTCCTCATCTTACAGTATTGCCTTTTCGCCTTTCTTTCGCCTCTTCTAAAGCCACTATCTCCTCTCTTCCCATTGCCTCTACTTCTCTTCTCTTTTCATTTTGCTTACCGGGGTATGTATTTGTCTAATTCGTCTATTTTGTTTGTCTGTCACCGAAGAAAATCAAGAAGTTATGAGCGGATCTTTGTGAAATTTACAATTGTTGGTAGATACATTAGTAAGAGTAGATGATAAGCTTTTGATTAAAATCCGTTCAACCATTTATTGTTGGTCTGCATTGGTTTTCTAAGTAGTATAACTTAAAATGTTAAGGTCGTATCTTCATGATATTTTCAGGAATTGTTGTGATGAATACTATACTTGTACAATGGCGAAGGTTGTGTGCACCGTGGCATACAAGCAAGCAAACAAGGAAGCAAGCAGGCAAGCAATTAAGCAAGCTAGCAAAAATGCAAACAATATAATCAGAGTTTCACAGGCGTAGAGATGTAAAAATATAGTATAAAAGCAGACGGCAGTGTTTATTACACTGTTTTGATTCTTTACAACTGAAATTTTTTAGTATACTGCAAGGACAATGAAGTTTGCAATATATATATATATATATAGTGTTCTGTTCTAAATGAGCAGTTAGCAAATGTCTGTGGAGGATGTTATTGAGTGGCGATTGTTACACCATACTTGTTTCCACCAAGTGCTGGAAGCAAGGAAAGGTAAGGTAAGGAACCTGCGGCGTATATATATATATTCTACCTATATTTAACTTTTTTATCGGTTTCGCACTTGCTGTTTATAATTCCTGTAAAAGGCTGTCACTAAATTTTGCTGTTATGAATGTTATTTGTATTAGTAGCTATCTAGTAGTAGCTATCCCACGTTTCTCCCTATTTTGAATTACCTTTAACCGTGCTAACTAGTGTTAATCAGTTCGCTACACCCAGCCTTAGCCGACTGTTTTCTGTACGCTACCATTCATGCTCTCAATAGAAAAATCTAAA
>LQNS02000211.1:42396538-42408860 GCA_001587735.2 Parhyale hawaiensis
GGGCTGTGGAGATGATCGGGGCTGTGGAGATGATCGGGGCTGTGGAGATGATCGGGGCTGTGGAGATGATCGGGGCTGTAAAGATGATCGGAGCTGTGGAGATGATCGGGGCTGTGGAGATGATCGGGGCTGTGGAGATGGAATAGAGTGAGTATGTTCAAATGTCGTAGTATTCTCCGGCGCATCAAGTGTTGAGCATGTGTAGTCCCAGTGTTTGTACCTGTGATAGTAAACTGTGAATTGCACCCAGTGTTTGTACCTGTGATAGTAAACTGCGCCCAGTGTTTGTACCTGTGATAGTAAACTGTAAACTGCACCCAGTGTTTGTACCTGTGATAGTAAACTGTACCCAGTGTTTGTACCTGTGATAGTAAACTGCACCCAGTGTTTGTACCTGTGATAGTAAACTGCACCCAGTGTTTGTACCTGTGACAGTAAACTGCACCCAATGCTTGTACCTGTGATAGTAAACTGCACCCAGTGTTCTTGTGTAATATCATGAGCAAAGAGAATATTATAGTGTGACCATTTTATCCAGGCAGTCTGGCCATGGTCAAATACCTCTATAAAGTAGCCAATTCTTTGGGCATTTTTGAGATTCTGTTCGGTCCATATCTTAGCCCCGCCCACTACCTGTACATAGAGAAATCTCAGAAATACCCGCAGAATTGACACCGCAATCGAGGAATTTGACCACGACTGAACTGCCTATATAAAATGGTCAGACTATAGACATATTTACGTTTTTGTAGGTCGGGAGTTACTTTTTACATCACTGACAAATATGAAATAGACTAAGAGAGTGAAAACAGGCTTAAAAGGTTTTTCTAGGGAAAACCCCATAGTAATGAGGCGATCGAGTAGGTTGCGTGAGAAACCGAAGTCTGCCACGGTCCACGGGTGCGCTGTCTTAGCCCTCGATCCAAAGGAATTCGACTACTATGAAGAAGTGTGCACCACAACAGGTCAGACACAGCGGTGAGCTGTTAGTCATTTCAAGCGTAATCGGTCTGCACTTAACGTACGAAGTTTGTTCCAAAGCAGCGAAACCAAGGTCAGCAAGCTTGGGAACAGTTAAGGTTAACAAAATTATTTTATCTCAATGGAATTGGACCAATCGAGCACATCTGCCTCTTAGACAAAAAAGTGATCTTACCGCTGTCTTTCCATAGAAGAAGCCATGAATTTATTTTCTTATAATTGACAAACTCGATGTAAATAACTTCTTAATTTGATAATTTGTGAATATTTTACAGACAACTCTAACGGCAGCTGATTGCAGGATCTGATCTGAATTGATATGCTTCCACTGCCGGGTGGTATTGATTGTTCTGCAAAGTCCACGCGGGTGAAATTATATCTAGTCTTTTTGATTATCTTGATGATTGTTTGGACGAAGTCCAGGTGGCGTTACATACACGTCCCATTTTTTGCAGAGGTGATGCTGCAGTCCGTGACCAGCGGGAGGGCAAGTAGCGAGTTATCCCACACTGCACGTAAGCGCTTTCAGATGCTTTGTCTGGCACTTTCAAATAGTATGCGCCAAATTAAATTTTTAATCTTCGGTGGCGTTTTGATTTAGTTGTGGCTGTATGATTTAATTTTGACAAGAGCCTGCTTAGTACATACTGCACTATATTGTCGGAGTTAATTCTTTTAAATAACATAATTTTACAATCGTACTCTGAATTTGTCAAATTGAACCGCATGGAAAGGTGGACGTCGTAATTTTAAACACTAAGCGTATCCCTGAAGTTGGCTATGACAGTTTCAATTTCACAAGTGGGGGAGCCTATAGGGAGGTCTCTTAATTGAAAGGTGATCCTGGTCATCAGACTAGAGTTATCCGGGGGAACTGGTATCCCTTGGTGAATTATGTTAGCAACCATTGTGTAGAATTAGTCGGCAAATGTCTCACCGGAAGTCCTGAACTAACCAATAGCGGTGATTCACTTTGCATTAGTATCAATCAAATAAGATCGTTGCACACGTACGAAGTACCTCTTGCTCTGTCTCAACTGAAACAGCTGCCCAGATTCATGGGCCTTTTTGTCCGAAGCAAATGCAACGGCTGCAATGATTCAGGTGTCGATATGTCCGAGCAAATTGAAACCATGCACTCATTCATGTACTTATTAGGGTCAACTCTGGCTCCACTTATGTCGTTAAGGGTCTGAATTTATCAAGATTGTTACACTCATTCAGGTGAGTGTGTGAAGGTCGGTTAATCGATGTCAGCCATTTGCTTTTTTGGGGGGAATCAGCTTAGACTGCAGCGAATACTTACGTGCCTACTTGAACTAAGTCCACTAAAACTATGACATGGCTTTCTTTGGAGTTGTTTCAAGTTATTATAATCCGCCACTGTTATGCTAAACGTGGTAGTAAGAGGCGGACGTGACAAGTATAACTTTTTTGAGATTTATGGAGTACTGTTCAAAAACTCTTCAATATTTAATAGGCGAAATACGATGAACACAGATTTAAGACTTAGCTACAAGCAGCTTCCATCTTCAATCTTGTTTTAAACGATATCAGGTACAATTACTTTGACAAAGGATACCTGTCAGAAGAAATATTCACTTTGATGTTGCTCGCTTGTTCTACGTCGTACCAACTTAGGCAAGTGCTAAGCTAAAGAAAGTTACTGATTACAATGGTAGAATTTGTGTTTGGTTCATCATAAAATACGGAGATGCAATATCAGGGGATGTGTCGCAATCACGCAAAATGCGGGCTAACACAATCAGGAAAAACGTTGCTGTAACCCTTGAAAACCCGCCATCTAGCGACGATCGGAGTAAGCTCAAAAATTTTAAAATTCCGTTTCATTTGAAATTTTCTCATTGAAAGTTCCTAATACCTGATATAATTTACCTATTCTGGTGTAAGGTGTTTATTTGTTGCGTATTTGAATGAAATTTGTGTTCCTTTCATTCAAAATAGATGTTTGTGTTCGGTGACCTACATCGCCGTAACCCGTGTCGCAGTCGCCATTTTAGCTATGATTGCGACACGGGTTGCGACTGGCTGGGTCACCGGTGTTACGCGGTGTAGCACCGGTAACCCAAAAATGCTGATTGCAACACACCTCTGGTGTAGCAGATTCTGAATTTTTACACCGAGCGTTTGCTGGGCAACATCGGGTCGAGTTATAATCGTTAATCGTGAATAGAATACGCCATTGGTGACCCTACGCTTAAAGTTGCTGCGTATGGTTCAGTTGAAGGCTGCTTCCAGAGTAATGTGTTTGGGATTGCAGCTCAAAATTTTACCCAAAGAGGGATTCGACAGCCGACGATTGAAGTTTTGGACATGTTAATTCTCAGGAGATCAGATTACCATCATACTACCGTCTGCATCGAGAGCATCACGGGTAAATCTACAAAGCACCTAAGCTTGTACGATTATTGATTATTCAAGCAGCTAGCAAATTAACGATTCTACCTTCTGTATCTCCCCTGAATCTTTTTGGGAAATGTACTCAAGAATAGCTCATTAATTGGTAATCAGTAAGATTTACGCCGCTCGCATACACAATTCTTCCGTGTAAAGTTTTCTACAGCACCCTAACGAGAAGCGAAACCGGGTAATCCCAGTTTCCAGACATTCCGATGAGTTAGATACAACAAATCCCGGCTTAAGTGGGTAAAATCATTGCCACACATTCACGCCTGACAGCTCAGGAGCCGCATGAACTTACTGCCGCTGGTTGTAAACTCAAGATCTTCGGGCAAAGAAGGACTAAATGAGGATGAGGTTATCAGCGACAAAGTGGCCGTGTATTCCGTGTCGCAAGACAGGCCGTCAATATCACCAGGTCCGGTTTGGCCGAATTCGTAAGATTCACCGTCAACGCTTATGGAGACGCCAGTGACGAAGTCGCAGTCCGTAAAGTACGCCCAGTCAAGTGTCATCATCGTGGCTCCTGTTTCTGCCACTACGAAGGAATCTATCGTTTCACCTGCAACAGAAGTGAATAGCATTAATTAGAGTATCGCCTCCATCCAGCGCCTCTGTTAACCCTATCGGAGAAGTCTACTTCCAAACCTATGCTGCAGATAATGCTATTCCGTCGAGAAACCGAAGTTTGTGTTCCTCTCTTGACACTTTTCTGTTCTCCTTGAACATCAGTATTCGTAGAGATAAAGCTATTTAAATCGCAATTCAGCGGTTCTTTCGGAAGGAAAAAGTTGTTTGAGAGATATTCCTTATCATCGGAATAGCAGCGTTTCGAATATCGAGAACAATTGACACTATTAACAGAAAGAGGTCAGGTACCAGCTGCTCTATTAACTTGTGGACTCATTTCTCAATGGTGACGTGACTTCTTTATTAAACACATTACTGGATTGGTACTAGTTTTAATTACAAGAATTACTGGCTGTAAAAGTGGAATAAAATTTGGATTAAATTGAAGACTGCATGGAACTTGCCACACAGTTATTCTTCAGTTTAATAAAAAACTCTTTATAGCCCAAGTGCTGATACTTAAGATGATTGAAAAACTTGGATCGATAACTGGTACCAACGGGTTATACCATGCTTAGTGGCTGTGAATGGTGTGAAGAATCATAATCCCAGATAGTTATTAAGAATAGAAATCAAAATTTGATAAATTGAATGTAGATAACATATGCCAGCGATCCACGTCTGCAATTCTACTTTGTGCGTTTTTCCTTGATTCCAAGGTCGGGATTTCCTTGATTCCAAGGTCGGGATTTCCTTGATTCCAAGGTCGGGATTCCTTGATTCCAAGGTCGGGATTAATTCTCAAATGTAGGGAAAATTCCAAAGACGGCAGACTTGTCTCGTAGCATGCGGCATAAAGCTCAGTGTGAACTGGGCTTTACTGTGTGGTTGCGTCATGTTTTCCTAAAAGTGGCACTTGGCGCGCTGAATCAGCAAAACCTGCTTGGCGCACAAAGCTGTCATGCGGGTACTTACCTTAGGGTAGGAGTGGCGGATCGTTGAACCTTCCGCTAACTGCGCCATAGTTCTAAGCGACGTGTAATCGGCTGTAGCTGTACTAACTGCTCTGGAGCCAGTTGGCTTATAGGTTTCCCAGTGTTGGGGGCAGCGGGTAGCAAGTTTTGCTGCTGCCCGGCAGACATTCGCTGCAGCCAAAGGTTTGCTCACTGCGGGAACTTTGCCCCCCAGAACAGCGGGCACTATCGGACGAACATCCAATTTATTTGTTTAAATGGATTTCAAATTGTTGCAAAATTGTTTCAAATTTGCTGTAGCAGTTATTTCACTCCAAAACTTGTAGATTTTTCGCACAGTTTGATCATATTCAGATGAAAAGTTTGTAACTGAAAGCTGCCCGACCGAAGTGACCTTGAGATTTCACCGTCTCGTGTAATAGCGCCTCAAGTTGTCAAATATGAATGTTGAGCTTAAGGAAGCAACTGACAAAACAATCTCTTTACGTACGGTGAAACGAAGACTTGTAGAAGTTGGTTTCAAATGATGCAAAGTTAGGTGAAGCCATCGCTGTCTGATGCCAACAGGAAGAAAAGGCTTTTGTTTGCAAAGCACATGAACATTGGACTGGTGGTGATTGGACTAAAGTAATTTGGTCAGATGAAAGCAACTTTTAGGAGAGTCTCTTGATATTTCTCTAAGCCAAGTGTGCATGGTTACTTTACGCATATTTTTTTTGCAAGTTTGCAGAATTGGTTATGTAAAGTTTGCACAAAAATTTTTATAGCATATATTAGGAACACCTGGCTCTGATTAGATGTGCCGAAGAATATTGAAGAAGCTTATCACCCACCATGCGTTGTACAAACGAGGGTTTTTTTTTTGGGGGGGGGGGGGGGTTGGGGGCAGCGGCACCGTAGTGTTTTGAGGCTGCATGTCGTTGTCAGGGACTGGAATACTATTCATATGCGAGGTTAGAATGAATTCAGCAACATACGTAAGAATGCTGGACTAATCTACCGTCACGCATTGGAGATAATATTCAATAGTAATATAATTGGAAGAAAGTGTTATCTTCAAAGAAGACAATGCTCCATGTCACACTTTCGACGGGTCAGTTTGAGTGGGAGCATGAGAGGGTAATGGATTGGTCCCCCTCAGTCCCCCGACTTAAATCTCATTGAGCATCTGTGGTCACACTCAGGGATGAGATAGAACGCATCAATGTTCTTCAAAACAGTAGTTAAAAGCCAAACATCAGGAATAATGACTCAAAATTGCTGCAGACACTTCTGCTAATAAATGTTGCCATTAGGATGCCAAAAGGCATAAAAACTGTAATTAAATTCAAAGGAGTCCTTACTAAGTATTAGATGCTATCATGCTTTACATCATAACTCAATGTGTTATCCCGTATCATAAAAAAGTACATGTAAACAGATTTTTCTCACGTTTGAGGGTGTCTCAAATTTTTTTCCCTGGCTGCAGCCGGGTAACCGATTTGTTACATATATGGGACCCGCCATACATTGCCCACAATGGGACCGAACATAAGTTCATAGAATATTATATGGGTTTCATGTGGGAAAAATCATACTAATGCTAATGTGGGATTTAGCTGGAAGACTTTTCGTTATCAACGTGGGAATTACTGTGGATGGCAGAGTTACTGACAAACTGAACACAAAGGAAATTCCAAATTAAGTGCCCAACCTTCAGCCGGCGAAACTTGCTGGAGCCCAAAAGGTAACAAGGTACTGTGCCTGGCCCAATACTCTTTCTTTTCATGATAAATGTCATTAAATGACATGGGGCACCAATGCGAGTTTACCTTTCCCTCCTCGTTTGTGGATGACAAACGAATATTAACAGTAATACAGTCAGCAGCACGTACGGGCTGTACGACTTGGTCTAAGTTAACAACATTCACTGGTCAATAAATAACAACGAAACTTTCAATGAAACAAAATCCAAACTGTTACAATTAGGTAAAAACTCTGCTCTCATTGAATCGACATCCTATACAACGAGTGATGGGATGGAAATCAAAAGAAAATTTTTAGAGACCTTCGGATAAGAATGCCGGATTAGGCCGGTTTTGAGGATAATGTGACTAGAGTTATTACTCTATGAAAGAAATGAAGTGGATGGGTGCTTTGAATTTTGCGTTTGCATACAAATATCGAGGATAGAATAACGTTCACCGCATGGGATGCTGAGCAAACGGAAAGAAACCTAGAGTGCTTCAGAGCTAGCCAGAGGTCGTTCACTGCTAAAATACGAGGCAAGCATGAATTAAACTGGCACGAAAGTGTTGCCCAGTTTCAAATGTACGCAGTTTAAAGGAGATTCGAGCTCTTCACGATCATATATATTTGGAAGATTCTAGAAGGAATTACAGAGCGCACTATCAGTATCAATGGGCGGATTCTTGACAGAAACTCAGACCGAATTTATCGAACTTGTGAAGTGCAAATTCCGAGCAGGAATGTTGGCGATGCAAAACCAACAATGTATTCTAATAGCTAGACTGTTGGGGGGGGGGGAAGGTGCGAGGTTTTTCAACAAAATACCACGCCACTTTTGAAACGACACCGGCACTGAAACTGAGGCTTAAAAAATAACCGGACGCATATCGACTGAATGTACCAGACAAACCAGCTGTAAACGGCTACCCACAACGTGGGATAACTCGCGATAAGCCCTCCAGCTGGTTACGGAATGCAGCATCACTTCTGAACAAGATGGTCGGAGCAAGTAACACCATATATGAATTTACGTGAGTGAGGTGTTTCAAGATCCACAATATTGCTAAGATGTTGCTGGGCAGCCCATATTTTACCAATGTGAAAGTCACCATATCTAGTTAACTGACCCACACTGGTAGAATCCAAGTGTGTCCTTGCGGGTATGAAGGGAAATAACCAACAATCACTCTTAGCTAGGATACAACTGGCAAGCTCCCATTATTACTCCTACAGGCACTCACCGCATTTTACCCTAGGCCTCGGTGAGAAAACCCCTCTTGTGTATCAGAGGGGTGGACCCACAAACGTTCGTATGAGGGATGCATTCGGGAATCCCACTTTTTACCTACAAGGAAAACACCGCACTCTGCCCGCGTTGGGAAAGTCGTTATGATCCCCAGATGGTCTTAAGATGGCGCTGCCCGTTGCATCATTGGTATCCCAGTAAGTGCCCACTTTACACCATCTGTAGCCAGCAGTTGCCCATCTTCTCACCAGGTACCATGTGGTACCCACGATTATTGTCGCTCTACCTAGATGAATCTTCGGACGAGGTCAAGGTGGCATTACTCACAACGCATGTTTGAACAGAGGTGATGCTGCATTCCGTGACCAGCGGGAGGGCTAGTGAGTGGAGAGGGTTCTAGGTAGTTCCGCAGCAAACAGTTCCACCGTAAACAGTTTCTCCTCAAGCAGTTTCGCCGTAATGAAAGTTCCGCACGGCGAAAAAGGTTGAAGTTTATGTTTATAGTTAATGGGCATTGATTGTTTTCAACTGTCCTAGAACCTCTTATTACTTTGTTACTTAAACTTTACTTTTTGGCTACATTTCTAGTAGCGGGCCTGTGTCCTCCTTGCCTATGTCAGTGCCTTGTAAATATGTCACGAATATTTGTCTTGCACGTGCGTACATCTTTATTTTCTTCCTGGGGTGTGTTCTGAGTTTACAATTGCGAAACTTTAGTGTTATTACGGTTCATATAATATTATTATATGTATACACAGATTCATCCGTGCTTGCAAAAAAGTAGAAAGAAGTTGATGCCGGTTTGCGTTGCATTTGCCTTATGTATTACCAAAGGGATGATCATGGCTTAATTTATGATAGAGCAGTGTTACCATATCTGTGGTTAGAATATTTTGAATCAAATATTTGGGTCGTGGATCATTTAATGACCCTTTGATTCCCATATGTTTTTCTTGCACATGCTTGGTTTTCGATAAATAATAGGTTAAATATTTCGGTAGGAATATCAATATACAATTACGACTGGACATGATTTTACGCCTTTTATGATTGTTTCCGCAGTTTGCAACAGCAGCGTACGTTCGCCATACATTGATCCCAGTGATGGGGATATTTACTTAGATCTTAGGATTTACATTACGTGACGTAACCTAAATAATGAGCACTGTCAGAACCTCACCAACAAAACCTAACCCAACGTCACCTCAAGGCTAATTAGGGGCTAGGCTTTCACCTTACGTCACCTCAAGACTAGTCAGGTAAATGCTAATTTATTTTATGGGAAATTGTTACCCATGCAGTACTTCGTCATTCTACAGTTTGTTAAAGACTGAACAGCGCTTACAGCACTCTGCAGCTAGTCGACGCCGGTTATTTTTTCGCTTAGAAAAACAATGGGAACTTCAAAGTCAAACATCTCTAAAACTAAGCATTTCCGACAAATTTGCTTCTGTAGATTGTAACAGTTATAATTTCAATTAAAGCAAAATTGTTTCAGCAATTAATGCATTACACTATGGGTTCAATGGACTTATCAATTGACGTGTGAATTTTTATAACCATTATAAAAATAGATCTTAACTTTTGCGTTTAACTGCTTTAAGTTTGGCATACTTCATTTCATCTGTTAAATTTGACATAACTAAGCTCTGTTTTGATAGTCGGCGTTGCGCGTTTCCTTCATGTTTATTAAGTGATTTTCAACAATCTTTGCTTTTGGATACTGCAATTATTTTTAAAAGAATTTGTAGCACCAATACTTAAAATATATGGTGTGAACACTGCGGGTAGGCTGCAGGTGTAGGCTGAGTGTATCTATTCTCATGGCGCGTGGCCACTAATAGTTGTGACTGGCCTAATCACTAGGTTGAACTTTGGCTACTTTGTTTGTATTTGTGAGCTTGTAAGCGTATTTTGTGAACCCATTGTGTTCTTAATAAAAGTTATTTATTTAGTTATTGCGTAAATGTAATTTGAATTCATTCGAAAACTTTTCGCCGTACGTAATTTACGGCGAAACTGCTTGAGGCGAAACTGTCGTACGGCTAAACTGTTTACGCTGAAATAGTTTGCGGTGAAACTGCATACGGAGAAACTGTTTACGGGGAAACTACCTGTCACCAGTGGAGAGTTATCGCCACACTGCATGCAGCCACTTGCAGCTGAATTGACTGACCCTCACAAAAAGCACGCGTCTAGTAAAATTTTAAAAATCACAGTATCAATACCAGTGTCTTCGAATGCGACGGGGCGTTTTGTAGAACAGCCTCGCGCTTCGGACAATGAAGCTGTTAGAATACTTCCTGGCTATGTTATCACCACACGTTTGATCGGAATTCGCACTTCACAATTGGGATCAGTATACGGTATGGGTATCTGGAAAGAATCAGCTAATTGAGATCGATAATAATTCCTATTAAAATTTTCCAAACATAGCGCATTTGAAGGTAGGCAAGCCTTTCGTGATAGTTTAATTCTTGCAGGCCTCAAATTTCTGGCAGTGAACGATCTCTGGATAGTCTCGAGGGGCTCTAGGTATTTCCGTTTGCTCGGCATCCAAGTAGGTGAACTGTATACTATCCTCGGCTGTATCTATTATTTGTATAGAGTGAGCATTATTCCGCCTTTCGTCAAGAGAATGCTCGAAGCGCCCGTACACTCTATTATTTGCTCATGGTATCGACCCGAGCCACGTGATCGGAGATCCTCAAGAGTGACATTGTCCTACATTTTCACCCCAAGGTCTCACAAAATTTTCTTTCCACTCGTCGTGTTGGATGTCGAGTCAATTAGAGACGAGTTTTTCCCATATCGTAACAATTCGAATTTGTTTCGATGAAGACCATGTTGTTAGTCGATATCCAGCGAAAGATGATGAATAAATCTAACTGAACAGTCCGTACGTCCGGCACTGATGTCACCCGGTTAATATATCCCATTTAAGCCGCTTGTTGCGAAACCGCACAAGTGAAAATGTCAATACTCATTTGAATGAAGCTCAATTTGGGCTGTCCGTATCCAACAAACTGAACCGCCAGTCGACTGTACAACCTTAGGAAAGTACTGCGTGTACTGGTCATCTTCTTTCTTGGCCTCTCGCGGAAATGACTCGGCGCTGAAATTGACGTTCTGTTTTTCGTTTATGGCTCTTAGGAAAACAAGGTGTGTTCACTTCAGAAACTACTCGGATCACATCAATTTATAGTGTATTATATAGAATAATCTCCAGCGAATATGACCTGACTTGTGTAGTCAAAAATTTTCTAAAAATAACAGTATTTATTGACTACTAACAATTAGATTTTCAAGATGTTACGATAACGCAACGAGCGGCGCACTCATTGCCATTGTTTTCAAATGCCTGCACCGTGTAATCAGGAATATTGGCTTTGTATCGCCTGGAGGAACCTCACTTTCAACGAAGTAATTAATACATTGGAAAGGATGAGCGAGAAATCGTATTCGAGCGATTCTGAGACAGAATAAAAGCTGATCGAGTCGTGCAAGACTTGTATATCAATCCACCTGCAGACGGTCACATAACTATGGTTGAACATCCTTCCAGTGTAAATCAGAGTGACCATCAAGTTGAATCTCTCCGTAATACTGAAAAGCGTTACGTGCAGAGACATGGACGTACAGACGGACGAACGGACAGAGCCTCAAGTAGAAAAATAAGATATATCATTACACGTTGAGTTCGGTTTGTCACGAATGCTTAGATCAACCGAAGTCATCCACGGCTACCCATGTTTGAAAGTTTGTATAATAGTACTCCGTAGTCAACATTATCGAATGCTATCGCAAAATCTAGATAGAATACGTCTATATTTTTTCCTTGCCACAGTGATTCTAGAATAGAGTCACAATGTTCAAGTATCTGACTAGTGGCAGATCGATTACGGCCAAAGCCATGTTGCCTTGATGTATGTACGTTATTCCTCTCTAAATGACATTAGTGCTTCTTGAACACCGTTTCAAAAGTCTTTAGCGTGTGGTTAGTTAACCCACGAGCGCCCAGGAAAATTTTTAGGCATAGGAATATTACCAAATTTATACAGTTTATCCTTTATTGTATCAATATTGACAAAAAATGCAAAAAACATAAAATCTTTGTTATTCCTACGAGATACGAGGTGTTCATTTAAATGAACAGTGGGCAAGAGGGGCAATTTATGAGTTTTATTATTTCGTTAGAAACAGCGTCTGGTCCCAAATTACGAACGCGGAAGATTGATGATTGGGAACTTAAATATAAGTGACTATACATACAAATAGCAAAGAACAAAATAAAGTGAAAAAGTATATAGATTTGATAGGACATAGTGATACATATCCCAGGAAATCCTATCATAACAAAATTGCAGTAATAACAGAGTATAGAGTTTTGTTATCGTTTGTC
>LQNS02000211.1:42418313-42430948 GCA_001587735.2 Parhyale hawaiensis
ATATCCTTAGAATGTTTTATTAGATTTTTGAAAATGGAAGGATGCTTCCGAAACGTCAAAGTTTTATATTAGTTCATGTCGACTTCATCTTAATTTTATAATTTACCAAAGGATAATAATTGTAAGTATATTCCAGTTGAAGAGAAGACAAAAATATTTCTAGACTTGCACCATTATACAGCAATAATATCTACCGTTACCTCCCTTCGTGATTAAAAAAACCGATTAAACCTATTCCCGTACACTGTATATTTGGCATTTCCATGGACACAACAGTAATGTTGTAAAGAAGTGAAATGATAAGCAGTGTAGTATAAACAAGAGGTGTACCGAATATTCGCATTCGCAAATATTCGCATGATTTCTAATATTCACCTTCGTATTCGCATGTAGACATGGGAATATTTTGCGAATATCTAAGCATATCCACCGATGAACATCCTCTGAAATGGAAGATGCACGCGAATATTTATCCTAATCTTTCTCAGTTAGCGAAGTCTTATCTTGCTTGTCGGCCAACTAGTGTTGCGAGTGAGCTTTTTTTTAGTGGTGCCGGCCTAGTATACGATGAATAAACGAAGTAACCTGACAGGTGAAAGAGCAGAAAAATTGTCATTTTTGAAGCTCAACCTGCCAATAGTAGAGTTAGTAGGTTATTGCCAGAGAGTTTAAGCCTCCGTTTCCGAGCAGAACGATATCACAGAGGAAAGAGCAAGAGACATAATATGACAAAAGAAACGGAGAGCCCATGCACGAAGGTGTTCCCACACAGGATCAACGCGCATGGAAACAGCAAGTTGGGAGAGAAGAGGAAGAACAGAATAAAGCATGAGCAAGTAGGAGCATGAAATCGGGAAGGAAGCAAAGTGGGCACGAAAGACAGACGTCCCGAAAGCCTAGCTAATGGCTAAAATAACCTACACAAACCCCCTGGGGGCGCTACTCCCCATAACATAGGATGGGTGAACCTAAACTAACCTAACCCTATGGCCCATCCTATGCCCCCTGCGGGGGCCAATAGGAGAATTTAACTATTAGAAACTTGGAGTTTATACGTATACTGGCAACAGAAATAATGGCTTGCATGCAATCTAGTGAAGCTAGTCAATTAACTAGTAAATAATCCTCAATCAAAGGGCGGTGGTTGGGGAAAGAGGTTGGTGGGATGCATGTAAGAGTAGGTCCTGGTACCGCTTCTTGCAAACAATGAAAATTTAATAGATTTTAATTAGCTATTCAATTTTCTAAGGCTAAACTCTTACAATGAATTCGAATTTTGAGTAGTCCACTCCAGAGTCCAGACTCTAAAATCTAAATAAAATGTCATGTTACTTGAGAAAGAAAACTTTGAGTAACCATTCGCTGTTCGCATTCGCGAATATCAAAACTAAATATTCGCGTTCGTATTCTCATTCGCGAAGGTTAAAAACAGACATTCGGTCCACCTCTAGTATAAACACAATTATTTGGCCTCTCTGAACACCGTTTCATGAAGTGGCTAATGTATTGAGCTGACTTAGTACTGTTTGAAAATCTTTGGAGTGTTGTGAAAAGGAACATAGATAGCAGATTGTAACGAAAGATGAGCTATTGGGAGAAACAGTAGAACCTGCTGTCTGTAAAATATTGTCCTTGTTGGGTTCAATGGATAAAGGTGACAGGAATGTTCTTATTTCAGATGGAATTTTGTACATTAGTCGCTAAGAACTTATGATACTATATTTTTCTTATATTGCAATTGAAATATATTATTCTGTTAATTAAAAAATCCGCTTCCACTAGAATTGTGACTAAAATTGATTTATCGTATTCAGGAAATATTTTTCTCTGTATAATTAACAATTTTAATTGGACTTGCATAATAATACAGGAGCACGATGCTAACGATACATGTACATGAAGGTAAATTTCAAGAGCAGTTCTTTACTTACATTTCGGCGAACTAGATTCACTTTGGCAAATTGCATGAAAATGAATTTCTACTCATTTCACATGTGTATCTTTCAACTATCTTGATACGGTACCTGGAACATTGGATCCAATGCTTAAGCAAAAATGAGGAAAGGAGATTGCCAATAACTATTCATGCAACGATGTCACAGGCGAAAAATCTCTGGCCTCTAAGGAATAAATAAGCTGCTGTTACGAAGAAACAAAGCCCTGGTTCAATATCGTTGTATCATTAACGAAGCTAGTGATAGTCCTACTATTCACACATTTACTGTGTATATTCGAACACTCTTCTTGAATTTACACACAGAGCGTTTGATTTACATCAGCTACTTAGCTCTGCCAAGGAGGTTATGTTTTTTCGAGCTGCTTTGTTTGTCTGTCAACAAGATAAGTCAAAAACGCTATGGACGGATCTTTACGAAATTTACGGGAATTGCTAAGTATTTTACGAGGAACAGATGATCAACATTTGGTGAAAATTCGTCCAATAGTTTTTTGTATGTCTGCCTCTTTTCTCTCGGTGGCATAGCTCAAAAAATTAACGACCTTTATGGAATTTGCAGGAGTTGTTGGAATTATTACTATGGGCATATATGATCACTTTTTTGTGTTGATCTGTTGGACCGTTTGTCTCTGTTTGTCTTTACCTTTGTCTGTAACAAAACTTAAAAATTATGAACGGTTCTTCATGAAATTTGTAGGAATTATTAGAAACCTTAAAACGCACAAATAGCCAAATTTTGGAGATGACCAGTTCCTACGTTTGTATGTTTTACTAATATTGGTCAAAATTTTTGTCAGATTGTAGACGGATCTTCACGAAAACTGTAGAAGCTCTATTATTGTCAAAAGACACAAATGGCCAAATTTTGGTGGTGATCAAACTTAAATCTAAGTTTCAGGACCAATTTGAAGTTTTTGCTAACATTACTTCGCTTGGCGGAGGTATGCACTCCGAATGCTGTCGTATGAATTACTACGCACAATTTCGTCTCAAAAAGAAGAAAAGTTAATCGTATGCATTTATCTAAAAAAACGCGTACAGCGTCATCATTTTTCTTGGGAACATAGGGGATTTTGTTGAAAGTTTGGTATACATTACGTTTTATATTAGTTTGAACTCCCAAAATTTTCGTCACAAATTAACCAACGTTTTTTTACTTGTGCATTCACAAAGATCTGTTTGGCAGTAGATTGCTGCATAGTAGCTTTAACATCTGAGAAAGTTTTGTTCATACTGTAAAATCGCTTTGAGAATCAGTTGGTCAAGCACAAGACGAATTATGGCAACAACTGTCAACACGATTTACGTGGAAACAGTAAGCACGCAAAAACGGTGAGTGAGGCATGTTGAACCCTTCACTCTTCGTCTCTTGAGTCAGACAAAGAAGGGGGTCGGACCAAAATATTCTTACCGTTGAACCCCATCAATGATACCAGGTATCGTTGAGTCAAATGGGCGAAGCGCTGCGGGTTGTTACTCGGGTAGAATTGGGCCGGACGGGAGAGTTAACAAAAGGAACGCTTTCAGGCAAGCACAAACTTTTGATTTGATCCGTGGTCCTGCGGTATGATTCATAGGTAATATTTTTAGCACCAGGGGCCTTCTTATGACCTGTAACCTTTCTGCCAATGATTCCTGCTACCAGTATAAGGCCCTCTTCCGGAAGCTGTTCTCATAATCGCTATAGGCAACATGCAGTTATTTGACTGGGGTTGGGAGCTCAAATTCGTGTAGAGGAACGTCTCATCCATCACCTATCCCTGTTGATTCAGCCATGGCTCAAAGCTGAAGACTCCTTGACTAGCTCCTCCTAACTCCCCCTCGTTTTGCTTACTTCTAGCCCTAACTGCCAAGAGACGTATCTCACAATCCTCTATAAATACATAAACGACAAATTTCAACGAAGATAAGTGTGGATAGTACTCAAGTCTTTAGCAGAATCAACTACTACTGTAGACGGAGTCAACAATCTACAGGGCGTGTAAAGTTATCAGCTTACATGGCTAAAAGAAAAGTAGGTAGTTGATTCAAAGCCCGTTGCCTGGTGATTGTTGTTCGTTTGATGGTAACATTCATGTTGACACTCCTATGCTTGTAAGCTTAATAGACCTCAAAATGACTGTAAGTCAGCAAAAGACCTATTTTATGCGAACGCTCTATCGTGATTTGCTGCAATATAGATCTGATGTAAATCCTTCTACTCCAAAAAGTACTTGTTTGATAGCAACTATTTTTCATGGAGTCGAAGCTGGCGTCGGAAGCAATATATGCCCAAACGAGGTCACCGTATTAGCAAATTCGAGAGCACATACCTCCGCCAAGCAGGGCAATGGTAACGAAAAATTCAAATTGGTTCTGAAACATTGATTTTCTCTCTATCAACATCAAACCCTGATCATCTATGCCTTTTGATAGTATTAACAATTTCTGCACTTTTCGTAAAGATCTGTTCAATTCTTTTTGAGTTATGTAGCTAACAATCATTATGACAAACATAAGTCAAACCCACATGAGCGGACAAACCGATCCCTACCAAAATTTAATGATTTATGTCTTTTAGCATTACTAAGAAGTCCTGTAAATTTCATAAAGATCCATCAATAACTTTTAGAGTTATTGTGCTAACAAGCATAAAATCAACACTGCGACAAACACACGAACGAACAAACAGATCATCGCAAAAAATCTGGTCATTTACTGTCCAGAATATACCTAAAAATTCATATAATTTTCATAAAAATCTGTCCATAACTTTTTGAGTTACGGCAATAAGAAAACTGAGGCAGAGTGACAAACAAAAAACAAACAGATGGATGGATCTTCACAAAAAGTTGATAATTTTTTACTGTTAACATGCCCAACAATCCCTGTAAATTTCATAAAAATCCGTTAATGATTTTTTGTGTAATCTTGAGACACACAAACAGTTAGTCAAACACGACAAAAACATAACTACCTTGGCGGAGGTGACTATTACTGAGTCCATTATCAGGCTAAATTATATATAGCCGTAGTTCGGGCTGCCATCATACCTGGTGCTTGATAATAAGTTTGATCTTCTAAATCAGCATGTAGGCCTGTCAAAGTTTCTTTGCATATTATACATAAAGGCGCTTTTTTCGGCCTGATGGTCGTAATTCCACATTGATGCCGTTTTGGGATTCTTCATGGGCTCAAGAGTGTCTTCAACATGGACGTCAATTTCAGTTAGCAGGTAACAGCTTCATAAACTATCAAGTTGGTGCAAAAATTAATGTCCAACTTCCAGTACAAATTTTTCAGACCGCATTATTAATTTTTTAACCTTTTCTTCTAGATATAAAGGAACTTATATGAGGTAGTACCACCTGATACTGTTTTTCTTTCTTCTCTCTTCTTCTTCTTTTCGGTCAAAGCCGGCACTGGTGATGGCAGGGTCTAGGGCGCGCGGATAGCTGGCCGCTTTCGTAGCTATCATGACTGTCGATTTGTTTTGTAATAATTGATGGTATCCTTTGTCTATGGTGTCTCTTTGTCTACTGTTTTTTTTGCGTGCCTGATAGTTCACTATCCGGACGTGGAAGTGAACCCTGGTCCTCGTGGTTCAGGGTGTAGCTCTTGCCGCATATTGTGTGCGAATATTCAGGGGTAATGATAATTTGGCTGAGCTCGCGGTAGCCTCTTCCAATTATGATCTGGCGTTATGTTCGGAGACGCTCGCCTCAAGCCATCGCCATGTTTCTGAGCTGATGATCCCGAATTTTGAAGAGTCAATGCTGCAGTTGCGGGACTCGTGCTCTGGATTTAGAGTGCTGGCTGTTCACGTTCGATAGGGTGTTGTTGTATCTACTCAAAATGAATATGAGCGTCCATGTTGTGAGCTGATGGTGCTTAAAGTCTGTGGATCATTCAGAAACTTTAATTTATTTTCAGTATACCACAGCCGTCTGCTGATGATAGGGTCTTTGATTGTCTCTTAGATGCAAATGGCTCTAGAATTCTGTCATCGGATAGGCGTTCTAGTTTTGTCTCTATGGGAGATTTTAATTGTCCCCATGTGGAATGGTTAGGCTCTAGGAGGACCGATTGCCATGGCCATGCAGCCTTCGATTTCCCGACTGCCTCTAGTTGTGAGCAGTTGATTGTGGGTCCCACCCATTTGGTGGAAGGTGTTTCTGACCTCCTTATGACTGATGTTCCTGATTTGTTTTGAGTGTCAGTTGCGTCTCTTATTGGTTCCTCGGACCATGGTACCCTCTCTGCGACGCTGCAAGTCCGTCCGCAGAGAGGGAGCATAATGTGAGATCCGGGGAGTTGTTAGCTTCGTCTGTTGGTGCACATAAGTGGTGGTCCACCTTGAAGAGCGCTGTGCTTGGTGTGAGCTCATCTGTCCCATCCCCTTTTCATTGGTGGTGGTGGTGGTGATCTTGTTGCGGACCCTGCTGCCAAGGCGGACATTTTCTTGCGCTACTTTGATGTGAACCACAGCCGGGACCGGGTGCGCATTCCTTTAGCGAGGAATCCAGAGTCGAGGTTCTCCGGCTTTGCTTTCAGTTCTTCTGAAGTGCAAAGCCTTCTTCTTGACCTAGACCCTTATGGGAGCAGTGATCTATTGGGTATGTTTCCTTTCTTTCTTCGGAGGGTGGCGGGTGTTTTCACAGCCCCGCTTGCCTCTGTCTTCCGTTGGATGTTACGGCTGGGCTCTTTTCCGGAATGCTGGCGTATCGCTCATGTGACGCCTGTTCCGAAGGGCTCTGTTTCATCTCGAATCTCCGACTATAGACGCGTCTCGATCACACCCGTTTTGTTGAAAGTTTATGAAAGGTTGGTTGCGTCGAGGTTGGGTCACTTTCTTGAAAAGCGGGGTGTCCTTCCCCCAACACGGTATGGTTTTCGTAAGAGCTTGGGAACTTGTGATGCTCTGCTTCACATTTCTCATGTGTTGCAGCTGGCTGTTGATGGGTGTCATGAGGTGAGGTTGGTACAACTTGACTTTAGTGCTGCTTTAGATCGCGTGAATCACTTTGGGCTGCTTCATAAGCTAAAGTATTTGGGTATTCGTGGTTCAGTTTTTGAGGTAATTATTAAGTTTTTATCTGACAGACGCCGATGTGTAGTTGTTGATGGGAAGAGGAGTGAGTTTTTGGACTTGGTCTCTGGAGTCTCACATGGAAGCGTTCTGGCCCTTTGTTGTTCATCGTATTTACAGCGGACCTGGTTGATCTTATTATTACTTTACTTGTTGGTTACGCTGATGATGTTACTTTGCTGGCTGTTTGCGATAAGCCTAGTGATAGGTTGGAGGTTTCAGAATCAATTCAGCGTGATTTGGAAGTAATTGATTACTAATGTTCTAGATGGGGGATGAGGCTAAATGCGTGCAAGACTAAGACCATGCAGGTGTCCAGGTCAAGTACAGTGAGACCTTCTTTCCGTGCAGTCATACTGGATGGTGTGTAATTTCCTGTTATTGATGACTTGGTAATCTTGGGTCTCAATTTTCATCCAAACTTGACGTTTGAACCCTATATTCGTTCGGTTGCCTCACGTGCATCGCCGAAGATTGGTCTTATGAGACATGTTTGGAGGGTGTTTGGCTCGGTAGAGTTGACACAACGCTGCTTTAATTGTTATGTCCTCCCTCTTCTGGAATACTGCTCTGTAGTCTGGGGTTCTGCTGCCGATGGTCATCTGTGTTTGCTTGGTAAAGTGGTTCGTCGATGTGCGTTCATGCCGGATGGTATTGTGCCTTGTGATCTGGCGCATCGTCGCAGAGTTGGTTGGTTATACTTTCTGTATAAATTGTATAATAGCGCTAGTCATCCACTGTCTTATTTTCTTCCGGAGCCATTTGTTCGGGTGAGGTACACTCGGCGTACTAGTGTTCTTCATGAGTTTGCCATAGAACCGTTACGATGCCGTACGGGCCAGTATTCTCGTTCATTTTTTCCATCGTGTGTGGATGTTTGGAATGGTCTTGATGGCTCTGTCTTTGTTGGTGAGGGTATTGACAGCCTTAAGCGATCTGTACACAGAGCTATTCTGTGATCTCGGTTCTTCTCTTTCTTTTTTCTCTTCGCTTGCTGGGCTGGTTGCGTAGGGTTTGTTAAGCTCATGGAGTTTCTCCGTTTCCACGTCGCCTGTCTAGTGTAATTTAGTAATAATAATAATAATAACTCTGTTAAATTTGTAGCAATTTATTGGAGATTAACTAATGTTTGCTTATAATTTTAAAAAGCTTTACCCCTATACTTATATGTCCCAGATAACGGTCACGCAAGAAAAGGTTTACTTGACGAATTTTATGAAGATGTTGATGCAAGTGCGGCAGCAAAATCTATTCAGAACACTTATGAGGTTGATGTAGTGCATGGAAGAAGTTGTAGGAGGTGGTTTTCTTGCTTCAGCAGTAGTGAGTGATCTAACTTCGAAAGAAAACTAAAAAAATATAAAAAAACACGGCTCCGCATTATTGAAAGCTATTGTTTTGGAGAACCCTACCATTACCGCTAAGAACTTACAAAACACCTAAATATAGCCCAATCTACCGTAGTACGCCAGCGACAACATATTTTTTACTTTATATGTATATTTTTTTCATTGGACATTACCTTTGCACTAACCTGAAAATAATATTCAGAGCTTAGTAGCAGTGACAACGCGTGCAGTTGTCTGCTTTAATTTACAATTTCAACACAACCGTGCAGTCGCTCACGTAAGCTTCATCGCTTCCAAATATATCACAGCGGTAGCACTTGTGACGTATTAGACTCGGGAGGGAGGGGCGAAAACAAATGGACTAAAAGTTACCTGCATGTGGTAGTAAATATTGCTCCTTACTATTGTCTCATATTTCTTCATTATACCACTGATCATTTTGAAAATGTATTCACTTTACCAGCGTGTTCCCATTTACCTTGGTACGGAACCTGGAAGGTAGGTTCAGATGCATCATCAAGAGTGGGGAAGGAAGAGTTGCCAATCACCATTGATGCATCGATGTCCACACCACACCCTGGGCTAGCCATAGTGTCCGTGGTTCCTGTATGGTCGAAGTCTTGATCCTGGCCGTTGACATAAATTTTGCTAGTTTCAATGAAGTTGCAGTGATTGACAATGACGTAGTTGAAGGTAACTTCAGTAGGGTCAGCAGTTGCTGAGAAGCTGTCAATGTAGGGATCTGCAAAAGCAAAAAAAAAAAAAAAAAACGGGTACCAAGTTAAATTTCTCTTTTATGTTACCACTAGAAACCTGAAAAACTGCGCTTAAGCTGATCAGTTTCATAGAAAACAGCGGCACCAAGACAGTGCAAGCCTACTAAGAAATGCAATGTTAATGGTATGAAAACCTGACAGACTGACATACGGATGGACGAAGAGCCTGACGGATCATTACAAAAATTTAATTAACTGTTCGTAGAGTTCCTGTTAGTTTCGTGTAATGCCGCTTATAACTTTTCCAATCATGTTACTAACAGACTCTAGAAAGACAGGCAGACAGACAAGTGAAGGAACAGACCCTCATCAAAATATAACTAGAACGCTTCGTGGCGTAAGACCATCACCGTGAAAAGTTTTCGCAGTTTTCACTTCTCAATCAACCTGCAAAAAGATTATGCCAGCAGAAGATTGTGATGATGGCTCAATTCCTTTCACCTCTTTTTCGGTAAACAAACAAATTTTTTTTTTTTTTTTTTTTTTTTTTTTCAGACAAACAGACATACAACCGACCCGTAAAAGAAAATAATTTCACTTCGCTCATTCCCTCGCGGGTGTAATAATCTATGCTTCTGGAAATTTGTAACATGAAGATCCTTTCATAATTTTTTGAGTTATGTTGTCCACAGTAAAACAAGCAAAAAGATTAGCAGATCATTACCAAAGTTGCATCATCGGTTTCTTGGCACATTTCTAACAATTTTTAAAAATATAATGAAGCTCTGCTTATGACTTTTTGAGTTACTTTGTTAAAGGAAAACAGGGTAGCGAACTGATAACTCAGAACAAAAATTTAATCATCTGTTCCACAGACTGTACCGTGCAGTTCCTGTGAATATCATGGAGACCTGTCGACTACATTTCAGTTGTGATGTTAACAAACACAAGTAAACGTAGGCAAAAACATGACCTCCTTAGGGGAGGGGATCGGGTACGTATGTATACAAAATACCTTCTAAGGAAGTGACAGCTGTAACAAATACAACACTGTAGGTCAAAATACCTATCGGTACCACGCCAAAGTTATGACTACACAGAAAGTAGCAATGGTAGCAATTGCAGCAGTCTCTATTTACTCCGCTCATGCAACACCTTATGGAAATTGATTTCCGGTATGATTAGAAAAGCTCACTCTAATTTTGTATAAAGATATATAATGCAACAGGTTTTTGAGGGTTAATTTGCACGTAACAGGAAAATTAAAAAAAAAAACACTTGTACATAATAATTGTTGTGCACAAAATTGTGCATCGTTTAGAACTTAGGAGTTGGGAGTCCTTCTTTCTCGGGCTGCAAGATTCTTCGCTGCAGGTCACTGAAAATACCGAGCACTAAATCTCAAGTTAAGCCTGCAAAACTGAGAATGATATGTTGTATAACAACCACCACCCCAGCGATCTTGAATTTTTAAACGAAAATACTAATTCGTAGATGATGAAGAAAATGTGTTGTATAAAACCAAATTTTCATGGCTTTCGGTGGCTTGAAGCATTTCTGGCAAATATAACTCAGAGTGTCTTTGTCAATAACAAAGTGTCTTCAAGACAACCGGTACTCAGTGGAGTACCAGGAGGTACCGTGCATGGGCCTGCATTTTTCATATAATGAAGAATGACATGAGGTACAGATGCAACTATGTATGTAGTTCCGTCTCCATTTACTGCAAACGCATGAATATTAGCCGTTATACAACCAGTGGAAGACGAGCTGTATGCCCAACGAGATTTGGAAACTATCTGTCAACGGTCAGTAAAACTGGTATGACTTTTAATGAAACGCCTTCAAGCTGTTAATACACGGAAAAATATCCAATACTCATGCAGTCCAATACTGACACTGCTAACGATGGACATGAAATTGAATGTATGGCAGTTTTAGCAGACCCTGGCGTAAGAATTGAAACGGCGCAACCCTCAAGGAGATTCTAATAGAGAGGAGTTCACCCTCTCTATTTATCCTACGGGAGCGTTGCGCTTAAACTTTTCCTTTAAATTGGCTGAGTGGCTTACCCAATCGGAGAGCGGCATTGCCCCACGCAGCCTAGCTAGGAAGGAGTCCTAAGCTCAAATTTTTATAGCCATTAACCATCGACAAAATTCCGAGCGGATGGAAGTCTGTAAAGGAAACTTGTATCCTGTATACCAGCTTATGATGAAAGTAACAGGGTGAGCAGTGGGATATAAATCTTCAGACACGATTGTCTTGCAAAAATATTGAAGACCTGCCTGTCTTTATCTTCCTTAATTATATGTGCTGACCACTGCCACTTCAGCCACTTTAAGGACTCTAAACGCCAGCTTCAATCACGCGACAAAGCCATGTGTTTATTCGCCCAGAGAGTGCTTGGGCTTGCTCCTCACATCGAAGCTCCTTGGCTACCACGGAAAAAAATGATCTAGAGTTATTGCTGTGGGGAGTGGAGTGGAGTGGAGTGGATGGGCTATACGAACTTCTTGTCATGCGAAGTAGAGGTGATGCTCACTCTACGGGGGTAATTAATTCAAAGGAAAATAGATTGCTGGTCTCCACTTTGAATACCGAGTACAAGAAACCAGCTACAGCAACTTGAAGAAGTTTCGAATATCGTTTTACAGCTGTGTTTAATACAACGAAAATTTGAGTGCTTTTCAATCATATATATTTGGAAAATTTTACATTTCACTGTGTATGTGAATGAGCGGATTGTCTCCAGACACTCAGAAGGGACTGGAAGGACTTGTGATGTGCGTATTCCAAGCAGAGGTGGTGGTTAGAGTCGTGGCGATAAAATATTCTAATAGCTTTACTGTATGGAGGGGGGGCTGCTGGGAGCAAGATTAATGCTTAATGATATGAAAGTTATAATGCTTAAAAATGGTTGGATTCTCATTTAAGACGAATGCCAGATAAGCCAGCTGTCAACGGTCAGGTGCACTGTGGAGATAATTCGCTACTGGCGCTCTCTCTCTCTCTTTGGCCGCTAACTGCGGTCCAACAGAAGAAACCCAGCATTGTGACTCCCCACATGGAAGGTAGCGTGGAGAACGATAGAGGATTTTATCCGAAAATTCACTAAGTTGGTTCACAAGGCAAGGCAACTTAACTAATACTAAGAATGACCGTCGTGTGTTTATATATAAATATATAGATATCGATTGGAAGCAGTTGAAGAAATTTAGATACCCACTACGCGCGTTTCACTGTTCTCCAGCTCATCAGGTGGGAGGGCAAAGTTGTTAAATTTAGTTCTTGAAAGCTTGCGAAATTTAGAGAACAGCGAAACGCGCGTCGTGGGTATCTAAATTTCTTCAACTGCTTCTAATCGATATCTACATTTACGCCATTTCAAGAAAATAATATAAATATATATATATATATGTTTGGTGTCACGCTCTTAACGAAATAGATAGGCGGAAATTAGCCCAGGTTGGAGGCTCTGGTGCTGCTCTCAAGCTCCATTGAAAGTGATAGGCAGAAAATAGGCCGGGTTGCAGAAGATGGCA
>LQNS02000211.1:42431439-42452080 GCA_001587735.2 Parhyale hawaiensis
ATTTTACTCAAGATGTTACTTCTGCCTGTCTATATAGAAGACCTTAGGATGCCAGCACGATAAAGGATCAATGAAGAAAAGAAGAAAATTAAGAAGCAAATAAGAGAAGAGGAGATTCCGCACCGGCCTAGAGGCATTAGGCAAACGTATAGGTTATTGCTTGAATTCTTCACGTGAATTCTCCACTAGTGTAATATAATGTTTTACCACAGTAGTCCTGATTAACTCAGCAGTCATCGGATATAAAGTTTTTAAAACTACTTTTCAATAAACTGCTCGAAGCCCTGAAATTCCAGTAAGCTCTTTACACGATTTTGTCCTAGAACTCAGCTCTTATAAATAAAACGTGGCCCATAATATAGCAAAAGAAAATGAAATTGTGATAGCCAATTAGAAACTAATTCAGAGGGAGCTTGCATCAGTATAACTGGGCGATTAAAGTGAAACTCTAACAAACTAGGTTATATGTTATTCAATTATCGGTACGTATACCTTAAGAAGGCAATGATTGGGTAGGAATAAAAAAAAACAGGTCCTACTTCTGTAAACGGCACCTACTTGTCCAATAAAGACGTGATAACTAACAGTAGTGGGAACTCAACAATTTCACCTCGACTTTGCATGGTAATGGCGTGATCAGCAAGAATAGATGAGGCCCACATGGAACTCAGATGAAGCCCACGTACGTAAGGTCCAAGTGCCTTTGCTATCTCTAAGCCACATTCGTTCCATTCTTTTTGTAAAGTGGGGTTGGAAGGTGACCCTAATGAAGCGGTCACCTCAGTATCGTTTGGTGGTGTGTTGTGCACACGATAGGAAGGTGAAGACGGAAGGAGAATCGAAAACAAGATGGTGATGGTGGAAACTGGAGGTAAAAGAATGCAGACAAGCGGTCGTGGAGGCGGTGAGACCAGTTTTCGAGAGACAAACCTAGCTTGGTAATTGTCACTGGAGTGAGTTAGCCTCTAAAATTAAAGAAAAAGGGATAAACAGCGGGGCCGCTCATTAAGATAGAAGAAAGACAACAAAAAGACATGGTGGTGGAATCATGAAGTGGTGGAGATTATTGGAGCATAGGAGAGGGCAAAGTAAACCTTAGATGAGAGAGGAGATGATGACAGCAGGAAGGAATGCAGACGATGTCATAGAGCAGCAAAGGTTGTAGTCAAAGCTGCAATGAATTATAAACGGAAGAAGGAGAAAAGTAGCTCTTCAGGATTGCAACAGAAAGAAACGAAAATTCGAGATATGAACCTACTAAAATTGCTAAAGAACAATGAAGGGGTGTTTTGACGAGGAACAGAGCAATACTAAGAAGATGGGCAGAAAATGTCAGTGTACTAATGAACGAAGAAACTGAGCGAGTAGAGAGAGAATACGGACAATTCAGAAATAGAAAGGTCAATGGAGTTACCCGGGAAGAAGTCGAAGAAGCTATAAGAAGGATGAAAACTAGAAAACTAGAAGTGCGCAAATGTATGGGAAGGTTCGGAATATCGTTTCTGAGTGGACTCTTTCGGAAGATCATGTCAACGGAAGAAATGCCAAGTGAATGGAGGTAGAGTATATTGTTCACTATTCAGGAGAATAAAGGGGATGTCCTGTGGTGCAACAACTACCGAGGAATAAAACTCAGCAATCATATAATGAAGATATGGGCGAGGGTACTGGAACGGGAGATGAGAGAGCCAGCGATAGGATAGACAAGAAACAGTTCGGTTTTGTGACTGGAAGTGGGACGGCGGAGGTACATGTATATGCAATAAGACAGCTGGTATAAATGTATAGTGAGAGGCAAATTGAGCTGATCTGCATAGTGATGTGATAGACCTAGAAAAATTCATTGATAGATTAGATTAGATAAGATTAAATTAGATAGGCGGCAATAGACGAACCAAGAGGCCCATTCCCAAAGAGACGCCGGAGCTTACGCCCCGGCCCTCTATGAGCTAATGCCATTATGTTAGGAGGATGTAGAGAACTGGGGAAACAAGAGGAGAAAAATGGAAGACGAAAAAAGTAAGGAGAAAGAAGGGGGAGAAGAATCACAGCTAAAGAGATGATCATGAATGCACGCAAGCATGATCGATAGCTGCTGATATGCGGAGCTTAAAGATATAAAACGAGCGGAAATGAGAAGAAGTCGGCTTAAGATGGCCTGGGAAGCTTTAGCCGTTAAGTGCTTGCAACTCGTTTAGGAGGAGGAGTTCATAGCTGTGGAGGATGTCTCTCCCAATGTATGTGAAGATGATTTTTAAACGAATTGACTAACTAGAGTGCCACACCAAGAAATGTGGTTCAGCATTAGAGTGCAGCGAGTGTCAGCAGTATATGTCAGGTTCCCTACCAAAAACCAGAATAGCCCACGAAGCCAAAAAGTAATTTGGCTTTTTCGCGGGGCGGCAGCGGCCCTAAATTTTGTTAGGGGGTTGGTACGGGACATATACAGTATGCGGCTAGCACCACGGTTGTTCGCTATGCACCAGGACAAACCGAGGAAATTGATGTGAGGGTTGGTGTCTACCAAGGCTCTGCGCTTAGTACGTTGCTATTTACCACTTAATGGATGTGCTGACAGAGGTCGGGACTCCATTAAAGCAACAGGTGACCTAGACGCAATGCCTTTGTTGCATGAAAAAATGTAACGCCGGGTACAACAATGTACTGTCCCCACCGACGCAACCCAGATTGCGCGATACACCGCGTACTGCTGTCAGTTACAGGTACTATGTCTCCCTCAAAAATATGATACGCTGTTGTAGTTATGGCAGGGGATCGTGCCCGAAAAGACCGGAAGGGGGGTCGTGCCCGCAGTAGAAGATATAAAAAGGAAGAAAGAGAACATAAGAAGAGAAATGCAGCTAAAGAATTGTTCCATAGCCAGGTTGAAAGGAGTGTGGTGGGATGGGCGGGGCACTTGAACAGGTGATTCACCGTGTGAGAGCCACTGTGGCACTCGGGGCAGGAGTCTGAGTCTGTTAGCCCAACCCTATGTCGATAGGACAACTGGGTAGAGCAAAAGCCTGAACGTAGCTATGATAGGGTGGAACAGGGTGCTCGAGAGAGGTCAGCCTCCTCAGGAGAGATCTCTGGTGGTGCGGAGCCCAATACCCTGTTTAAGGAAGGTGGATTATTGAAGCTTAAACCGAAGACTGATAGGGGAAGAAAAGGGCTGCACGGTACTTTTCAGATGGCATAATATTGTCTGTTACTAAGTGGCTGATATCAGGGTAGAATTTGGGGGCTAGGCTAAGGCGGATACGTTGGGGGTCGGCCGGCACGGTGAAGACAGAGTAGGCTGGGTACTTGGCACGAAGGTCTGAAATGGGGTATTAGCAGCACTGGAGATCGAGGGATTGACCGGCCATCCGGAATTTCGACTCTGAGTGAATTGCATTGTATCGTCTGCCATGTAGGTTAGGCTCCGGCCTAAAGAGAGCAGCGCTTTGGAATGTGATGTTTGCTGGCGAGGTGGTGGTGTGTTCTGAGAGTGTGGAAGTTGTGCAAGACAAAATTAAGAGATGGGTAGTAGCTTTGGGGAAAGGGGATTGAAAATCAGTCTTACGAAACTTGAGCGTATGTGATGACGAGGAGACGGTGGTCGGTTAGTGATATCAGGGCAGGAGTTGCAAACTGTTATAGCGTGGCAAGCCATCTTGCTTTCCAAAGCACAGTTCCGTTTTTTAGCAATCTCTCCTCCATATTACTAAAATTAAAGTAATACTTTAGTTTCTCCTTGCTTCACTATCATATTTGACAGTTAGGGAAAGAGTATGGCAACTCGTTAAAGAAATGAAAGTGACCGAGCTCACCTCTTCTGGCACAATATTACTCAGAGTTCGGACAGGCTGGTACAATGCATCTTCTGTAGCAGAATTATGACGACAAGCACAAACCATAGCACTCTGAGAGAGCATACCTCCGCCAAGCGAGGCAACGGTAACGAAGAATTCAAGTTGGTTCCGAGACCCTGATTTTCTTTGTATGAACGCCAAAATCTAAACACTTGTGCCAATTAACAGTTTCAGTAATTTTTTTTGAAGGTCCGTTCATGATTTTTCGAGTTATGCTGATAACAATCATTCTTTGTTTATTTATTTACTAATTTATTTATTCTGACAAACACTAGTCAAACTCACAAACATATCGACCGATCATCACTAAAATTTAATTATTTATGTCTTTCAACATTGCCAACAACTCCTGTAAATTTCATAAAGATCTGTTAATAAATTTTTGAGTTTTTGTGCTAACAAGCATAAAATTAAAAAGCCATAGACAAGTAAACGAACGAACAAACAAAAGGTCACGGAAATTTGATCATTTACTTTTCGTATTATACTTAATAACTCATGTAAGTTTTACATTAATCCGTTATTACTTTTTGACTTATGGTATTAGCAAAAATGAGGCAGACAAACAAACAAACAAACAGACGGATGAACGGATCTTCACCAAACGTTAACCAGCTGTTTCTCCTAACTTACTTAACAATCCCTGTAAATTTCGTCAAAATCTGTCCATAACTTTTCAATTATCTTGGTGACAGACAGAAAACCAGCACAACAGACAAACAAAATAACATACAAACAGATAAACCCGACGAAGACATAACCTCCTTGGCTGAGGTAAGAACGATTAAAGTGCCGGTCAGGCAAATTGTATGCATTTTATAAAGCACACTAGTAGGAAAATATAGCCTTGGAACTGTTACCTTCAGGCAGAGTAGTCAGTGAGAGAGTTTCAGTATCCGTGCCGGGAGTTCCATCGATATCGAAGCCCAGTTCGATAGTAACTTCGATTTCTTGGCAAGCGTGCAGACCGGTTACTGAAAAGAGCGAAATTGTTTAACATTAGATCTAATTTTTAGCAAGTTATGAATGAATGAATGAATGAATGAATGAATGGCATGTTTGTCTTATACCTGTGGGTGTTCAGTGTTTTACTTGCCGAACTATTCAAGTCCCCCAGAAAGTGGTGGCCTTGCTTCTGGCGATCGCAACTTACGTACACTGACATTACTCTACGAATCCAGGTGTTAAGGTAGTAAGCGATCGAGTAGATCGTATATAGTTGAGTTGTGAAAGCAAAGGATTCCTGCAGTGCAAGAGGGTTTTCAAACAGTTCTTACACTAACAGTTCTTACACTTTCGGGAAAATAATTAAATTTCATGAATCAACAAAGTATTCTTGTCTAGAGCAATTGTGTTGTTACGGATTCATCTTACCAACTTCAACGTAAGTTTTAATGATTTGGATCAGTACGTAAGCTCTTTTGTTCATCTTAGTGTGACTGGTCAATTATTTAGCACAATTAAAGCTGTCAGAAGTTTACGCGTTTCAATTCGTCAATATGCTTGAGCAGTCAATGCACAATGATCTGTTAGATCATTCTTCAACTTGCTACTTCAGAGTCGTGAATCTTTCTAAATTAATTAAACTCTTGATACTTAGACCTATAACTAAAGTACGGTCCGCAGTTATGTACTTTTGTTATGATCCGAACTGGGCGGTTGCTGGCTTGCTGTCATTTCAGATGGCACACAACGTCAACATCAAATCAGTTCAGCCATAATCTAGGAGC
This sequence comes from Parhyale hawaiensis, assembly GCA_001587735.2. Taxonomy (NCBI): domain Eukaryota; kingdom Metazoa; phylum Arthropoda; class Malacostraca; order Amphipoda; family Hyalidae; genus Parhyale; species Parhyale hawaiensis. Next base: position 42,437,024 of record LQNS02000211.1, read on the forward strand.
CATTTTTTTCCTCATAAGTTGCTCGTATTGTTGTTGATCATATGCATGATTATAATCTTTTATGGTCCAGAAAGCTACCATTGGACTAAACTCGGGGTATTTGGTTGTACTGTGCTGTAACTAGAAAAATAAATTTATTCCCGAGCAAAACAAGTCATTGTACTGCAAATATTCTCGGTTGTAGGACACCTAAATACTAGCGAATAACTCCTTACTCTCATAGGATCGAGACGTCGTGGGCAGATCTCCGGAGTTTGAGATCTCAGCGCCGTCCTCTTCCCAAGTAATTTTGACGTAGGTGGTGATATCGCAGTGGTCCTGCATGTCCCAGGTGATGGTCGCGGTGGTCACATCATGCGTTTCTTCGGGGCACAGTATCTCTGGGTCGACTGGAATAGAGTTAAGTTATTAAAGGCGTATTCGTACAGGAAGGGCAAGACAATAATCGCAATCTAGAGTTAGAATAAGTTTCCTTACAACGCGTTCGTTTCGCCTGATTGTGTGACTTTCTGAAAATGAACTGGACTATAATTTAGAAATTTTTTGAGAAAAACTCAGCCTACTTCTCGAGCAAGTTGATGTGAAAAGATATAATAAAAATTTATTAGGCACTAGATGTAAACTAGGATGGTTTCGGTGTATCCGAGTGGAAGCGCATCAAAATGGAGACAATAGCTTGATTTCTTTTTTCTACACAAGGTATATTTTTCTGCTCAGGAAGAATTGCTTGAATGGTAGCTGAAAAACAATGAAACAGTAAAACTCAAATAAATGGATGTCATCGCAACGGTAACCATAATTTTCCTTTGCTGTTAAGACTGCAAAATTAAAGTTACTTCTTCGGAAAATTAGAGAAATCCTGAAGTTTGTCCTAAAGCATTGTAATGCGGTTGCATGCGTAGAGCTGCGTCGTGCTCCGGTTTCAATTTGAAGGACGGCTTCATGCGACGGCTGGATTTTTTTTCTTTAATGCGGCTTTGTATTCTCTGAGCGACCATTACACACGTTAGAGTTTCTGCCGTAATTGCGTGCTTTTTACACGTACATTGATCCTAGCCCTTTATACCTGTGATTTCCAAGGTGAATTACTTTTTGCTGTTTTTTGTTTGTTCTTTAATTTTGAAATTCCGTCAAACGTTATCTAAAGGCCATATCTCCAATAAAGTTGTTCAGTTACCGCTGTAGATGGTTTCAAAGTTTAAGTTTTACCCAAGCAGGAGCGTTGTTATACTTCGTTCAAAAATATAACATCTGATCGTGCTTCAACCTGCTTCATTTCATTTTAGATATTTGCTAGCAGCTTTAATAAGTAAAACAACTCTCTTTGCCAATAGTTCAAAATTTATTATTGTTTGTAGGCAATCATGATTAACAGTGAATAGTGATGCGGTGCACGTCATGTTTGCCACAAAAAAAAAAAAGCCGCGAACTGAGGTACCTGCTCTCCACCGCAACGAACCACAAATCTTAATTTGGGCCTCTTCGAGACCCAAGCATCACCGAGGTGAGGTACTTGGGAAGACTTGCCGTAGTCCACAACACGATCGTCTTTTCTGCTTGTTCCAATCAGATCCATCGCGAATGTCTTCTCGTTTGCGAAATAGACAATGCGACTTCTCATGGCTATTGAAATTATTAAAGAGACGAGGGCAGTAACGCTCCCCCAGAAACATTTGCAGCCGCTGCGACGCCGACAAAGAAATTGATTTGCGTTTTTAGCTTCTGCGGTGGCCCTCGAAGCTAGTAGGGAATCTCTTGACGTAACTCTTGCTTCTCAACGGAGAGTTACTTGTGCTAGTAAAAGTTGGGCCCAAACATGTAAAAATGAAATGCAGCGCCACTTTTGCAAAAGTTGGTACATAAGTCTTTCACGATAACATCCTAGATCTGCTACAAAAGGGGATTTGCAGTTAATGTTGCGACGCAGTGCAAGAAAAAAAAAATAATAATTGCTTATTACTAAACGGGCTTCAGGGATATAACGGTATATAACAATCAGAAATTTACAGCCATTTATCGATTACCTGTGAGTAAACAGTGAGCGGTATTAGATAACATAGGATAAATGCCAATAAATTTTCGATTTAGGTTTAGTACCTAGGATTCGGTGCACCAGCAACTGAAGTTCCTTCACCGCCGGCAGTCAACGGTAAAAATTTCTAGAGCTGAAAGAGGGCTGCCGGGTAGCACATGCTTCAAACTCACTGCGCGCTATGCACGTTTGCGACTATTCTGTGTACGTGCATCGCTGCGCGTGCGTGCTGCGCTCAAGGTACGCGTACTGTGGGCCATTGTCACAAGTCGCAGCATCGTAGATTAGGTTAGGTTGGGCTAGGTTAGGTTAGGTAGTGCTTCTGGAGGTCGTGAAGCAGCAAGAAAGCTTACTTGAATGCACGCACAGCAATGCACGTACACACCGCGGCGAGTTTGGTGCCAGTGGTGATGGGTATTAAGAAAAAAGAAGCCTTTTGCTGCAGCAGATTTTTTCGAACTGAGTTTTTTTAGCTTATTATTTGTTGCCTACCATTCTCTCTTGATTAGGTCAGAATTTTTGGCTTTAGCTGTGGGTATTCATTCGTAGAATCTCTGTGGAGAATAACTACCCCAAAAGACGACGATTGAAAATGCTTGGTTAGTTAGCTCTTTAGAATCAAAATTTAATGAGAATTACATAACGCAAGCAGAAGTGAAGGCCTTAACAGCATGCAATGGTGGAAACAATTATTTATCTAAAGTAAGCTTCTGAATTTAACATAAATGTACATTGAAGATTGTTGGCTTAGAGCTCAGATGAGAAAAACGTATAGCTTAAATGCAAGGAGTAAATCGGCAGACGACACTCAAACACATGAAGGGAAGTGAAATCACGTTTGCACCGCGAATATTATGGGTTAAACGCGGATGCTCAGTGACTCGAGGAACAAACGATGATGATGATGGCACAACAGTACAGGAATGCACATACTGTACCTGCTGAATTTGTTTCATGTGATAGTTTTCGTCTGTGTTGGTACTACAGTCGACTTACTAGCCAGCAATGTATCTGCCGAGTCCACATCAGGATAGAAATAGAGCTGATCGTAGCCATCCAGAGTTTCGAGGGTAATAACGTGATGCTGACAACCAATGCCAGTTACGATGGAGTATGTGAGGTCGCTCGGCGTAAGCTCAGCAAAGTAGGCTCCCTGGTCATTGACGTAGCTCAAGTTGTATTTTGCGGTAAGGTTGCAGGGGTCGAACGTTGTCCACTCCACATCGATGCCTCCGGGCGTGGGTGTCAGGGTCAGCGAAGATTCAGGCTCTGGAAAGAGTTTGGGCAAAGGTTCAAATAAAGGAACGCAGGGTCATGCTTTCAGTATTTTCGAGGGCTGACGTTTGGAACATTTTCGTATGAGGGCTGTATGAACTTGGTCGTAACAAAGTCCACTCGTGATTATCTCGAATCCCATGCCAGCGAATTATATAGAGCAGCATGGCAGCATCAGCTGTAAAAAATTCTTCCTAGTCTCGTAGTCACAATGAAAATTCACACTTCTTTTTAGAGAAGTTTCAATACGGCAGCTTTCGTCAGGGCAGTGACGTTGTTCGTGAAATTGGTTAGGTAACCTGGCCGACGATGGAGTATCTATAGCAATATTGGGTTATTCAAGTGGGAGTGGTTTAAACAATAATAAAATTTATGGCTGATTCAGCCCATCAGTTAGCTTTGCGATTACTGTGGAAGGGCTGAAAGCCGCAGTGAATGACCAAAGATGTTTTGAACTTAGCATTCTGTAGTATCCATGATAAGTCGTCCACTGTTGAGCATCATACTTTGGCATAGCAAAACTTTCAATGAAAGGACCTGCCATAATTAAGCCCGCTTTACACAACAGTCTTTTGAGTGTTAATTTCGCTAATGAAGTCAGTTTGCTGGACAGAGTCACCAGGTAAGGTTCTGATAACTCTATAAAATTGCAATGCATTGAAACTCGTAAAGTTTCGTTGTTTATAAAACACAGTTACGCATTGAGACGAATAACTGAAAGAACGCGTTCATTAAGCCGTAGTGTGAACCTGCTTCAAGCTTAGTGTTAATTTCTTTTGTAGCAGAGAAGAATCGAAGCATAACATCAAACGCCAAACACATGATTACTTCCGAGATATTTCGGCTAATTACACAGTAAATTTTTGCACATAACTCTCTTGAATATTTTTTAACTTCTTCCAAAACACTGTTTATATTGAACTATAGTACTATGCTGGATATATCGTTATTAAAAAGTCTATAATTTTCTATGAATAAAACAGCGACATTAAGGAGTGACTGTTTTATTATTAAGCTTTTTATATTTAATTAATATCTGAACTGATTTAGTAGTTCAATAAAATATGCATTCTTGCTTTCATAACATAAAATAAGCTATTAATCCGTATAGTCAAAGCTTTGAAACTAGCAAACTACCGACATCGATGCTTCAAACATCCTGAACTAGTCGAGGGTGGGGTTATGTGCACCCCCAATGGGAAACACTGGTCTAGCGCAGAGCTGCAGGAAGAAAACTGCCCTGCATGGTTAAAAAACCCACCTATAACTTAAAATATAATAATAACGCAACACGGTTACTATGTAGTATACAAAATTAACGTAATTAAACTTCAGTATACCTGCAAAATTCTTCGGACGAGCTTCTGGCACTGCTGTGCACGTAACCCATACGCTAACCCAACTTACTACTGAGCAAACTTAACCTCACCTAGCATAACATAACCTATCTAATCTATAGAGTATATTAACATTGAATAGTCACTTGCCGGAAAAGGAAACATCGCTTCTCGCAATAGAGGCTGATTGTACTTACAATGCTGCAGACTTTTTTTATATACTATTCTATGACTTTTCATACTTTGTTAGGATCTTCTACTTAATTCATTTACATTTACTACGATTGACAAACTTGTGCATACTTCTAACACTTGTATACGTAACAAATTCACAAAAATGTGAAGGCTTGAAGTGAAATATCGTAAATCAACTGTTTATGATATCGTTTTATTTTTTGCAGTAGAGTAGAATTGTTTCGCAACAGCCAGTCAAATAATCAGTATCATATTGTAGAACACAGGCTTCTCAAATTTGCAGCATCCTCGAATTGTTAGAAATGCCAAATAAACTCTAATTGAGTTGTCAATAAAATTATTTGGTATACTGTCTAAGCGAGAAAATCAGTACAGACAGCAGAGCTGAAATTGAACTGGAGCTAGCAGCCCAAGCAGCAATGAAGTGATGAAGCGTTGGCCGTCATAAAGTGATGTAGCTTTTGCAACTGTGAAGTGATATAGCATGGCAGCTGTGAAGTGATATAGCATGGTAGCTGTGAAGTGATATAGCACTGGCAGGCATGAAGTGATTTAATTCTGGAACCATGAAATGATTTACCTTTGGCAACCATGAAGTGATGCAACATAGTCATGCATTAAGTCATATAAGGTAGTCAACCATGAAGTGAGAAGTGATGTCATGTATGTAAAATGAAGTTACGTAACGTAGGCAGCCATGACGTGATGGGGAATAGGCAACAACAATAATGTCATTTAACTTGAACAACAATAAAATGATTTACTTAGGCAACCATGAATGATTTACCATAAGGAACCATGAACCGATGATATTTATGCAGCTACAAAGTGGCGTGGTAAACCTAGGCAGTAATGTGAAATGACATGGACAGCCACCATGTGCAGCTTTAAGTGGTTCCAGTTTTTGTGATTATTAAAAATTACTTTATCAAAGTTAACGCAAATCGGCCTCTAGGCCCATCTGTGAAAGGTCCGACATCAGTGAACAGTCAAGTATAGTATTAAGTAGTCTGTGACTAACACATTCTAGCCAATTCTTTTTTAACCCTAAGTCTAAGCTTTTCTAATCAAACCTAACCTAGCCTCTTCAAGCTAACTTAACGGATTCTAACCTAAGATATATTACCTACCCTTACCTAGCCTAACCTAATTTAATTGACTATTCTACCTAGTCGAACCTGATCTGATCTCTTCTAGCTTAACAGAACTTGCCCTAACCTATCCTTTCCTAATCTGACCTCACTTGTTCTAAAGAAATCTAACCTATTTAACCTAACTTGTTCTAACTTATCATGTTCTAACATAATCTAAAAGATTCTTACCCAACCAATTCGAACCTAACTTGATATAACTCAATCTCACTTAATGTTGTTTACGGGCTCATTTTGCTCACGTTTGCAGATACAAATGCTTTGCAACATTTAGCTTAGAACAATCTAACTTAATATAATGTAATAATATAATGTCATTCAAAGTGTGGGCCAAATCCACTGTATCTAGTAAACTGTGATAGGCGGAGTTCTTTTCCAATCGGGCTTTTCTTCCCTTGTACTTTTCCACTGGGGCTTTTTGATGAGTTGTAATTTTTCTTCTCTCGTTTTTCCCGAATACCCAATTTGCGGTGCACGTTTGGGAAAGCAATTCGTCTTTTGATGTTCGTTGAGCCGCCGGAAACGTGGAGACCAAGTTTTAAAACTCCCATTAAATGTATGTATTCCATTCCATGTATGGGTACTCTGCATGTGCATGCAGTAATGTTCTGTTGGAATGCAGTTATGGTGTGGGTTAGAATCATTCGCCTATTGTACGGACCTGGACACGAAGTGCGGATGAAGTGAGCATCTCGGGTTAGATCCGCGCATTGTTGGCTTCTCCAAGGCATCCTCACTCCCGACACTTCACAGGTGTAGTTGTTGAGACGGAAGGACATGATCTCTGTAAATAATGATGATAGTTATACTTAAAAACATTTTTTCAACAGAAACGCCGTTACATTACCTTCACTAACGATTAGGAAAATCACGCCATTCATTAGTCAACTGGGAAGAAGGATAAAACCTGTCTAACATTATTTGACTATATTATGATTGAATGTAATAGGTGTATATATATATATATTTCTTTATTAAGAGAGCTACGTATCCTTAAGTGCTAGCGAAAGGGGCAAGCTCATACTTGTGATTTTCTATTACCTATATAGAAAAAGTGTTTTTGCTGATAGATATTAACACGATCGAAAGCAAACTGCAACTGGACAAAGCAGAAATTTTTGACCGAGTATGCTGAAGTAATGCTAAGTAAACAACAATTGAAATAGAGTTGATTAGGAGGTTCGCCGACACAGTATATTTTTGATGATGCAAGTCATGCAACAAATTTATTATGATACGATACTAGTACCTTGCGAGGAGACGCTTTGGCTCAATGCATGTTTCTACCTTAACTCACTGTTTTAGCCAGGCTGCAATTTGCCACAAGATTTCTTTGTCCTATTGCATTAAAAAAAACAGCTTTGAAGCGATTAAGGTAAAAATGTTTGCCATTAATAGAGCAAACGATCAATGTATATTTGATTTCAATGTGCATGAATCAAATTTTACCTTCACAACTTCTAGAATATCGAAAGTGTTGTTGTCAGGATATATCATTACAATCCAGGGAATATCCTCAAGTATATTCGACTAACATACGCAAGGATTGATTTCTCACCTGAACGACTTTCAGCATACTGGGCGCAGAGCACGGTAGTGTTAATGCTGGGATCTTCAGCTTCGGCCCAGGGAATATCGTAGATAGCCTCCTGTTCATCATTATATGTGTAGCGAGTGTAGTGTTCACAACCAACGTAGAGCTTGTGGTACCTCACATACGCGCTGTCTGGCGGGTAACAGTCTTTGAGGAGCGTGAACGTCGAGTACCGTTCGTAGTGAAGGACAGCCTGTAACAATTATATGATTATTAACTTGCGAGACAGTGATGATTATATACAGAAACATATTAAAAGATGACCTATTTCACAAAATATTTATTAAACTGTTCTCTAAAGAAAAACAGTTGTCATAACATAGGGCAAAATCTTGTATATACATACAAGCTTGTCTAACCAAATTCTTGGTATACTGCGGCACAAAGTAAGACAGTAGAAAGTTCACGGAGTAAAATCTTAATCCATGAAAGCTGCTTCTGCAAAATTATTGTTAAACTACAATCTGAAGTGAAAAAGTTATAATTCCATAAACCGAAATCTTAGTGCGGTGCAACTCGTGTTGCAAAATAATAGTAACAGAATTTAATCAAAGGAAATAGTATTGGGTTGCCTGGAAAGTTTGTCCCGATTTTTAGTACTTCATCTTTGGACTTTTTTAATTATGATACAACCCGGAAAAAAGGGATTTAACTATGCTGCTTTGTAGAGCACAGTTCAAGCTATTGTTTCGTGGGAAAGGGGTGAAAATCCTATAATACCGTATGTGTTAATTCTGTAACTTTTTTTAAAACGGAAGAAAAAGAATTAATTTTCGGCACTTGACGCTTCTCTCTTTCCAGAATGGGAAAATTCCTCTCAGGGAACCAAAATAATATTAACAGTAACAATATGAGTTCATTTTCCATTTCTTTCTTTTCGTTCTTTTCTTCTTTTTCTTCTACTTCTTCTTCCCCCCTTTGTTTTCTTCCTATATCCGTTGACTCGTGCTTGGTCTCCGCCGTATTCTCGACACTCTCTGTATCCTTGTTTTTCCTCTCAATCCTCCTTTCCTTCTACGACATTCTACATTGCCGTATGTTCTTTTATTTCACTTTCCGATACGAGCACGTTTACCTACATTTTTCGCACGGGTTTCCATTTTTATCATTTGATTTTTCTTAAATGCTGGTGCTGTGAGATGTAAAACTTTTATAAGCTGAATAACTTGGCATGATGTGAATCCTCTTCATACAATGAATTTTTTTGTGTTGTATTTTTCAGTCCTGCAGGTATAGTTTTTCGAGTGATTGCGTACTGTTTTCCCCGTTTCCGTTTTACCAATGCTCTGATTGCTTTAAGCAATCACCACAAATTTAAACCTTTTGCACCCGTTTAAGCCAAACCTTTATAACAGTTAACCATTTTGCACAACTACTTAACCAGTTACAGTGTTAAGTTTAAGTCTGAGCGGCTTATGAATTAAAGCTTAAGTCAGACATGCGTGCTAAGCCTGCAGCTTACAACGGTCAGAAGTATTGAATTTCACACCGAGCATTTTAAGCGGTTTGCAAAACTGCATAAGCAGTTTTGCAAGTTGGTTAACTGTTATACAGATATCATTTAAACGGGTGTAAAATGTTTAAATTTGTGGCGGTTGTTTACAGCAATTAGAGCACTGGCAAAACCCAAGCGGGAGAAACAGTATGTTGCACGATATGTGTACATGGGATTACATATCTGATAGACGTCTTTTTTACTGCATCAAGTGGGTGGGCTCCAGTAGAGTCCTGCGTCAACGACGGATTGTCCTACTCTGCACTTTATCCCTACCCCAGTATTTGTCGTGCACTTTGATTTTGGGTAACCCCTTTCCCATCTATTCCTTGCACCAAGTTGCCTTTCTCGTGCTTGCACATTCTTCTTACTACCCAACAGTCAGATTTTATCGGCCAATGTTTCTACCCGAGTACAGCGTCGCTACCATAGACTATTGAAAACACAAATGAACAGTTTCCAAGCGCAGTTAAGCTCTACCTTGAAATTCCTGTGACGTCTTCGTTGAGTCATCAGCGTTGTGTTATGAACAATTTCATATACGCCCTTGCGAAACAAATATTTGAACTTAGTAGAACCATAAAATGTTAGCTAATAAGGCGTAAATTTGATCGAAGAAATGTACTACATATTCTTAACGTTTCAAAAAGTAGAATGACTCTCGGGATGTTTTAATTTTCAAAAATTTTCTGGGCTTAGAGTTTCTTAGAAAACATCGACGATACTTCGATTTGGCTGGAGCTATGTATGCAGAATTATAGATGAATCTCGTATCCTGTATACCAACTTATAATGAAAACAATGAAATAGCTACCGTGACGTCATCATTGTGTATGATTGTGTGTGTATGATATTTGACTTGAGAAACAATGATTTGGCTTGCAATAGATTGGATCTAACCAATAGAACAGGGGTTCTAAAAGTGGGGTCCGCGGACCCCCAAGGGTCCGCGGTACTTCAACAGGGGGTCCGCAAAATGCAACGAATTCAATGGTGGATGCAGCCGATTTCCGTGAGAGCCAGCTGGCAACACTGGTGCAACGGCAGAGGAAGAACTGCTAGAGCTGTCATGCGATGAGAGCCAGAGGAGAGGAGAATCCGATTCCATCAAAGTACACGTATAAACATTTGGGCTTCTATTAAAGAGGAATGTCCAGAATTCTTTGCAACAGCTTTGAAGGTTTCGCTTCCATTTAGCCCTACTCATATCTGCGAGGCATCTTTCTTAGCTCGGACAGTCATGGAAGTCAAGTACAGGGCTCGGATGCATGTGGAAGAAGACCTAATATCGTTTTTTCCCATTTGCATTTTACCAGTGCTCTAATTGCTTGACGCAGTCACCACAAATTTCAACATTTTGCACCCTTTTAAACGAAACCAGTAGAACAGTAACCATTTTGCAAAACGACTTAAGCAGTTATGCAAAACGTTTAAACAGTTCGGCCTGAAATGCAGGGCTCCTGACCCTTGCGAGCTGCAGACCTAACACGCATGTATGACTTAGATTTTAATTCATATGCCGCTCAGGCTTATGCAGTTATGCAAAACGGTTTTGCATACCGTAACTGTGTAACTAGTTTCATAAAATGGTTAACGGTTGTACAGGTTTGGTTTAAACGGGTGCAAAATGTTTAAATTTGTGGTGATTGTTTAAAACAATTAGGGCATTGGTAAAACGCAAACGGGAAAAATTAGTAGTATGCCTTTTCATCCATCCATCCATTCCAGTTCAGAGAAGTTGTGCCCTAGGAAGCAGGATCATTCTTTACATTAATAATGAACAAGAGACTCCTGTTATTGATGAGGGAGAGGGAATTTCTGGAAATATTATTCAAGGGAACTTTATGGTTGTTTTTGAACACTTGTCTTTTTATTATACATAAATTGTTGTCTTGTGGTTTGATATTATCAGAATTGCCAAAAAGATGGAGTTGCATTTACTTCTCTGTTAAGATATTTATTTACAGCTTTCCAAGACTGTTGATACCATGAAGCAGTGCGTACAATATATATAATGTGGGGTTCACATGTAAGGGGCTCCTCAGCTTTTTCTGTAATACAGTGCCTGCAAAAACAAAGTTAACCCCTGTTCCCCATGAACAAACTTATCGCATAATTCGCCAATGACTTTATTTTTGCATATGAGAAGGGAGAGAAGGGTGGTATGATGTGTGTTGCTTCACAGTTGCGCCACACAATAATCCCCGCTTCACAGTAAGTCTGTGATCTATCTGAGCTTGAGCAGAGTACACGCATGCTGCGCTGGTCCCCGGTCATCTTCTTCCCTATCTTTTCACTTATTTTGATGCCATACCAAAAATTACCACGGCATCTCAATGGGCCGGAAAAAGCTTATCATTGAAGAAAAGACTCGGGCCTTCACCCTAAACGAACTGGGAGTGCTAGTGAACTGCGTACCTATCCAACTGAATATCAGCCGGGGGTCCTTCTTCAAGCTCAAAAAATCATCTGCCTCACTCCCTGCCGGGACCATACTTCCACGCAAAGTGGGATGAGGGTGCTTTGAGAGTAAAAGAAAAACAATAGTAATGTCCGAAAAGGTGTTGTCTTGCTCTTGCACCCACATCGCACTTTGCGTGACGGGACAGTCCAGGCAGGAGGTGCAGCAGCTGATTTTTAGCCGCTTGAAGAGGACACTTGGCTGACATTCAGTTGGACAGCTACACAGTTTACTGGCTCTTCCAGCTCGATTAGGGTGACAGCCCGAGTCTTTTCTCTATTGGTAAGCTTCTTCCAACCCATTGTGATGCCATGCTGGTTTTGGTATGGTACCAAAATCAATGAAAAAACAAGAAAAGAAGAAGCTCTTGGACCAGTGCAACCTACGTGTACTCTGCTCGAGCTCTGATAAATCACAGAAAGACTGTGCAGCGGGAAGTTGTGTGTGGCTCTGCTGTGAAGTAACACACGTCGTACCACCTTTCTCTCCCCTCTCATAAAACGGAAAGTGTAAAAATAAAATCATGTGGCGAACTAGAGCGCATTCTGAGAGCGCATACCTCCGCCAAGGTAGGCAACAGTAACGAAAAATTCAAATTGGCTCTGAAGCTATGATTTTCTTGCATCAGCACCAAAATCCAATCATTTGTGCCTTTTGATAGTACTGTAGTAACAGTTTCTGTTATTTTTCATGAAGATCCGTTCATAACTTTTTGATGCTGATAACAAACATTAGGACACATGTAAGTCAAACACACAAACAGACCAACCGATCACTACCAAAATTTAATTATTTATTTCATTCAACTTTGCTAACAACTCCTGTAAATTTCGTAAAGATCCATTAATAACTTTTTGAGTTATTGTGCTAACAAGCATAAAATCAAACATACCGACAAGTAAACGAACGAACTAACTGATCATCCCCAAAATTTGGTCATTTAATCTTTGTAATATTCAGTACCTAACAACTCATATAATTTTAGGATGATCGGTCCGTAACTTTTCACGTTATGGCCTCAAGAAAAAAAAAAAAAAAAAAGACGGACAGGCACACAAACTGACAGATAAACGGGTTTTCAACAAAAGTTAATCTTTTGTCACTGTGCCTAATATATCCTGGAAATTTCGTAGAGATCCGTCCATAAAATTGTGAGTAATCTTAGAGACAGACAAACATACAAACAGAATATCAGACAAACAAACAGACAGACACACATTCGTAGTAAAATATAACCTCCTCGGCGGAGGTGATTGTGCGATAAATTTCTTTTCGAAAGAACAGAGGCAAACTTTGGGTATGCGGCCACTGTATTTACATCGTGGAAAGAAGTAACTTATTTGCTGGTAGCCTTCACCGTAGACTTTTTGCAGTCAAAACTGCTAAATTTCAACAAGTAAGGCAAGATGTAACTTAATTGTATGAATTTTTAGTTTAGAGTGTTCATAATCTCACAGCTGCTAAGATTTTTAACAAGCACTACGCCATTAAATAACTTGAGCATAAATTATTCCTCGTACACTCACAGTTGTTCAATGTTTCTAGAAGTATTATAGCTGGGAGTCACTGCAATGTCTACAGTTCTTCTTGCTGACTATACATAGATGATTTTAAAATGGTTGTATACTTTTCTGGATTAGAACTGAGATCACTGGCGAGACGACAGCACCCAGAGTTATTTGGCCAATTTTTTATATGCAGGCAAGGACAAATTATGAGGTACACAAAAGAGTCTCAAAAATTCATTTAAACATACTTCATGGATGATATCACATAACGCACTGGGTTATAGTGTTGAGTATGATAGCCTCTAATACATAGTATGGCATCCTTTCGATTTTAGCACAGCTTTTAGCGTTTTTGGAATGCTACAGACTGAATAAGTACACGTGACTGCAATAATTTTTTGCCGTTGTTCACGAAGTTTGGCTTCTAACTGCTGTTTTCTTATCGCTGCTAGTGATATACTCGCTTTGTCAGTCGTTCATTCTTTGATGTTGTGCACATTTTTTGGCCGTGTCCTTAATGAGTTTTGAATAAATAGGTGTCCCTATACTTTTTGATACCACTTTGGACATATGTAATTCTTTGAACACTTAAGTTGTTGTTGCTACTTCATTTTGAGAATGGCCATTTTCGAACATTACTACAATTTTAGACTTTTTTTGTTTTCAGAAATTTTCTTTTTGGTGGCATTTTCTTTAAAACAAATTTGCTAAGTTAGAAAATAATGAAGAAATTGGTTCTGTAAATGAAGAAAGACATTAAATGTGGAGGCTTTGCTCAGACAACTTACGCTCGACTTACTGCTAAGACTGAATTAGTTGATTAAACCAGCATTATGGTAAAAACTTATCTAACTTTGTTATTCAAAATGCAATTCTGAAACGATGCAACCATCGCACATCACCAACACAGGCAAAATTTGTTGAGATTTATCTTAAAGCAAACATTTATTGGGGCGCCTCATAATGTTGTCCATGGCTGTATAATAGACTTCGGTGATAAGAACGGAGTAAAGAGCAGTAGTGAGAAATATGGGGAGGTAAAGAGGGGTTGGATGGAGGGGGCTCAGGCGGCATAAACTGTAGTGCATGAAGTGGTGTGTCGTCGATTTGCAGTGATGTGAAATAGTTGGGATTGGAGTGATGTGAATTAGTTGGGATTGGAGTGATGTGAAATAGATGGGATTGGAGTGATGTGAAATATTTGGGATTGGATTGATGTGTAAAGCTGAGCTGAGTTATATGGAATATAAAAGAGTGGGTAGATTTTTAGTAGAGGGGAATGAATAACTGGAAAAGAGGAGGATGATGCTGTGTGCTACGGCGGTGAGCAGAGTGTTGTGTAGTGGAAAAGTAAGAATGGTGTTTTATTGACTTTTATTGTGATATGTCCAGTTGTTGTATCTCCGTTTTGTGTAGTTGCCCGATTAGCTATTAAGCTACCCATGGGTATGACACATGATACCTTCTTTACTAGCGTTACTGCTTCATATTCTACATTTGCTACTTTTTGTAATGTTCTTCATGTTTCAATAAACTTATTATTATTATTGAAAGGAACGTATAATTTTAAATGGAGGAGCAGAATGGTGTCGAATGAAGTGGAGGGGAAGGGGGAAGGCTATCAAATGGAGGTGATCTTAGAAGTGTGAGAGAAATTTAGTGAAGTGAAATAGAGGGAGAGGAGTGATGTGAAATAGAGGGAGAGAAGTGATGTGAAATAGAGGGAGAGGAGTGATGTGAAATAGAGGGAGGAGTGATGTGAAATAGAGGCAGAGGAGTGATGTGAAATAGAGGGAGAGGAGTAATGTGAAATAGAGGGAGAGGAGTGATGTGAAATAGAGGGAGAAGAGTGATGTGAAATAGAGGGAGGAGTGATGTGAAATAGAGGCAGAGGAGTGATGTGAAATAGAGGGAGAGGAGTGATGTGAAATAGAGGGAGAGGAGTGATGTGAAATAGAGGGAGGAGTGATGTGAAATAGAGGCAGAGGAGTGATGTGAAATAGAGGCAG
>LQNS02000211.1:42526869-42542546 GCA_001587735.2 Parhyale hawaiensis
CAACGAAAACTACCCGAGCGAAAAATTTGAAAATTTACATGTGGCCTTCTTATCGATAACTAAGAACACCTATAATAGTTTTTCGCTATTATTGCCCAGAATTTAATTTTTCATGGTCGAGAAGTAGTAAATGAACTAATAGACGTACCTCGTACCTCTATTAGGTCAAAGCGAAATATATATATATATATATATATATAATTGAGCCCCCTCCCCTGCCACTAGCTGTAGGTTGGTCGAAATATATTGGAACATTTGTAGCTTTTTAACGCAACTTCACCCTCAAAATGTTTGTTATAGAGGTTGAGCAATAACATCATACGCAAGGGTAGCTGCTATAGCTTGCAGTTCATCTTGTTGGTCATCTGAAGTTTGCCAAATAGCAATTTGATGATATTTTTGTGAGGTATAAGAGACAGCAATAGTACATACAGTCGTTGCATTGGCTTTGCCTCTGTTCGTTTCACAAACATACAACTAAATAAGTAGAGAGCACTGGTGAACTTGATTATAATTATGAGTAGCCTTAGCATTGAGAGAGCAAAGGCACGTAGGAAATCCTCTTTCAATGGAACATCTAATAACCTACTTGAGTGTCAATTTTTTGAAAGGGAATAAAATACTCCCAAGTAGATGGACAAAGAAAGATTAATGGTGAGTATTTTGTCGAGCAAAACCAACCAACAAACAAACAATAAAAAATCGTCAGTAATATTTCTTTCCATTACTATTCCTAAGAATATCGGGGAAGGATTTTATAGGACCCCTAATAGTGTGAAGTTAAAAAATTTTCAGGCAGTGAGCTTAAACTGTAACTCTTCAAATGCTATTAAAAATTGAATCTTTTGCTTCTGTGTACTTTACTTCTCTCTTGCATATCACTCGAGCTATGATGATACATTGTATGTGTGCAATTACCTTCCGTCTCCCATGTTTACTCGAGCGTAATTCCTTCAACTTACGTTCTCTGCATGACCTGCCGGTTAGCTGCAGTGCTGTTGTAGATTGAAAGGGAGAAATGAAAGTCATGGAAATAAGCTGCACTTTATTATGCACTCTCAACATACTATTAATGTGCTAAAAAGAGCTGCGCTCGGTAATCGAAGCTGCAGGCTCATTGCTTCGCACGGTTGGAGAACTCACGTGGATCCAGAAAGCGAATGATTTGAATGCAGAACGGCTCAGTGGAGTACCAAATGGTATGTTAATAAAATACGTTGTTGTTGTTGTTGTTGTTGAATTACCTCGAAGAGGACGTCAACTACAGTTGGCGTCAAGTTATCTGTTCTACCCTGACATTGGATGTGTTTGAAAGAAAGTGATATATACTGCGCAATGAACTATTAGTAGTGCACCGGGTCCAGTATATAGTGAGACAGCCGATATTCCCGCCAGAGTTGACAATGTGTTCCATAGAGTAGTACATTGAATTTCACTTCATAGTCGCTGCACTACTGGACAAAGTAATCAACCATATGTTATCCTGCGATGCTGCTGCACTACTGGACAAAGTAATCAACCATATGTTATCCTGCGATGCTGCTTCAACTTATAACAAACAACATTACGATTATGAAGTTAAAGAAAACCTCCATGATAAGACTTTCATTAACAAGTATATATTGATTGAGTCTAAAAGCGTTTTCAGCTGTCAATAATTGTAAGACAACCTAATTTTTCGAATCAAGTGCATTTTTTCATTATTGGCTAGCTATTAAATATATGATAAACATATCTACTATCGCTGGCAGGGAAGAGATGCAACCTAAAGTTTATGCTGTATATGACACACGAAATTTGTTCCCATAGACTATCACGATTCAAAAGCACAGTGTGAATCACACTGTTTATCTATCTATAGTAAGTGTATAGACTCAGAATCTATCATATGCAATTAAACAGAGTATGCAAAAGTAGAAGGCGCGGAGTGCTACCGTATTTTCTCAAGTATCCGGTGTTTTGTTTTCTCGCTGACTAGAAAATAGTTATTTTCATCCACCTCACACGGTGGAGATCGGTGAGGTTGCGTCATTCATGACCGTTGTCTTAATAGGATCAATAGCTACCATCGTAGTTTCTATCCCTGTTGATGAAATACACGTGGTACTCGGAGCAGTCGACGGACTTAAACTTGAAACCTTCAGCGGCCGACATGACGGCACAGTCGCCGGAACCATCGGGCTGTCCTGTGGCCCAGTTGAGGCCGTCGTCTGCCATGCTCTCACACCCGTTCCAGGCCCAGGTGCCGGACGGTAGCTTCTGCAGGTCAATCCAAAAGTCGCCCCAGGCTGCAAAAAAATATCATGTATTAGAATGTACGGTAGTAAAATATTTATAAACAAATCGCAGTATTTTCCGGGAATAAAGCGTGTCAGTAAAACATAGTTTCTTAGAGACAGGTATTGGCGGATCTAGCCCCTTCTTGTTGGGAGGGGGGGGGGGCATTCACCTCGGTGCTAGACCCCCTTCCCAATTCCAGCCAAGCCCCATCCCCGTAGCCCGTATTGAGCCAAGCTACCCCATATTCAGCCAAGCCTTCTCATCCATTGTGCCAAGCTCGCGACATTTGGCCATTCAATATTGTTACCACTTAGCCATCTTACATATTTGTATATTTTGTGAAGTCCCACCGTATTTTATGTACTACAGCCGTCTTCAGGCCCTCCCCCTCACGAAAAGTACCTGGTGCCGACAATAACTGTTGAGGGGGACGTCTCTTTAAAAAACTACCTATCTATAATTTTGAAACAAAATCATTTCATTTCATATCAACGAATGATTCTTGGCAGAGTTTGATGCAGTGAGAATTGTATTTCTCACGATGAAAAAACCACCAACATGAACACAATTATTGTTAATTATAGACGCTTCGGAAAATAACAAAATCATAGTAAGCATATGCTGAAAATACCGAGAGTAACTGAGTAAGGATAACAAACTGCTTCAGAATAAAAGAAAACAAATCTAACCAGGGAAACCACTAAAACAATAAGTGAATGAACTAGAGTATTGTCAGAACTCATACCTCCGCCAATCGAGGCAATGGTGAGAAAAATATTTAAATTGGTTCTGAAACTAGGATTTCCTTTCTATCACCACCACAACCAACATTTGATAATAAATTTAACTAGAGCATTGTGAGAACGCATACCTACCTCTGCCGATCAAAGCAGTGGTAACAAAAAACTTGTATATGTCGTAAAAATTTACATCATCCCGTAGTGCTCTTGAGCATTTAGAAATTTCTGAGTTCTGTTACCGACAAATATAAAATCAGAGAGAGCAAAAAAAAAAAAAAAAAAAAAACCGAAAGATTACTACAAAAAGTTGGTCATTTGCTCTTTGTAATATTCCTAACAATCTGTGCAGATTTCATAAAAATCCGTCCGCGACTTTTTGAATTATTTTTGAAAAAATTTAATCAGCTGCTCTTCTTAGCATGCGTAACAATTCCTGTAAAATCCTTTTTTGTTTTTGAGTTATCTTGCTAACAAATAGTGAAACAGACAAGCAAAACATGAAGACGAACGTAACATCTTTGGCGGAGGCAATTATGAAATTAGCGAGAGTTTCACAGCTGACTCACACCCAATCAAGTCAGTTGCTTTATTAATATATGATGCAATGTCAAACCAGCTTATCTGAATCCCTAATAAATGATTTTATTGCCGCACTAGTAATGTTCACTGCTTTGTTACATAAATGTGACGTCGCCCGATGTTGAGCCCTCAGGGGTATAGCCTATTTTGGCGGGCCCTTTCCCTGCCACAATATATTTGGGCCTCACACACCCAAGGGTCAAGAGTGCTTTTTCCGCCGGAGATATTGTAGCTTGCCGCATTTCCTGCTGACGAGGTTAGCTTTCTAAAGTTAGTTAGGCTCTCAATACTTCCCCTTCTGTTTCGAGAGGTGGGCTGCCGATCGAGGTGGCCGACCTATTCCCGCTAGACCTCTACCTTCTTGTATTTTGTTTCTTTTCCCTGTGTGGCGTAGCTGAGCGAAAGCGTTCAGCCGTGCCTCGGGGTTGGAGATGCACAACTTTCGCCTTTTTCCTGTCAGTAGCGCACTAACCATTATGTGGACTACCTGCAGAAAAGCAGAAACAAAAATCATTGATAATTTAAAACGCGCCCTAGTTGCGCACGAGGCTGTGGTAAACCACACGAATAGTTCGGAGCGATATAGACTTTGTGTCCCTGATGCGTTAGTAAAACTTTTTCTATTTCTACTTACTCTTTTCTCTAGCCGACTGTATTCTGCAAACGGTACTTCAAACTCCCAAGAAACCTATTCTGCCTTAACTCTGTGTAGCTTACGTTTCTCTTATCATCTCATTCATAATGTGTAGGCATTGTGCCAGTTACTCCCAGCAGACCATAATTATGTATAACTCTCTGAGGCTAGTAGTGTATAAGGCGACCAGATCCCGGATTTTGAGGGTAACCTACCCTCGCGGCTACCCTCGCGCGCGAGCTTCCGGTTTGTAACGGCCAATACACTACCGGTTTAGCGGGGGTCAGGGGGGGGGGCGCTAACCGGAAGTGGGCGGGGCCTGGGAAACCGGAAGGGGCGGCGCGATGACCCGCTTAAGTTAGTTTTAATCATGAAAACCTCAGGCGCTGTGCCCTAATCTTGTTGGACACAGTACCTTATGAGAACAATAATTGATTTATCATTATTATATTATTATGAAGAAATAATTCATCCTTACACCGTTGGTGGACAATTTCCTCTGTCCTGGTGGTAATGGCCCCCATTACCTCCTCCAATCTTGAATTTATTCGTAAAAATTTTATCGGTAGACTATTATTCTGCTCATGCAGCTCCATGTTTATCTCCTTAAGTTTCTGATTTTCTCTACCTAATGTTTTGCATCTAACTGTGCATGCAAGACACAGCCATGGTGATCCATGCTCTAGCTTCTGTATCAATCAATAATCTTCCTCTGTCCTCTTAGATGCAGGAGTAATTAATGGTACCACATGTTGCAAACATCACACAGTATTCCACTTTCATCAATCTCTACCAAACTGCTACATTTGGCACCCTTGTCTTCCCCACCGATCAGCTTTTAAGTGTTACCAAAGCTTACACTTTCACTCTCAGCCTGGGCACCCATAGTCCGCCTACCGCGGCTCCCTCGAGGCTCCACGCCCCACGGCATCTCTGCCTCCCCCTCGGCCAGGAGCCTTAGGTGGAGTCTTTTGCATTATACACATCGCTCAGGTTTGGCCCTGGATATGTTCCCCATTTTTCAACACTTGCTGTAGTTGGCCAAGAGGAGTTCGCGATAGCGATGCAAGGCCCCAAACTGAAAAAAAAACTATGATACGCCCGAACTTCACTAGGCTAGCTGACACGCGTCAGCACAAAGAACTGTCTCCAATGTAGAATATAAACTTGCTAAAACTGTTGATTAAGAAAACAATCATAAGTCTTTAAAACCTCAATAACAGACTCATAAAATTACATGGAGTTGCCCTGAATAGACGACGGTAAGGACGCGCACCATATGCGTTCGCTAGATGGCCTGACGGGAACTGTGACATAGGGAAACACCAACATTGACTTTTCAAAAAGCACAAACAATCAAATTTTAGTGCTGATAAAAAGGAAATCGATGTTTCAGGACTAATTTGAATTTTTCACTACTGTTGCCTTGCTGGGCGGTGGGAGGTATGCGCTCTCAGAGGGCTGTAATTTCTAAATAAAAATAAATGCCATAGGAAATCAGACCCTACACCAAAGCCGTCTTCCAAAGTGCCCTAAGGAATAAATATCTCACCTCCGTAAACATCGGCTGGCAACACTGCAGTCCAACCGGATATCACGGAAGCCAGTTCAGTAGTAATGTTCTCTCTCCAAGTGTAAAGCTCTGGTATGGCTTCAGCCTCCGCAAAGGTGACAACGGAGGGCATGACTGGCACGTCAGCGCAGTGGGAGCAGAAGTCCAGTCCTAGGTCATAGCAGGCTGTGGATAAGTGCAAGTGTTTAATGGTCTCAAAATAACTTATTGCCCTAAAAGGGGAAATTTACTTGGAATCCAATTTGTTCCTTTCTTAAGCTCGCTACAGTGAGAGCCGAAACACGGGATGGTTTGTCCCTGCCCTTCCGAATGCGTTCGCGCGGGCACGGCTTCGGCATTCCCAACATTGCACTGACCCGCAAGTTGACCCAAATAGGAGCTGCCCTTGTAGCTATAGTTCAGTACAGCGAATGCCAGTTGCAAAATTTGGAATATTTCTTTTAATTTTGAGTGAGTATGCGTTCGCAGAAACGTCAAAGGGCTGACTAAAAATGAAGCTGCAGTCACAGCCACAGAAATTTGAAGATTTGTTCCAGGACGTTGAAATGTTCCCATGTGTTGACTCTCGTGCGCACCTTTGTTATCTCATCACAACTGATTTCTTCCGCTTGGGTATGTCGACAAATGAATTTGCGCTCAGGTTTATAAGGTTTTCTTCACTGCCAATTGGAACAGACATCAGAAACATCAATAATGAAATTTGCTTAGCAAACTGACTTGTTTGGTGGACACTCAATACATTTCTGTTTGAGAGGACAAAACAAGAATTCGAGCACTTTACGCAACTGTGAGGAACACAGTCCACTTGCCAGTCTGTTGAATGGGTTCCTTCAGCTAATTATCCAAATGTGTCGTTATGTTCTGGTAACAACATCTGCGTCTCTACCGAATGCCTTGTTAAATATTAACAGTCAAATTAATTCACTTATCACGTCTGTCCACAAGAGTTTCATACTTTTTCAAATTTGTTGTGAATTCGAAACCACAAAGTTGCGTACCTACAATTCTGGTATTTAAACGGCATATTTTGGCGCTTGTTCTAAAAACCCTGTTGTGACCTTTCTTTTCAGGGCATAATTTGCCACAAAATGTAAGGAAATGGCATCTACATTCACTATTTTTGTTTTGATTTAATAAAGACTTTGATCAAGATTAGTTAATAGCCATACCAAAAGCGACTATTTCACTGATAAAAGGCGCTGTGTGGCTGCAGGTGTAGACGAAGCTTGCAAAGGAGCCGTCGTATGCGGATGCAAGTGCATTCTCTGTAATAGTCAAACCAGCGTAAGGAGTCCGATGGGCGTGGCTAAGAACGCAAAACAACTTTGCCAAATTTCACTTAAGCCCGTGGTATAGCTTTTCTCAATCGACGAAATTATATTTATATTCGAAAACTCAATGTGCATTAGTTAATAGATTATATTTGGCACCGCCGCGTTCAATTTAACCTCCCTCCCCCAAAGAACTGCTTATACTGGTTTGACTATAATACGGAGGACGCATATGTATATGCGGGAGCACACTAACGCTATAGGTGCACCTGTACACGATTCAACATCCGTAACGTTGCCACGGGAAAGGCTTCGGTTTCCATGGGTTCTTCCACTAAAATGAATACCTATCTAATACTAGAGCACTCTGAGAGCGCATACCTGCGGCAAGGATTCTCTGCTGAGTATTGACCATCCACATCGTTGGTGGAGTGAGCTAAAGGGTTAAGTGTTCGGTGCTGAACCTTCGTTGACGCCCCTTGTTGGTCCAGGTGGGGGCATTGTTACTGAGCCCTTGGCTATGGCGGAACTCTTGTCGGCTCACTTTGATTTGAATCAAAGCAGAGATATGTTACCGTTACCCCATGGGAGTCACCCTGGACCTCGCTTGACCTCTTTGACTTTCAGATCTGGTGCAGTCAGAGTGCTGCTTGAAGGCCTTGATCCATATGGAGGTGTGGATCCGGTGGGAATGTTTCCTTTGCATTATAAGCAGCTGGCTGATGTTTTTGCCCCAAAACTTGCAGTGATCTTCCGGCGCCTGATACGGTTAGGAAGTTTTCCTCGTTGTTGGCGAACTGGGAATATTACTCCTATTCCCAAGGATGCGGTGTCGCCCTATGTGGCCAACTATCGACCCATCACCCTGGCGCCCATATTGTCGAAGGTAATCGAGAAGTTGATTGCTGGTAAGCTGGGTCGTTTCGTTGAGGTTACGGTGTTGCTGCCTGCTGGTCAGTTTGCGTACAGAGTTGGCTTGGGCTGTTGTGACGCTCTCTTGTCGGTGTCACATCTTTTACAATCTGCGCTGGATTGTGGGTCGGAAGCACGCCTTGTCCAGTTGGACTTTAGCGCGGCGTTTGACAGGGTTAACCACACGGGTTTATTATACAAGCTGGAGTCCTGTGGTGTGGGTGATAGGGTTTTGTCAATCATTCGTGATTTTGTTTCTGAGCGAACCCAGAGTGTATCTGTTGACGGCATTTCGAGCGCCTCAGTCGGGGTGGTGTCTAGCGTCCCTCAGGGCAGTATGCTTGGCCCACTGTTGTTTGTTCTCTATACTAGTGACATGTTCTCTTCACTCGAGAACACGTTGATCAACTATGCAGACGATTCCACTTTGATGGCAGTGATACCTGCTCCTCGCCTGCGTGATGCCGTCGCTCAGTCTCTGAATAGGAATTCGTCACGCATTAGTGCGTGGTGCTCGGCCTGGAGTATGAAGCTGAATGCCAGTAAGACCAAGTTGATGATTATCAGTCGGTCTCGGACACTTCTACCGCAGCATCCCAAACTTGAGATTGATGACACTTTACTTCAGAAGTCTAGCTCCGTGGAGACTCTTGGTGTTGTCTTTGATGAGAAGCTTACTTTTGAGCCGCATATAAGGAGGTTGGTGTCACGTGCTTCCACTAAGATTGGGCTCCTGCGTAAGGTGAATTCCGTGTTTGGCGATAATCAGGTTGCCCGCAGATGTTTTTATGCGTTTTTGCTGCCTGTGTTGGAGTATTGCTCACCGGTCTGGGCTCCAGCTGCTGACACTCACTTGCGTCTGTTGGATCGACTTGTTAGTTCAGCCAGCAAGCTGTGCGCTGATAATAATCTAGTGAACCTGTCCCATGGGAGAAGAGTAGCAGAGCTATGCATGTTTTATAAAGTGTACAATAATGAGAGGCATTGGTTGTATTCTTCTCTCCCTGTCCTCAGGGTTTTTGGGAGCACGACTCGTGCTGCGTGCGGAGCGCACTCTTTCACTTAGGAGGCTGTCAGATGTCGAACTAATCAGTTCTGTCGGTGCCTCGTGCCCTGGTCAGTTAAGGTTTAGAATTTGTTGCCGGCATCGGCATTTGGTCTTATTGGATTACAGGCGTTTAAGTCAGCTGTTAATGTTTTTTTGCTGGATTTCCTTTAGCAGCGTTTTGGGCCTCCCGGTGTTGCAAGATGCTTCATTTGGGTTGTATTACCTGTCCGTGGGAGCTCAGGCGTGAAGGCTTAATAATAATAATATGGAAGGCAACGGTAGCAAAAAATTCAAATTGGCTCTGAAACCATAATTTTATTTGTATCAACTCCAAAATCTAATCATTTTTGCCTTTTGATGGTAAAAACAGCTTGTGCAATTTTCTTCAAGATCCGCTCGTAACTATTTGAGTTATACTGCTAACAAACGTTCTGACAAACATGAGTCAAACATACAAACGAACAAACCGATCTGCACCAAAATTTGACCATTTATGTCTATTAACATTACAAACAACCCTTATAAATTCCATAAGATCCATCCATTATTTTTAGCGTTATAGTGCTAACAAACATAAAATCAAAAACAGTGACAAACGAACAAACAAACGGATTATTATCAAAATTTGGTCATTTACTCTTTGGTATATACCTAACAACTCATGTTAATTTCATCAAAATCATTCAATAACTTTTTGAGTTATGGCATGGAGAAAAATGAGGAAGACAAACAAACAAACAAACAAACGGATGGACATATCTTCACCAAAAGTTAATCATATGTTCCTTCTAACATACCTAACAATCCCTGTAAATTTCATTCAAATCGGTTCATAACTTTTGGAGATATCTTGGTGACAGACAGGCAAACAAACGGACAGACAGACAAACATGACAAAAACATAACCTCCTAGGCCGAGGTAATAAGAATTGGCAAGCATCATACAGTGGTGAGGCTTTGGCTATACTTCCTATTTGTGAGTTAGTTTCAAGTTTCAATGACATGATATACTGGAGTTTTTACGTGTCGTAGGAACACCGCATGTTGTTGCCAAGGCAACATGACCGCCTCAGGGTAAAATCGAGGTACTACAGCAGCTTCTGCATTGGTGGGCAATTGCCGAACGTGAGGGAAA
This sequence comes from Parhyale hawaiensis, assembly GCA_001587735.2. NCBI lineage: Eukaryota > Metazoa > Arthropoda > Malacostraca > Amphipoda > Hyalidae > Parhyale > Parhyale hawaiensis. The sequence goes on from LQNS02000211.1 coordinate 42,537,042, forward strand.
CTTACGCCGAGTTTCTCTTGTAGATGAAGCTTCTAGCCGGCTGTCGGTCACTAAGATATCGCTCGCGTCGTAGCCATCGACGTGAACTTCCAAACCGACGCAGTCGTTGATGGGCGAAAGCGTGTCGGTTATTTCGGTCCCTGTGAAATTATAAACTTTCTCCTCGGTTGTTCCTGGCCAGGTGAATCGCAACTGCGTTATCTTGTCACAGCGGTTACAGTACACGTCGGCATGGAGTGTGGCTGACATGTGGTCGAGGGTGATTCCTCCCACAATAACAGCGTCTGCGATAGAAGGAAAACATGTAGGAGGGCTCCCAAAATATGCATGTCAAGTCTTAGTTTCCCCAAAAAACACATATACGTAGTAAGCTACTGACCACCACTTTGAGACCATTTTCGAAATTTGTTTTCAAACGACTCTTACCTTGCTTGTGTGCTGTGCTTAATAAATTTATTGGTATGATATAGGATCATATCACCATACACGTTTCAAACTTTTTTCTTCCTTATGTATGTAGCTACAATATCTACATTTCACTGACGGTAAGGTTGCATGGTGTAAAACAGACAGATTTAAATCATGATTCTAATCTCGATTTTAATTACCTGTTTTCATAATGACTGATTAAGATCAACTTCTTTCAATGATGTAGTTCATGTCTGTTTTCTAATTGTCAGACAATTATTCTGACATACCTCCGACCTCCAGGTCCAACCTAGAGCCTGTACCACTTACGTTACGGCTCTATTAACAGCGTCGTCAATTTAGTAATGTTCTTCAAACTGACGAACACAACAATGAAAGTATTACTAAAGTGGAAAAGACAGCGAATATCTTCCCTGTAATATTTATTCTGGTACATTTGCTAAGTAAACAGAAATGTTTGGCGAGTATGTGTATGAGGCAGAGATCAGGAGAAACACTGTAGCTTACCTATGCATAGTCATAGAGTTATTTTCTGACTTCTTCTTCTATGAGTCACATACATTGAGTACAGGCATAAAATATTACTGTTCATATGAAAATTCAATGTCAGTATAAAACTTTAACATGCTTAGATAATTTCTAGTCATGTAGGGATACTTTAATCGAAAGCTGCTCGAGCCGTTAGAAATTGAATTTCTACATTTACGACATGGTTACAGTAACTGCAGATTGTAGAGTTTGTGTCAAAGTTTCCTGTAGTCCTACTGTTTTTTCCAGACAGTTTGGATTCTCATGTATTAAATGAGTGAGATTCATGCAACACTCATAGAACTTATTATGAGCTTTCATTACCTCCGCTCAGAAGTTGCCAAAATTACTTGAACAGCTATGGACGGATTTCAACGAAATTCACAAGCATTGTTAGGTATGTTAGGAAGAACAGACGATTAGTTATTGGTGAAAATCTATTGATCCATTTGTTTGCAAGCTTCATTTTTTACTGCTATTACTCAAAAGCTATAAACGAATTTCTATGAAATGTGCATGAGTTATTAGGTATATTATACAGAGTAAACGATCAAAATTTATTATTGTTCGATCGTTTTTCGCTGTGTTTGATTCTGTGCTTGTTAGCAGCATAACTCACAAAGTTAGGAATGGAATTTCAAGAAAATTACAAAAAGAATGTTTCCCCCTCGGGGGGCATAGGATGGGCCATAGGCCATAGGGTTAGGTTAGTTAGGTTTGCCCATCCTATGTTATGGGGAGTAGCGCCCCCAGGGGGTTTGTGTAGGTTACCTTAGCCATTAGTTAGGCCTTCGGGACGTCTGTCTTTCGTGCCCACTTTNCTTGCTGTTCCCATGCGCGTTGATCCTGTGTGGGAACACCTTCGTGCATGGGTTCCCCGTTTTTCTATCGACATACTATATGTCCCTTCTTTTTCCTCTCTTAGAAGAGCTTAGTACTTATTTAGGGAGGCTTAAACCTTCTTATAATACCTAATACCTAAAGAATGTTTCTGTTAGCATACTTTTTAATTTTTTGCATATAAAATGAGTTAGTAACAGAAAAGATACAAAAAAGATATAAAGATACAATTTTGTGAACCCATTGTGTTCTTAATAAAAGCTAATATCAAAAAAGGGGGTTATGAGAAATATATCTCTTCCTAGGGTTTTTCAGTCAGAGAGCTGATTTTGTCTTCAGAAGAAGCTAAACGAGTTGCTTTATAAAGGAATCTATTGCAAGTTTTGAGATTGAAAATAGTGTTTGAAATTTGTCAAATATGTGATTTTTTTTTTTTTTTTTTTGTATAAGTGTACTCCAACAAATTTACCATTTCAAAATTCGGAACTATGAATAGATCCGTTGATGAAGAGTTAAAAGACGCTTCTTTTGATGCCAAAATTATCTCTGTAGCTCAAAAACAGTAGGAGGAGATGCATTTTGAAGTCGAAAATAAACTTTTCAGGGGAGGAGGAAGGGCCGAATTTTCGTTTTCTTTCAATAACTCGGTTTTTTTATAGGAAAAGTACATGAGTCTAACCCACATTCTTTATCGATTTATATATGTGTACCAAGTTTCATTCAAATCGGAACAAAAATCATAACTCTTTTTTTCCAACAGTTCAATTCTCAAGCTTCACCTTGAAAGTTCATGCCAAGAGGTTCAAATCTAGTTTCTTTATTTGTGTTCCGATTTAGATAACACTTGATTCAAATTTGTAATATCGAAAATAATATAGATTTTGTTGGGAAAATTGTTTTCTTTTACTAACCCGTCTTCTATGACGAAAACGGGAAAAAGCACACGAGTCAGACCCCCATTTTTTTACATCTTTCTGCCAAGTTTCATGATGAACGGGCGAATAATAAAAAAGTTCTTGATGTCAAAAATTAAGCGTTGTAAAAAAACTTCAAATTTCATTCATTGTGCAAAAAGTGCAATATATGACACTTCACAACAATATTTACGCTTTTTGCCTTTCCTGTAAAATGAGATTTTTCCATCGAAAAAAGAATAGAAGTCGATACTTTTTAGCGCTAGGAAAACAAATCAGACAGTTTTGGAATCCTTGAAACATTCCTAACAAAGTTATAGAAGCGCATTTTCCATTTTTGCCCTCGTATTTTTATTTTTATTATGCTAGCTCAAAATCGAATTTTTTTACTATATTTCAGTTATCGATCAAAAAATGCAAATTAATAGAAAACAAAACAGAAAATGGAAAATTTGCTTCCATAACTTTGTTAGGAATGTTTCAAGGATTCCAAAACTGTCTTTGTTTTTTCCTAGTATGAACACTTTTTGATTTCTTTTCTTTTGAAATTTCAACAAAAAATAAATATACATATTTCCCATTATCTTAAAGTCTAGGGCCTAAATAAAAAATATTTATGAAGGAAAGTGTTTCTTCTTCAACATTACATATATTGAGCAAGTTTCAGACCAGTCGGTCCACAAATAAGCAAAGTAAAGTAAAGTCAACTTAGACCACTAAGTTTCAAGTATCTGAGTTGATCCCCTAACCCGTGCGCAGACAAGCGGCATTTTCGCTGATTACGACGAGACAAAACTGTTGAATCGTCAAGCTTGGCACGAAATTTTAACGCATACGTAGCGGGAGAAACGTTTTTGCAGCAGCAGTGTCCTAGGGTAAAGTTTTTAAGGTATTGCATGGGAGAGAAATTGCAAACATTAGTCTAATCAATATTCTTGCTTGTTTACAAACCGGTTTTTTTATCAACGTGCGTTGTACTCAGCAACTGAATGCTTGTGATCTCTCAAGATTGTCAACACTTTTGATATGTAAGGTCTGCGACTGTCATCGTTGAAGCCAGGAGAAAAATGCATTTATAATTTTGACATTGAAGTTTCAAAAGCCACCATTTAATGTAAAGTTTCAAGAAAAACGGAGGCGTTAGATACCTTGGTATACAACAGATTAATGGAATGGCATAACTGGACTTCTAGTTACTCTGAATTGCCCCAAAGCTACGAAAAAGATTCGCTCCGACGCATCCTGCTGAACTCGCTCGTCAGCAACTGATTCGCCTAGTTTTGTGGAGCATTTGTGGGTGAAATGCCACTTTCGACAATTTTTGTTCCTCGTCTGCATTGGGCTTTACAGTTGAACCTATTTCATTGCAAACAAACATTTTCTGAATCAAAAAAACAGAAATTATTGCACATCTTACCAAACTGCAGTAATCACTCAGCCAATCAGACTCTTTCCAAAGGTGTTTGAAAAAAACTGCAATCTTTCTCTGGTCTTTCAGTTGGATGTGGAATCACCAGACGATGTAGCATCTTGGGACAGTCTAGGCCAATTCCGCAATCATATACTGCATATTTGAGAAATTCATCACCATATTACTCTGATTGTGAAAAACGGACTATCGCCAGACTCAGAAAGAACTGAAGGGACTTGTGGTGTATGTGTTACGAGATGAGATTTATGGCAAAACCTTGGCGACAAAATATTCTAACAGCTTCACTGTGCAAGGAGCAAAATTGTTGAAAAAGTGCTTCTGCATGTTCATAACACCACTGATATGACAGATACAGAATTTAAAAATTTAATGACATTTCATTTGTGAAGAATATTAGATATGCCAGCGCTCAACGGTTACGTGCACTATGGAAATAACTCGCTACTGGCTCGCTCTTTGGTCACTAACTGTTGTCCCACAACAGACACATAGCAGTGTGGCTCTACACACGTGAGGTGATGTGTGAGACGTCACCTGGACTTTATCCAAAGTCGCACAAGGCATTGTAGCTGGCTTGTGTCGACCAGATTTCCGATCGTCTTTTCCAGCCAAGAATGCCACGGTGACGGTGGCATTCTTGATGCAACACATTCCACATCTGACACGATCAAAAGTGCAGCACATGCGTAGTTGTCAGAACTCTCTGGATGATAAAGTCTTTCATGTCTCTGGTGACAATAAGTTCTTCGGTGCTAATGACATCATCATCCACACACAGCATCTCAAGACACTCCGCCATGTAGGCAGTGATGGGCACTAAATACATCGAAGTATTTAAATACTAAATACATCCGTAAATTTTAATTAGATGCTAAATACTAATTACATTTTTGAAATGTATTTAAATACTAAATACTTATATACATAAATGTATTTAAATACTTGAGTAAATACATTCATTTTTTGTTCTTTTTGGGCACCAAAAGGCACAAACTCAGGTATATTTTTAGTGTTCATGAATTATTGAATATTGATATACTAGCACAACATGTAACTTTCTGCAAAAGTCGTAAGTATTACTCTAGAGTGTAAATAATTTTTAAAAAATCAGAGGCGAGAGCTTCAAACTTAACACCTGCTATCACTTCACAAATTGATTTAGCCTGTTTCAGCTTCCTGGTTTGCTTATGGACATTCAAAATTAAATGAGCAGTTCATTGAAATGACTCTTGCAGACTGAAATGTTTGTAGGATGGAAATACCGTCTTGTTTTACGGATGTTTTCCTCCCTTAACTGAAGCATAACAGCCTTCAGTACTGAGCCATAGCTCTTGATGAACTGTGATGAATTGCACCCATGCA
>LQNS02000211.1:42545570-42557145 GCA_001587735.2 Parhyale hawaiensis
GGATGTTTGGAATGGTCTTGATGGCTCTGTCTTTGCTGGTGCTGGTATTGGCAGCTTTAAACGATCTGTACACAGAGCTATTCTGTGATCTCGGATCTTCTTTTTTTTTTTCATTCTTTTTGTTTTTTTTCTCCACTCGCTGGGCTGGTTACGTGGGGGTTTGTTAACCTCATGGAGTTTCTCCGTTCCTACGTCGCCAGCCCGGTGTGATTTAATAATAATATTGATAATAATAATAATATTGAGCCTTAGGTCGCGGGATGCGACCCGGCGCCAGAGCGTAGAGCCTAACATCGCTCAACCGATCCAATCATTGGGTTGTGAAATCCCCTCGATAATAGTAATGGCTTCAACGACGTATCTATTACGGAACTCTTTGAAAGAGAGCCCAATGATAGCTTGCGAAACAACGGTCAAAAAATCAAACATAAAGCTCGAAGAACAACCTCAACTCAGCAGTTCTTTTCCTATTTCATAGTCAGCATTTGGAATAGACTCCCTTCCGACGTTGTTGGTGCGGAGTCGGTCAACTCGTTTAAAAATAGTCTTGACATACATTGGGACAGACATCCTTCACAGCTAAGAACTCTTTCTCCACGAATCGCTAGCTCTTAACGGCCAAAGCTTCCCAGGCCATTTTAAGTTGACTTCGTCTCACTTCTGCTCCATCTATATATTTAAGCTCCGCATATCAGCGGCCATCGATCATGCTTGCGGGCATTCATGACCATCGCTTTGGCGTAGATTCTTCTCCCCTTCTTTGTATTTCCTCCTTTCTTTTTTCTCTTTCGTCTTCTATTTTTTCTCCTCTCGTTTCTCCATTCCTCTACATCCTACTAACATAATGGCAATAGCTCACAGAGGGCCGGGGTGTAAGTCCCGGTGTCTCTTTGGGAATGGGCCTTTTGGTTCGTCTACTGCCGCCTATCTAATCTAATCTAATGTAACCAATGCGGGATATAGTTTGGCTGCCCATTCGTTACCCATGAGGGAATCACCAATGTCCTCTTCAAGGGAAACCTCACAAGAACACACATGGGCCTGACATTGGAATATCCACTATATTTCGAACGTGGGATTTAGCTGTAGCAGAAGTAGAAATTTTCCTAGCGCTTCAGTGGCACAATGCCTATATCGCATCGAACTTGAAGATATAGCTGGGACGCCCATTAGTTACCCGTGTGGGTAGCACCATATGCTGCCCATATTGAGAAATCCCATATTGTGTGATGTGGGAAGACCCACTAAATATTATTGCTAATGAGGGATATAGCAAAGAAGTCCATTCGTTACACTTGTGGGAATCACCATTTGTCACCCACAATGGGGAAACCCACATGAAACCGTATCGGTCTGATGCGGGAATACCCAATACATTGCTAATAGGGGATTTGGCTGGGAAGCTCATCTGATACCCACGTGGAAACACCATATGTTGCCCATATCGGGAAATCCCACATTGAGCTTAGAGATGTAAAACTGTGTAGTTGGACCGGAAGAGAGAGCACGGATTAAGGTGTCCTCGGAAGTTTTGGTCGTTGAGAGTTAGCGACTCCTGGAGGAGGAATTTTTAGTTGTGGAGGGTGTCTCTTCCAATGTGGGTCAAGACGATTTTTAAACGCGTTGACTGACTCTAAACCAACAACGTCGGAAGGGAGTCTATTCCAGATGCTGAATATGAGATACGGAAAGAACTGCTGACTTAAGGTAGTTCTTCGAGCTTCATCCTTGAGCTTTTGACCGTAATCGCAAGCGATCACTGAGGTCTCTTTCAAAGAGTCGAGTTGTAGGTACGTCGTTAAAGCCATTCAAATATTTGAATGTTCCTATTAGTTGCACCCTGAGTCACCTTTGCTTGAGAGAGATAAGACCTCGTTCTTTTAGGCGACATTCATTCGGCTTATTTCGCAACTGAAATATCAATGTCGTTAATCTGCATTGGACTCTTGCCATGTTATCGATATCCTTACAAAGATGAGTAAACCAGAATTGGACAGTAAATTATAAGCGTGGCCGCACTGATGCCTAGTACTAGGGAATGATGATGTCCTTGGAATTGCACTCAAAGTTTCTGATGATGAATCCCAGTACTCTGCTTACAATTTTCACACTCCTGTCAACTTGCTGACTGTGTTGTTTGTTAGTAATAGTGATTCCCAAGTCACGTTGATGGGTGAAAGCTGCCAATACCGTCCCGTTAATTTTCAATGGGGTTGAAGGGATCACCAGTCCTATGTGCATTACTGAGCATTTGTCGACGGTATAAAGCTCATCTGCCACGTTGGGCTCCATTCTATGAGGTGGTCAAGGTCTTGATGAACCTCTGCTCTTTTTGTGTCAGGATGACATAGTTTAGTATCATCCGTAAATTTACTAATTTTACTACGGATGTTAAGATCGAGATAGTTGATGTAAATTAAGAACAGAAGTGGGTCAAGGCGGTCATCTCTCCTTCGAGCTTGATTTGCTGTTGCCGACCAGTAAGCCATTCTCTGATCCATCAGAAATAGTCTCCCTTGATGCCATGGGCTTCCAATTTCTTCAATAGCTGTTGATGAGGGACTTTGTCGAAAGCCTTTAGGCAGTCTGTATACACAACGTCTACACCATTTTCTTCATCTTTAATAAAGGTAAACGTAAAGTCAACTTAGACCACACCATCACCTGGGAAACCCACATGCACTGGTTTGTGCTGCGGGTATAGGCCCACTGGCCCCATATGAGCAAGTGTAGTCACAGTCGCCCTCGGGTCACGAACTATAGCGATAATTTGACGGAAAGAACAAATGACCCGAGACCCCCCACCCCCTTCATCTCTGAGGAAGGCAGTTCCGCCACGGCGCCGTGCATGCACACACAACTGCCGAGTCAGCACACCAGATCTACAAAGAGCTCGTGTGCCTCACGGGGCATCGAGAACGGAAGCATGCAAATGGGTTTGTTAAGCAACTTGTTCAATTTCGAGAACCGTGCTGGGAGTCAGATAAGAGCTGATGCATCCTCAGATGATTAGTGATGCGCTTTTTTAAGAGGCGTTCGATGGTTTTGCTAACGACCGATGTAAGACTGATTAGTCGACAGTTGTTGGGGCCTTTCTTATCCCCCTACTTATGTATCGGGATCACATTAGCTAGTTTCCAATCCTGCGGAACTTTTCCCGTTTGATTGAATATTTCGAGCAGTGGTTTCAGGATGACTAGAGGCATTTCCCGTGATACACGAGCAGTAAGATTATCTGGGCGATTGAGTTTTACATATTTAGGTGGGTCAGTTCGTGAAGTATCTAGATCTCTGTGAAAACACATGTGTTACTGGGAGAAACTTGCATCGGTTCTGGTTCAGGGATATTTGCAACATTTTCAATAGCAGATACAGAGGTGAAATGGACGTCCAGGATTGTGATTTTGTCTCTTAGGTTATTTGTGATTTCACCGTCAGGTCTTTTGAGCGGACCTATTGATTATTTTTTATGTCGTCTTTCATTTACATATTTATTGAATGCCTTTGGTTTGCGGTTTGCACTAGCGGCTACTGATACTCCTTTTCCCTTTTTGTGGTCCTGACTATTTTGTTTGCATCCCGACATGACCTTCTGTGACTATATTGTTCTCTTTTGTTGGATTACGCTTCCAGGTTCTGTAACGCTTTTGTCGCCTTGCAATGCAGCGTTTGACTGTCCGATTCATCCAGAGGGGATCATTACTGGTACGAGCTCTTTTATATGGGACGTATCGTTCAGCTGCTCTAAGGATGCTGGTCTTCAAAATGTGGGAGCATTGTTCAACACTGGCGTCTATCATAGGGGTTTCGAAGTCAATGGTCTGAATTTAGCTGCCTTTCCAGAAAATTTGCTCGTCGATAGTCTGGCAGCTTGAGACGATTCGCATTAGTGGTAAATTCATTGCCAGCTTTGAGCGTAAATTCAGTCATGTTGTGGTCTCCAAGCCGGCCTAGGATGGCTGGGTCAACAATTTCACAGATATTACCGTATCTCGTAGGTTCTTTTACATGCCGGGTCATGTGTTGGTGGGTGAGGAGCTCGAGCAGTTTACTGCTTGGGGCTGGGCTGCGTAAGGTACTCCAATCAATTTGGGGAGGTTGAAATCTCCCATTAAAATTGTTTCATGCGAAGAATTCAGTGCATTATCGATCTTGTTGTATAGTGCTGCCTCAGTTTCGGCGGTACTGCGAGGGCTCCTATAGGCGAGCATAATATTCAAAGGCTGTCGAATGCCAAGACGAGCATGGGTAGTGCACCTCTGCTGCAAAACCCATACAGAGGGGATTGAGGTGTTCCTTGATATATAGGGTTGAACCCACTTCTCTATCTGTTTCTATGAGTCGGTCTATGTTGAACAGTTTGCAGCCTTTCAATGCAACTTCCGCTTCAAGAGGCTTGTTTGAAAGGTTGACCCATTTTTCATTGAGTGCGATAATATCATACGCATGAGTGGCTGCCAGTGTTTGCAGTTCATTCATCTTGTTTGTCATTCTCTGCACGTTTGCAAATAATAATTTGACGCTAGTCGCTGATACGCTCGAAGTGGCTGGTTGCTGGGGAAAGACTGAGGGCGTGAAATCAGCATGATTATTAGTAGTAGCTGCGAGAACGGCTGCCTGTAGTAGAGCAAGGGAAGAGTTTAGTATTTCGGCTAGACAGGTCTCAGATGGCTCTATGTCCGAAGCTATTTGGCGGAGAACAGGACGTTTCCAGCCGAGATAAACTTACTTCTGTAGTTATTCTGGTTTTTTGTGGCTGACTAGAGTTCATCTTCGGAGGAACGTTCGTAGCACCTGACTTCCACGTACTGCGATTCCCTGCAGGCGTTGGTATGCTAGAAGTTATTGGGTTTTGAACATGCTTTTTATCTACTATTACCAGAGACTGTGTTTTTTTTCATGGAAACGCTTGCTGGACTCGTGCGTTCAGTATTGGATGAATCCCGATCGGTTTGGCGGGCGTTGGTAGGTTGCTGTACGTCAGTGCCTTCTGATATATTGTGGTTCATCGGTACGAAGGTAGAGATTATTGATGGTAAGAGAGATGGAGGACACGGGCGTGACATTTGCACTGGTTCATCAGGGGTAGGAGTAATTCTCTCCACCTCCGTGAGAAGCGTGCTGGTGATGAGAGTGCCATCATTTCCCGTAGCATCCCCAACTTTTGCGCCACTAGGGGATGAGATCTGAGGATTACATGGGACGGCCGCAGAGCTATTTGGAGCCGTTTTCTCCATTGCTGGTAAGTCGGCCGCGGGAGCGTGAAAATGGGCTGGGGTGACGAAGCTGCTCAGTGCTGGGCAAAGATCTTGTGTACAGGCCTCTTTCCAAACAGCAGTAGCTAAAGCAGCCGCGTCGAGCAGCAATTTTCAGAGGACTTGGTGTCCAGCGCCATTCCAGTTAACCAGAAATTGGAATTTATTTTTCGCTGCCTCTTTTTTATGGCCCTGTTTATGTAGCGGATCCTAGAGTCTAGGCGATTACCAGCGCTAAGATGGGGCAGAATACTAGTCAGAGTGACATGCTTTTTTTCTACAACGGTAATGAGCTTTTTAATGAGTCGCAACTTATATTCGGAAAACATTCGTTCCAACATGGATGACGACGTGATCCATCTATTTGCAACGGAGGTCCTTCAAGATAGCAGTTATATCAGAAGTGGAATCTTGAGGTCTGCAAATGACCTTTCGATTCTTGCATCGCCTTTTAAAGGCATTCTACTGCCCTCTGATTATTTTATCACCCATAATAGAGGTATTTATCGCTCGCTAGTCGGGAATTGGAACAGGATCTCGTTAACTTTTGACGCTTGGAGGCTGAACAAAAGTCTCTGAATTCTTGTGGTCACGTGACTTGGGTGGATCTCGTTGCTGTTTCTTACTCCCAGGTTTAATTTTGGGACAAACCGCTGTCGCTACATTATAGTCACTATCATCTAGAACAGTAATCCTATTCTGCACTTCTATAGAATTTGTCTGCTGGTCTAACAGTACGCCCCTAAATTTCCTCTCTCGTTTATTGCGCATGATGATTATAATTGCAGGCGAGTTTCACATGTAGCCTTTTCATCATTTGAATCGTCTTCTTTTACTTTGAATAAGAATATTGTATCACAATTCAGTAACCATAAAAATAGCCACAGCTGTTATAGTTCGACTACGTTAGAGCCTGCTGTCTATCTAAATACACAATTATAGTGAGTCTTACTGTATTATAGCTACTTGTGGGAGGACTTCCAAAGGAGAAACAAAGTCCCGACAGAAAAAGTTGGAGGGAGGCACGTACGTACAACTCTTAATTCTTTCAAAAAACGCTCATACTGTATTTGTTCTATGAGTCAAACCAGCATAAGGAGTCCGACGGGAGTGGCTAAGATCACACAGCAACTTCGCCCAATCTCACCTAAGTGCGTGGTATAGTTTGTCTCAATCAATAAAATTATATTTGTATTCGAAAACTCAAAATAGTTTAGTAGTTAATAGATTAGATTTGGCACAGCTGCGTTCAAATCAGCCCTGCCCCTAAAGGACTGCTTACCCTGGCTTGACTATAGGACTACAATTGGCTGCCACCAATGGGCTTCTACTCTCAGCAACAGGAGGTAACTTTCTTATTGCCAGCAACCATAGCGTACCTTCATGCCAGTGACCAATGGGTTCCTTATCGTCAGCAACCAACTAGAATAGAATGGATAGCTGGCAGTAGATGAATCAACAAGCCCATTGCCAGTGAGCAGCCATGACTTACGCTCCGACCTTCTATCAGCTATCGCCATTAGTCTAGAATCAGGGAGAATTTTGAGGGAGAGAAAATTGTACCCTGTCTATTTTATTAAGGAAATTTGGGCTTGGCAAATTCCTTTACAGCGGTGATAATTTTATGGACATTTATGAAATTTTGTTCTTTCCATATATTAGCCCCGCCCACTACGTGCATACAGAGAAATGTCAAAAATGTCCATTGAATTAGCAACGCTGTAGAGGAATTTGACCACGCTTTTATATTGTATTTACATTAGCAGAAGATACGTATTCGCATACGTAATACAGGTTGTCCTCTGATTAGGTGTTGAGCTATTTTTATTTAATGTCCATACACATACATATAGAATTTATTGTTTCTAATAATTACCAATTATTCACAACAAATAATAAAATGGATAGTTCCATACATTCATACATACGTCGAATGGTGTGACTATAAATACGCCATAAGTATGAATATTCAAAATATTATGGTCCAAGGACGATGTAAAATACATCTCAACTTTGTTTTTAATATGAAGTTTTCAGTTCCCAAATACAAAGCATCGAATTACCACCTAAAACCTGAATACAAGTGTATTTTTTTGAGAATTTATTACACAAACCAAAATTGTCAATTTCAGGGAAGTTGAAGTGTCATAAAAGAAAGCGCATAATATTCAAGGGTGCCTGTTTTCCGTACTTACATTCATAATACGACGTGCCCGATGTAATTAAACATCCATTGTATTTCTACCACCGCTTCCTCCTGCTTACATTCGTCATAGGCAGTACCCGCTATGCCTGCAGCATCCACTGTGTTTCCAGCACCACTTTTCTATGCTTACCGTTATCATAAGCAGTACCCGATATGTCCGTAGCATCTACTGTGTTTCCAGCACCACTTTTCAATGCTTACCTTCATCGTAAGCAGTACCAGATATGTCCGTAGCATCTACTGTGTTTCCAGCACCACTTTTCAATGCTTACCTTCATCGTAAGCAGTATCCGATGTGTCCGTAGCATCTATTGTGTTTCCAGCACCACTTTTCAATGCTTACCTTCATCGTAAGCATTACCATATATCTCCGTATCATACAATGTGTTTCCAGCACTGTCGACTAGTGCCACAGTGAAGGTGTAACAAGCTCCGCATGCTACGCCATATTCAGTATGGTCGCTCTTGTCTGGTGGGTAGTCGGTAGGAGGGAAGAAGGTAGAAGATAGCACGACCTTGTCTACTCTGCCACAGGTGTCACAAACTGACCACCATACATACACCTCGTGCAACTCGTCGTTGTAAGAATCTCTATCACCAATGTACGTGTCTGGAAATTGAAACGGGGTGTTATCAAACACGTCAAGTACAACTTATTTGAGTGAATAAAATCCTTATAATTAGTTAATATTCATCGATGTTCTCTCACAGCAGAATTAGTTAACGTAGTTTCATCGATTGCTGCTGCCTTCGAAAACTAAATACTCCTGATCATGCTACGTATAAAACAAATTACAATTTGAAGAAAGCAAATTCACATGCGCAGTATAGTTAAATGTAAATTTTTATCAATCTAATTTTCCGTTTCATAGTAGTTATACGCATAATTTTCGATTTTTACGCTCGCTACTTCTACAGACGTAATTTTTGCGGAAATATGTTCCCTACTCTCGATTACTACGATTTGTCCAGTACTTTAAACGTTCTCAATGAGTAATGTGTTATTTAGCATTGTTTATCGTATTACACCAATTTATTGGGTAATTAATAGGCATGCTATCAATTGCTGTTCTATATATTTCATTTATACTGGTGTAGAATAACGAAAATTTCTTCTGGTTACCGTAACATAGTCCACGCTTGAAATACATTTTTCTTTGTTCATTATTGTGACACGCTGTTACAAACTTAGCATTTTCAATGATAGATTTAGTTTTATCGTAACCAACCTTCCTCTTAACGGATAATGACGTTAATATCGTCTCAATGACAACATGTAGGCATTTTACCAGTAACTCTCAACAGACCAGATACTTATTCTCCCCTATGTTAGCATCAAGTAAGAAAGCCTCAGGGTGCTGTGCCCTAACCTTGTTGGACACAGCATCCATATGTGATTTATTTATTATTTATTTTCAGTGATTTAGCATTATAAATTTGGTTCTGTATCTAGCAGGAAAACCAGCATCGAAACAGAATATTTAGCGGCTTTTTTGGCATATTTATTGTTTCCTAGTAGTTAGGGCAAAATGCAGAAATTTCCCGCAATTTAACCCATTTTGTCGGTACCAACAGTCACAAATCCTATGATCCACGTTCCTTGAAAGCTTGAATTGAACTTGTCTAACGTAACCATGGGTGTAATCATGTTAAAGTAATGGGGTGCTAAAATAAATATAAAGTGTATTGTGTTTATGCAATAGAAACTAACACTGTAGAATTTCTTAACCAAAAACGACAGTTGAGATTTAGGAAACTGTAGGAAGCTGTGTATACAGTGGAATGTAAAACTATACCAACATTCCACAAAACTGAAAAATAAAAATTGTAAAGAAATAAATTGCAAACAAATTATTTACAAAGTCTGAATGATTATTTTAGAATCGCATGTCAAAAGCTCTCAGCGTTTTCAAAAACTTCAACTTGTTTCTGTCCAAAATATTTTGACTACACGTAATCGCATCCCTGGTCCCTCAAGAAATGCGATATTGCTTAAATGAAATAATTAAATAGCTCATTTCATTACCCTATTTTTTTTATCAAAAGTTCGCTAACAATGACGCTGTGAAGAATTTTGCGGGTAATAGACCCACCTACTGGAAAAAATTATGGTTTGATCGAAGTGTAACAGTAAAAATCTGTTACTTATAAGTTCAATTAATACAAAAATTGAAACAAACCAAATGTTTTTTCATAAGCTCCCAAAGTATTAAGAAGAAAATTAGCGCACTGAAAATTTTCAAAAGTGCTGGAACATTTTTATCGACGAATAAAAACATTGAATTTATATAACCCTTAATAAACAACTTTAAAGATTTAAATGCGGCATAAGTTTTTGTGTTATGATGAAATTTCACTGAATTGCAATACAATTCAAAACTCAATTTTTATTGTAAAATATTACTTTAGGATCTTTTTGTGTTGCATAATGAAAATGTACATTTTAAACATTTTTTTCTTTCACAATCTAGCATGAAAACCCAGATCGAGTTCCTTTGGCAACACCATGTGTGCCCTTATTTCGACTTTTCCAAATGTATCTCGAGTATTACGATATCATCCGGTCCCCATCGATATCTCTCGTAGAACTTGAGGTGAGAGTAGCTAACATGTAATGATTTAGGTATAGAATTCACTCCAAAGCCTCTAAATTGACTCTGAAAATGCAATTATTCCCACATTTGAATTACTTTTTCAGTTGCAGTACGTTTATATGTACATATAAATAGGAGAGGTAGAGTGGAAAAAGAAGAATTAGAATTATTACCTGACTAATCTATAAAATTGTTCTCAGCGAAATTAACAACAATTCCTTCGGTGAGGCTCAAATAACTGAAATAATAGTGAATGTACTGAAGTTACAGACGCTCAACATATATATCCCATTGTTCTGTCTGTTCACATTATACAACCTAAAGCCTGCTGCATAAAAGAATAATAACCCGGGATTGTTTTATCCTCTTAGAACAAAAATTTCTGTGACGAGGACTGAAACTTAATATGTTGAAACTTCGCTTTTAAATGTACGCTGTTGTAGATTGAAACTCATTCGAAATTTGGAGAGATATTCGAAAGTGTGCAGTTTGTGCGTGCTGTCTTGGAATAACTGCAGTGTTTGCTCAAAGGTTGAGCAACATTTAGGATAACATAGTAATGGGTAACATGAAGACAAGCCCTGAGAGGTATAACCGAAAAAAAAGTGCGGAGAAATGTTCCCGTGTGCGGACGCTCGTGCACAGCAGGCTCTAGAAGGGCACGCGCCAATACTAAACACATCTTTCACAGTGCGAGCGTATCAGAGCAATAATCTCATCAAGTTATAAGCTGTGTAGATTAGATTAGATAGGCGGCAGAAGATGATCTATGAGGACCATTTCCAGGGAGACGCTGGGATTTACATCCCGGCCCTTTATGAGCTATTGCCATTATGTTAGCATGATGTAGATGATTGAGGAAAAAAGAAAATAAAAGGGAAGATCTCAGCCCTTAGTCGACCATGCATGCACGCAAGTGCAATATATAGCCGCTGATCTGCAGATCTTCAGAGTTCATGAGTCCTAGAGGACGTGTTCTTACTTCTGGAGGATGTCTTTCCCAATGTTTCTCAAGACGATTTTCATAAGTTGACTGTCTCCGCATCGACAACGTCGGACAGTCTTGTCCAAATATTCCAAATATTGAAAGAATGTTATTTCATGGTGTCGTATTCGGGTTCTCTTTATCACGGATATTCTATTAACAGGGCAAATGAGACAAGAAGGTAGATGCAGATCTATATTGTGGTAACGAGTCTCGACAGGTACACACTGNCGCGCGCACCTGAGAAATGAGCTGGCGACAATACTGCTTGGTCACTCTTATAGGCTGGGGCCTGGGTGTGGCTGCTACAGCGCACAATGATATGGTGCGCATCCACATACCTCCCCGGTAGTATTGTCGCCAGCTCATTTCTCAGGTGCGCGCGTGGTAAAGCATTAGCCAGTGTGTACCTGTCAGGTGCGCGCGTGGTAAAGCATTAGCCAGTGTGTACCTGTCGAGACTCGTTACCACAATATAGATCTGCATCTACCTTCTTGTCTCATTTGCCCTGTTAATAGAATATCCGTGATAAAGA
>LQNS02000211.1:42558692-42571930 GCA_001587735.2 Parhyale hawaiensis
CTCGACAGGTACACACTGGCTAATGCTTTACCACGCGCGCACCTGAGAAATGAGCTGGCGACAATACTGCTTGGTCACTCTTATAGGCTGGGGCCTGGGTGTGGCTGCTACAGCGCACAATGATATGGTGCGCATCCACAAGAACTGTTGGCTCAAGGTTATTCTTCGGGCCTTATGCTTGAGTTTTTGGCCGTTATCTCGTAGGGGCGATCATTAACGTCTCTTTCAAAAAATCGCCCGAAGGTACGTCGTTGAAGCCAGTCAAATACTTGAACGATTTTATTATAGCTGCCTCCTGAGTCGTCTTTGCTCGAGAAAGATCAGGCCCTGTTCTTGTAGGCGACATTCATATGACTTGTTTCGCAGCTGAGGTATCAATTCTGCTGCTCAGAGTTGGATTTTTTTCATGTTATCGATATCTTTACACAAATTTGACGACCAGAATTGAACAGAGTTTATAAGTGTCGGCGCCCTAGCGCCTTGTACAAGGGAATGATGTTGTCCTCGGATTTGTATTCGAAATTCCTGATGATGAATCCCAGTACTCTGCTTGCCATTTTCCCACTCTTGCCAACTTGGTGACTGAGTTGTAATTTGTTTGTAATAGTTATTTCCAACTCTCGTTGTTTGGTGACAGCTGCCAATTCTGTCCCGTTCATCTTCAATTGGGTTGAGGGGTTCTCCGGTCCGACGTGCATTACTGAACATTTGTCGACATTAAAGTTCATCTGCCATGTTGTGCTCTATTCCTTGAGGAGGTCAAGGTCTTAGTGGAGCTCAGCCCCTTTCCTGCCAGGATTGCCTAGTTTTGTATTATCCGCAAATTTATTAATTTTAGTATGGATATTAGGATCGAGTCAGTGATGTAAATCACAGCCTCATTCATTGAAAGGGGGGGGGGGTTCTAACTACGAGTAGCGCGAAAGCATAAAAGCACTTCATTAACAATTCTCATACGAGGCTGGAAGTTTTCATCCTTTTTTTTTTACCCCATCAGTTGTGTCAAACTTGAAAATTTACGCTAACATTGTTAGCTTTTTTTTTACCCCATCAGTTGAGTCAAATTTAAAAATTTACGCTAACATTGTTAGCTTACTGCCTTGCAACTTGAGCTGCAAACGATTGGGTTCGTTTCTTCAGACCTTAGGTAGTTACTGAACATCTGGGGTTTGAGTCTGGCAATCTTTTTTTTTCACTCTCATCGTGATAAAAACACAACTAATGAGCTCGTCAAGCCTAAATAATAAAGGACTTATATATTAATATCCTTCAAACTTCATGGCATTTATGAATAGTTGTTAATATTTTGAGATTTTGGATCAAAATCCAAACAGTTATCCCAATGCAGCTTTTCGAGGGCAAGAATAAAAAATCCATATGGGCCTACTGCTGGGCTTGTTTCCATTGTTTGATATCAGTTTGCTCTTCGTCTACTTTGCGTAAAATGACAGCTTGATAGTGAAGCACTTAAGTTTCTGACACTGTATTACTCTAATTTACCCTATCTTCCTCACATCGATAGCAAAACACTCAAGTTTCTGACCCTGTTTGACTCTAATTTACCTAATCTTCCTCACATTGATAGTAAAACACTCAAGTTTCTAACACTGTAGGACTCTAATTTACCCTATATTCCTCACATTGTAATATAGATGGCATCATCTTGGCAGATACGATTTTGCATTATTTATTGTAAGGTCTGATTTCATTTTAATTATGCACATTTTATGTAAGTCATTAACAACGATGGCAGTGGGTATCCCTTGTTTTCAACAACAGATTTGAATTTTATTGTAAGATCAACCCCAGTAGTTTGGCGGAGGTTCAGTAATTATTATTTGCCTCGTAATGTGGGAACCGGTTACCGATATAGAATATTTTGCCTTGTAATGTGGGAACCGGTTGCCGATGTAGAAGGAATTCTGTCTGGCGCTTGACAAAGAAGGATCACTGCAATGTCTCATAAGTCAGTTTATTAGAAGATTTACCCAGTTGTGTATCACGCATTAACAATGTATTACATAGATAAAAATGATACAAATTAAAATATTTTAAGCAACTTTTGAAAACCTGAGTTACCGCTTATGGAGATGCTGATCAATAATATAATCTTATTCCAATGACAACCGCAAGTTCAAAACGCGGGTCCCGCTCCCAGTAATTTTGGAAGCCCAGTCCTCGGCCGGTCAATTATCGCGGCCCAGGCCGGCGTTCGCCAAACTTCAGCCCTTGTCGGGCTATAGGCCTAATTACGAGAATAAAATACCTGTACATCTTGCAAGGTAAAGGGGGCGAATATCAGCTTGGAATTTCTTAAAAGTTGAGCGCCTGTCGGAAAACATAGCTCAATCAAAAGAATTTAGCGGAAATGTTGAGGGTTTACCTAGTGTGAGTCGATGCCAGCCGATAGTTGAAAATTCTTGGATTTAGCTGCAATTCAAACTGAATATCAATAATTCCGTCTCATTTCAGTGTGAAGTATCAACTGCCACGAAGAAATTCGGCTAACGAAAGCACAAGCGAAACGGATTATGAACGAAAGGAACAAAAACTCCAACCAAGACTGAGACTCCTATAATGAAGAAATTCAGCTAAAATACACGCGATATAATTGATGCCCAACAGAATCAAACACTTTATGAAAAATACAGCCTTTCATCTACAACGCTCAGAAAAAGAATCGCGATATGAAATAGTTCAGTGCTTCTTGCAAACCGACGTAAGATTCAGATATTGCAGTGTGTTAACTTTGGAGCATACATTTCAGTTGTTATCGTAATTCCAAGGGCTGAAATTCGTGGTACCTCAGCTTGTTTTTCAGTAGATGAATTTGCTCCTATAAAAATCCTTAGCGTGACGAAAGGAAGGACAACAACAGAGCAAGCAAGATAACAAGCCAGCTCGTAGCCAGCAACCAGCAACTGTGTTAGTATATATTATATTAGGAACTATTTGACATCTAGGGTGCATCGAAGACGTAAATTATTTTGTTGGTATCGAAACATCATAGGAATACATTCATTACTTTAAGACTATTGTACCACGAAGCTTAATATAATACTGACAAGAAACTACGACAGCTCAAACAAT
Organism: Parhyale hawaiensis; assembly: GCA_001587735.2. Lineage (NCBI taxonomy): Eukaryota > Metazoa > Arthropoda > Malacostraca > Amphipoda > Hyalidae > Parhyale > Parhyale hawaiensis. The sequence goes on from LQNS02000211.1 coordinate 42,561,783, forward strand.
GCTTTATTGTCAATCAAATTATTGACTGAGCAGCACAGTATCGTACATAGGACTTATTACTACCGCCTAGGAGGTTATGTTTTCGTTGACTTTTCTATCTGTCTGTTAGTCTATCTGTCACAAAGATAACTGAAAAAAATTATGGAAGGATTTGTACGAAATTTACAGGGTTTGTCAGATATGTTGAGAGGAACAGCTAATTAACTTTTGGTGAAGATCCGTCCATCCGTTTTTTTGTCGGCCTCTGTCTTCTCAATGCCATAAATCAAAGGTTATGCACGGATTTTTATGAAACTTACATGAGTTGTTAGCTATATCACTAGGAGTAAATGACCAAATTTTTGTAATTATCCGTTTGTTCGTTCGTCACTGTTTTTAATTTTATGCTTGGTAGCACGATAACCTTAAAAAATAATGAATGGATCTTTATGAAATTACTAGGAGTTGTTAGTAATGTTAAAATGCATAAATGATTAAATTTGGCTGCAGATCGGTTGGTTCGCTTGAATGTTTGACTCATGTTTGTCACAATGTTTGTTAGCAGCATAAAGCAATAAGTTATGAACGGATCTCCAAAAAAATTCCTGAATCTGTTAACTCTGTTGAAAGGCTCAAATCAATATATTTTAGTGTTGTTACAAAGAAAATCATGGACTCAAAACCAATTATATTTTTTCGTAACTGTTGCCGTGCTTCGTGGAGGTATGCGCGCTCAGAGTGTTCTAGTTTGCAACTGGAATGCCCAATAGACGGTGCTTCCTAGCCATGTACTACTTGCACAAGAAATATTTACTGGTGTACTGGAGATACTCACCGATAGTATCTGTGGTATCACTTTCTGTCACTGTAGCGACAACTCCGCCTGAGTCATCGAGCAGCGAGGCCGTCATTGTGACACTCGTGCCACAAGCTAATCCATTAACATGGTGGGAACCATCTTGTACTTCGTATTGGAAGTCCTCTCCACCGTAATTCACAACCAGCGAACTGGCCCGGGAGCACATGTCACTCATAGTCCAAGATAATGTAGCCCAACGATAGTCCACCAACATGTCACCGGTAATTGTTGTGGCTGCAAGAAAGGGTAACGTGTTGTTGAAACAAACATCAGAATTTTCTCACAGTATTAGCTTCTCACGGGTCGAAAAAGCTATTTACTTAATTGTATTCAGGATTATTCACTAAATTACCACTGATTTAGGAAGACACGCACACACACATGCAGTTCTTCAGAATATTTACAAAGAAATTTTGACCGAAAATTGACATCACACTCGTATTTTCGTGTTGTTAATCGCAAGCTCGTATACTGTACAGGATATAAATTTCATAAACTTAGCGCAGCCACTCGAAATAAAGTTGTTGCTTAATGGCTAAAAAACTCTGAACCCAAACGGTTTTTCAAAATGAAATCATCCTGAGAGTAATTCTACGTTATAATTAAGACTTATTTAAGACTTGTTACTAATTGTTTTCTACCTTTTACGGTTACAGGACAATTCGGACCCCTAGACAACTCAGACTCCCAACTCAGACCCTCCCAACTCAGACCCCACCGACTCAGACCCACCCAACTCAGACCCCCGGACAACTCAGCCCCCTACCCAACTCAGACCCCTGCCCAACTCAGACCCCTGACCAACTCAGACCCCTGCCCAACTCAGACCCCTGCCCAACTCAGACCCTGGACAACTCAGACCCCTGTCCAACTCAGACCCCTGTCCAACTCAGCCCCGGACAACTCAGACCTCCAGACTACTGAGACCTCAGTCCAAATCAGACCTCTGCCCAACTCTGACCTCCGGCCAACTCAGACCCCTGGACAACTCAGACCCCTGCCCAACTCAGACCCCTGCCCAACTCAGCCCCCGGACAGCTCAGAGATCCAGACTACTGAGACCATTGTCCAACGCAGACCTCTGCCCAACTCTGATTTCCGGCCAACTCAGACCCCTGGACAACTCAGACCCCTGCCCAACTCAGACCCCTGCCCAACTCAGACCCAGGACAACTCAGACCCCCACACTACTGAGACCATTGTCCAACTCAAACCTCTGCCCAACTCTGACCTCTGGCCAACTCGGTTCCCGGACAACTCCTAGACCCCCAGACTATTGTGACCCCTGTCCAACTCAGACCCCTGCCCAACTCAGCCCCCGGACAGCTCAGAGATCCAGACTACTGAGACCATTGTCCAACGCAGACCTCTGCCCAACTCCGATTTCCGGCCAACTCAGACCCCTGGACAACTCAGACCCCTGCCCAACTCAGACCCCTGCCCAACTCAGACCCCGGACAACTCAGACCCTCAGACTAATGAGACCACTGTCCAACTCAGACCTCTGCCCAACTCTGACCTCCGGCCAACTCAGTCCCCGAACAACTCAGACCTCTAGACTACTGAGACCCTGTCCAACTCAGACCCCTGCCCAACTCAGCCCCAGGATAATTCAGACCCCCAGACTACTGAGAACCCAGTTCAACTCAGACCACTGCCCAACTCTGACCTCCGGCCAACTCAGACCACCAGACTACTGAGACCCCTGCCCAACTCAGACCCGTGCCCAACTCAGACTACTGAGACCCCTGCCCAACTCAGACCCCTGCCCAACTCAGCCCCCGGACAACTCAGACCCCCAGACTACTGAGACCCCTGTCCAACTTAGACCTCTGCCCAACTCAGCCCCCGGACAACTCAGACCACAAGACTACCGAGACCCCTGCCCAACTCAGACCCCTGCCCAACTCAGACGTCCAGACTACTGAGACCCCTGTCCAACTCAGACCCTTGCCCAACTCAGCCCCCGGACAACTCAGACCACCAGACTACTGAGACCATTGCCCAACTCAGCCCCCCAGGCTTCTGAGACCCCTGTCCAACTTAGACCTCTGCCCAACTCTGACCTCCGGCCAACTCAGCCCCCGGACAAGTCAGACTCCCAGACTACTGAGACCCTGTCCAACTTAGACCTCTGCCCAACTCAGCCCAAGGACAACTCAGACCCCTGACTACTGAGACCCGCTCCCAACTCAGACCTCTGCCCAATTCTGACCTCGGACCAACTCAGACCCCTGGACAACTCAAACCCCTGCACAACTCAGACTTCTGCCCAACTCAGACCCCTGCCCAACCCAGACCTTGGGACAACTCATATCCCCGATAATGAACATACTCTGAAAATAAAGCGTAAATTAGAGACACTAGGCCATGTACGGGATTGGCAAAACTACCATTCATTTTAAATTGTTCATGCATCAAATAGTTTTCCAACGTATGCAAACCAACGATACAATATTGATTTAATATCTTTATTTCTGGAAAAATAATCGTTTCTGGGAAATCCTTCAAGAAACTAAACAAGCGTGGAACAAACTGTCGTATGCTACCACAGTACACTGAATTAGGACCCTTTTGTGTACTGTGTACGCTACTGAACTTACATCGTATGTGCAGATATAATAATAAAAATCTTTAAAATTCAGCTTCAATTCACAAGAAAACCACTATTAATTGGTTATTGTGATGGGCAGCAAAGCCGCATAGAACTGAAGTGAAGGATTGAGTCTTGTAAATTACTACAGACTAAAAGAAATTATGCAAGTTAATTATACATAGCTCAAAGTATTCTAACTCGCAACGACAGACAAAATGAAACAAGAACATTTGCCCACTGCCACGTCAATGTTTGTTTTAAACATGGTATAAATATGTGGTAGACTGCGATAACGTACAAAACCGGAATAAATCAGGTTAAATTTTTGCTGAGAATGACTGACAGAAATTCTGTTGACTTATTCAAAGCGGCAACACTTCCATTCAAACTTGTTCAACGTGAACGCGGTCCTTCAGCATGCAACGTGAACGCATAAATAGTGTGGCAGATGTACGATGAAACAATGTGTTATACTGCTTTTTTACCAGGCCATAACTAGATGAAACAATCACACATCACATCAGAGACATGCCTCAAATTCAAATGATTCGAAATGAAAAAATTGTGTGTTTTCAATGCAATTTCTCTTATACGTTTTCAAAAATGTTTTGATCTATGCATTTAATCTGTGGAGAATCCTAGGAAAATCATTAGCGAAATATAGTAGCTAGGTACGTATAGTCCTGTAACTTCGCTCCTATATAATAAGTATAGCGTTCGTGGATAATTTTGTGAATCAGTATGGTAGGTATGCTTATGTTTCTGGATGAAAGAGACTTTGGGGTGTGATTGTGACTCTAGAGTTCACAAAAAAAAAACGCATTTATTGCTTGAAGATCTTGGCACTGCATCTTGCACCTACCGCGTAGAATTTCTCGAATGTTAACCGTTCTCAGTAGGTATACCATCTAAACAACGCACGGAGAAACTAAGAACAGAGAAGCACGCGAATTAATTAGTTGATTTATAGATATAATTTAGAACATTCAACTGGCGATTGATAGTTGATCATATTTTATGAAAAAATATTGATATTGTCCGAGGGTCTGAGTTGGGCAGGGGTCTGAGTTGTCCCGGGGTCTGAGTTGGGCAGGGATCTGAGTTGTCCCGGGGTCTGAGTTGTTCGGGGGTCTGAGTTGTCCGGGGTCTGAGTTGTCCGGGGGTCTGAGTTGTTCCGGGGTCTGATTTGTCCGGGGGTCTGAGTTGGGCAGGGGTCTGAGCTGTCCCGGGGTCTGAGTTGTCCGGGGGTCTGAGTTGGGAGGGGTCTTAGTTGTCCCGGGGTCTGATTTGTCTGAGGGTCTGAGTCGGGCAGGGGTCTGAGCTGTCCCGGGGTCTGAGCTGTCCCGGGGTCTGAGTTGTCCGGAGGTCTGAGTTGGGCAGGGGTCTGAGTTGTCGGGGGTCTGAGTTGGGCAGGGGTCTGAGTTGGGTGGGTCTGAGTCGGTGGGGTCTCAGTTGGGGGGTCTGAGTTTGGAGGGTCTGGGTTGGGGATCTAAGTTGTCCAGGGGTCCGAATTGTCCTGTAACCGTTTTCTAGTTCTGCTCTGTCCAAATGCATGCTACTTCGTTGTATGAAATTGTTCATGACACAACACAGATTACTGACAGATGATTCAATGATGTCCCAGGAATCTTGTATTAGAGATAAGTGGCGCTCTGAATCTACCCGTCGTTGTTTTCATTAGTTTTTGCCATTACTATGCTCGCGCCATTCATAGATAAAATTAAAAAATGGGGCCGCTGGTGAATGATGTAGGATCTATTGTTGAGGATGACCAGGAAATGAGCGAAATACTAAGCCGTCAATATCAAAAAGTCTCTAGTGACAAAATTCAATATCTTGAAATCCCAAGCATTGATTTAACTACAATCTACCTAACGGACTTCGAATTCACAAAACTAAGTATTGAACTAGCCATTGATGAACTTAGCGGCAACAGTGCAGCGGGACCAGATGATGTGCCTGCAAAAATCCTTAAGATGTGCAAGCTAAGCATCTCTTACCCCCTATACCTTATGTGGCTGAAATCAATGGATGATGGAGTAATTCCACTCAACTACAAGCACGCGATTATTTCACCTATTCTTAAAGCTGGAAATAGCATGTATCCAGCGAACTATGGACCTGTCTCCCTAACTAGCCACGCATTGAAGACGTTTAAAAGGGTCTTTAAGAAACATCTTGTACATCATTTAGAAAACAATAAGCTGCTTACATCAAATCAACATGGCTTTCGCCATAAACGTTCAACCACTTCGGCAGCTTGAGCATTATTGTTCTATTCTCGACCTACTATGCCGAGGCAAAAGTGTGGACGTAATATATTTAGATTTTGCCAAAGCATTTGGTAAAGTAGACCATGGAATACTGCTACTCAAACTCTTCAACATACGCATCCGTGGAAAATGTCTTAAATGGATCTAAGCTTTTCTGACAAACCGAACCCAAACCCTAATTATAAATAATAAAGTGTCTACACGACAGTCGGTACTCAGTGGAGTCCCACAAGGCACCGTGCTTGGTCCAATACTTTTGTAGTGGTGCAGCGCGCAATTCCCTGCATTCCTTGTGTGTACCGAGCCGCAGTGGCTCCTTTTGTGTCACCTGCCTATAAAGGAGACCCACAACTATACCGGTCAGCTCAGAGGCCGCTGGAGTTAAACGTGAGACACACCTTACCCTCACGCCCAGCGGTGTAATATCTGTGTCTCAACCGAATCCACAAGTACACAGTCTGCTACTAGCCTGAGTCTGATTCCCCCTTTCAAGGAGCAGTCCGGGACGTCAGAACCCAAACCGCGTACGTCTACAACCAGTGTCAGGTAACGAAAGGCGTGACATAAGTGGTGGCCAGGTCACTTCGTCACCTACCGGAATTTTCGCTCACGGAAGAAGGGTCAGAACAGAGAACAAGTGCTTCTAGCAGTGGCGCAGTACAGAATTGTGCGGTGTGATTCATACCGTAATTGTGTGAGATAAAGGTAACAGTGATTACGAGGAACAGTAGCAGTATAAGTGAGAACATTCATCAGTAGTTACTTGCTAAATGCTTAGCTAATTCTGGGTGAAGCTATAACGACCGAAAGTGCTGTGACTTAAATGCAGCAGTGACTATGAATTGAAGTGAAGTGCTACGAAATCAGCAGCAACAAAGTGAGCCATATCGTCGCTTTCACAGACGAAGAGCGTACCACTCCCAGACGTGACCACTTTCAGAAGTGCCTAGCATCAAGGGCCAGGACATCACGAACAGGGCGTGACGAGAAATAAGAACTACGAAATATTGCACTGACCAAGAGCGAACTGAAGCTGCAATTACAGTTCTTCACAGTCCATCTTCTTCACATTATCCATATTGATCTTGGAGCGGAGCGGAGCCGAGATGTACCAGCAAAAAAGCGTACCGACTTCAAGCCAGCAAATTCGGACGATCGTGAGGGACATCGCTTCCAATGGAATAATCTTTCTAATCCACAGGTACTTGTAACCAGCACGGAGGAAGGGAACAGATGTAAGACTGTTGTAATAGGCGGCAGCATTACTGTAGATTACCCATGTGGTCATTGCGTCCGAATATTGTGCAAATTGTGCTAGAGATTAGCAAGATACTGACAGAGAAACTTACGGTAATTCAGATTCAATTGTTTTGTATTGTGATGTTAACACCAAATGTACACAATTTTAATTGTCACGAGTAACTCCACAAGGCAAAGCTATTAATTCAATTGTGAGAATAACAGCAATACTAATACATTGAATTCCATACGGAGTGTTGAGCAAATAAAGCCTCATTGTAACACGTATGACGGGATAATTATAATTAACGGAAAAGAATACTGCCCATTAGTTAATTCAACTAGTTAAAACTGATGAGTAAAGACGGCAGTGGTCTGTTGAAATATCAAAGACTGCATTGTCAGTAGAATAATTTCAGTTATCGGCAGCACAAGTGGTGATGATTATATTAACTTGACGTTTAACTGATTGTTGATATTGTAATTCAACTGCTAGGATAAATGCACTAGAATATTCCCTGAATTGCCTACGTAATAATTAACAGAAGGTAAAACGCATGAACCGTACGTATTACTGGCGTATTCAGATGTAACTCTGACATGGAAGTTCTTTAATTCAGATTCGATTGTAATACTAGACAGTTACTGGAGGTTACTCGGACTGAAAATACAGAGAATTAAAGTAACTTAACGTATTAAATCTCACGACATCACTAATACTGGATTCTTGCCTATTTTTCAATGGTGAATGAGATAGTGATTGCAAGAAATGCCGACGTCGCATTGAATAGCGTTGACGTAAAACAGGATGTAACTTGTTGAACTGAACCTTATACTTCAGTCATTGCAATATTTTGCGAGATAGCTATCAATTAGGAAATTGTTACAGCATTTAGTGCGAGATATTCAATTGTGAACCATCGAGCGAAATTGTACGAGACGCTGATGTAGCTAATTAAGTTGTAATAAACTTGAAAGTGTAAGCAATTACACAAACACACGAGATACAAATCTCTGTTGAACTGGATTATCATTCCAATGCCACTATTGGAAGGCATTCTCACACCACATTCTCATACTGAATGCCAGATGCCAAATTGAAGGATATGGTGAACTGCTGGAGATAATCAGAATTGATAATCACAATTGTGACAAACAGTGTAACATTTTAGAGATTCTAGAGAGTTGGAATTAATCACAAGGACGAGTTCAGAGACGAAATAGAACTGCTGAACTGGTGAACTCAAACCTTAGGAGTTTGATTACTGTTAGACGTAGACCCTGAATAAATTGTTTAAGTTAGAAAGGTACTAACAAATGTCAGGGAAAAGGAACGTCTAGACACACAAGGCGTGGCAAACAGGCAACCGGAGCATGTGCAAAGGCGCGTACCCCATACCCTGTAGCACGAGACTCCGCCACACACCGCCACCCCCACGCGTTAGACAGGCGGGGGTGGGGAACCGATTGCAGCGGGGAGGGAAGAAGCACGCCGAGTCACGCTGATGGCTCAATTCAGTCTCATGTAGTTGACGAAGCGCCACAGTGCCGGGCCGGTTGAGTGTCATGTAGTTGCAGGTAGTCCCCGCGCGCATGCATTAAGTACGTAATTCTGTAGCAGCGTTAGCTGAGCAAGGGAGACGTATTGAACACGTGCATAGACTTCATGGATTCTTCATGGATACATTGGAAGGCTTTAGATGCAATAGCCGACTCCGGAGAAACTGATTTACTGGAACTAACGTACACCGGACTAGTACCATTGATAAGGTTGTGAGTCCAAACTCTGACAGATTGCCTAAGATAGCAGTATCCTAGTAAGATAGTAAGATATCCTAGTAACTGACTTAGCCAATGACGAGTCATGATATCATCAAGGATCACTGAACATACCGATCCTGTAGGAAGCCCTAGAGAATTTGCACCAAGAAGCAGAAATGCTTTAAGCCGAATCATGCGAAAGAGGACTTCGAAACTAAACGTTTCAGTCAAAAAGTACAGAAGTGCTTAACTGGTGGTTCCGTAGGACGCTGGTATCGCTGGGCTACAATAGAACCAGAAGGAAGCCACAATAAACGGTAAAAGTGGAGATAAACCCTTATAGATCAGCCGAGGTGACAGAATTACCGGTAAGGTACCTACACCGTAGAAGTAAGATGAAGCAAGTGCCTACCTTCTAGTTAGTCATTGCGTAACCACTAAAGCTAGTGAGTCCTCACAGATAGCCTAACGTTGCTAGCCTTATGCTAATGGAAGTTAATATTGCATTAAGGTAGCGATTGAAAGGATTTATACAGGTAAATTAGTACCGTTGGCCAATGCTGCCAGTGAGAATCATTGCAATAAGTAGAGAAATTCGAGTTAGGTGCCGAATAGAAAATGTTGTCCTAGGAAGGATAATTCTCCTAAAGGTAATTTGACCTAGAGATAATGGATGCAGAAACAGGTATGTATGCTGATGAACAGATACTTCTAAGACGTTTAATGAATTAGAAACGCAACTCCATTCAAGGTGAGTATGACAGTATAGCAGGAGACAAGAAGCAGCGAAGAAGGAATGCACTGAAACAGGCGACAATAATAGAAGCGCCGCAGCCAGTGAACGCTGCGAAGATCTTGAAGCAAATGCCGAGCTTGAAGAAAATGAAAGAATTTTCTCGAAAGAAAATGAGGCGACACGTGCCAAGCTCCGTCTGGAGAGCTTGAGACGGGGAAAAAAAGGAGAAGAGAGAACATAGAGCACAAGCACAGTGTGTGTTCATCGAGCGCAAGCATTAGCGCGAGATCAGAGAACTTTGACCAGCCGTTAACGAAACAGGTGAGAACATTCTGGTAATGTTAAGTGTTAGAACATTCCGGGTCGCACTTGTGCCAAAAGCTGGTCGCAGCACCCCGTGCAGGCGAGGCGGCAGGTGTGCGCCAGAGCGAGTGCGTTCGTGCATACGTATAGCTTGTAGACGCCCATGCCCTTTCTGAAGTTGCCACATACCACTATTCTACAGACCATTCTTTGTCGAAATGAGTTTATTTAGATAAAAAGCATACCAGAACCATACTAAAAATCATATACTTATATATTGCTGCCGTACGTGTCGTCACGATATTTAGCGAGAATGCGACTGGTATTTAATTCTATTGCGGAAATGCAAAATTATATTATAGAGACCTGTGGCCCTGAACGAACCTCACTGGAGTATCGTAT
>LQNS02000211.1:42586340-42599004 GCA_001587735.2 Parhyale hawaiensis
GCGCGATCGATCGATCGCGCAAATCCACCAAACGCACGCAACATATATATATTAATGACATGTGCTGGCTGAGTCTGAAGTTGAAGTTCAATTTTACTGCATGTTCTGTCACTGGGATCTAGTGATGCTACTGCTTTACCGAAGGGGAACGGGCTGAGCTCATCTTCAAAGTTTAACAACTGACATGAAAGCTTAAATAGGCTGACGAACTGCAGCCTTTCTTACTTAAGCATTGTACCACCTCGGACCGGGTGCCAGATGATCAAGCTAGTACTATTACAAATATGCAAGAATCATGCAAATGTTCCACTTATCCATGTTAGCGCCAACTTTGTGGTAACTTTAAGTTTATAAATTTCATAATCAATGAAGTTTTGTACGAGCAGAATTGAATTTGTTTTTCAAAGTAACACTCATTAAGCCGAAGCGGCAATATAATAATACTACTAGAGAGAGCAGTGTTTGAGAATTAGAAATGGGCATGCTGGTCAATCTATTGCCAACTATCCATTCTATTCTAGTGTTCGATATTTTCTAACAATGAGCTTAATCAAAGTTGGATTAATCGATAGTCGAATTGCTATAGCAGTGGGCTCAGTGGATGCTCAAACTTGAAACTGAATTTGAAGAAGTATGGTTCACAGCTGTGAAATATTTACGCAATGCTTTGTCCTTTATCATACGTGTGCAAGTGATTATAGTCTGGGATACTATGGCAAATTTTCACAAGCTAAGATGACCTTTCAAAATTACTCTTACGGACTGGGAAACTTAGCCATTTCTTGTTATTACGTTTTTTAATGACTAATTTTGACTACAGCATTTGCTATCTGTGAAGTACTGATGTTCAAGACAAATAACTGTTAACTATGTGGTACTGCTTGGAATTTTATTAACGCCATTTCAATTAATAAAGGTTGGCTGTCTGAGTAACATCGAATAGCACCGAGCTACTTCGAGCTCAGCTATCAAAAGCTGCACACCGTACATGGTGCAGCCATGAGCTACGAAACGCATATCTTAAATTACAGGCATTCAGGCTTCGCCATAACGTTGGGCACAGCACTCTTTTTTGAGTTCACTAAGCAGATGAACAACCAAACAGCTGCACAGTGCAGCCTGGGTAGCCACTCTCCACCCATAATACAGAAAGAAAGTAAGAAAAAAAAAAGAAATGAAGAAAGAAAAATAATTTCTTTTTCATGTGGATGCAGTGCCCAACAAATCAGGGCGCTTCACCCTGAGGTATTTATTTTTTTTTTTAAGTAACATCCTTACAACTAATACATGGGACAATATTTACTATCGAATTGGGGATTTAAACAAGTGGGTAGTCAGTGTTAATTAGTTAAATGCTAAAGAAGTAGTTCAAGTTTTGACAGACATTCATGTTTAATACTTTTTTATCCTATCTATGAATGACAAAAAGAGAAGTTAAGTTTTAAAACAGGCATACCTTCCGTTACTACACTTTGAAGCTTTGGTATGGGTGCGCTTTGGTGTGTGGGGCTACGAACTTAATTCAAATTGTGTTTGTGACTCCGCTATATGTGAGACACAGCAATTTCTCGGAGAAAAATGGTCTTTTGCGGCATGAGAAAAGAAAGTTAAACGATATTTATAATAGTAAAAATAGCATTAGTTTTCTAATATGAATGCAGTGCCACCAAAATTTGGGGTGCAGCACCTAGAAGAATTCATTTTTAGAACAAACATTGTTAAAGCTGACACGTGTCCATAATACACCTGTCCATAAATCATAATATGTAATTGGCACTAATGGGCACTGGACAGTCAGTTTTAACCCTTTAGAAACTCTAGAAATAGCACAACTTAGGACAGATTTATTTGTTTTGTATATATTTTTCCATCGAATGTATGATAAAACTTAGGAATAAAGAAAGTTTAGAACTGAGAGTATACACATTACAATTTGATTTCGATTAGAAGCAGTTAAAGAAATTTTGATACTAAGGACGCGCGTTTCGCTGTTCTCCAGCTGATCAGGTGGGAGGGTCAAAGTTGTTAAATTTAACAACATTGACCCTCCCACCTGATGAGCTTGAGAACAGTCAAACGCACGTCGTGGGTATCAAAATTTCTTTAACTGCTTCTAATCGAAATCGACATTCATGCCATCTGAAGAAAATAACATTACGATTTGACATAGGGTGCGCAGCTTATGGGATGGAGTTTTGTTTTGCCGTTTACGACAGAGTTAAGAGATTTACTCATCTATATTATAATTCGGCTTGAGGCTCCATCCGTACGTCCAACCCTGTTCTGTACGTAACGCTTTTCATTATTAGCTAGTGGAAAATTTAACTAGTAAGAAGCTGTGATTTACGCTGGACCGAAGTTGAACCATAGCTGTTTCTTTTATTGCTTCTTGGCTCTGGTTTTGTTTATCGACGGCAGATTTGTACAACTTTAGCCTGGCCACCAACTGTGATTAGCGCTTCGTATTTTCGCGCGTCATAATTTTTGTGCATCGTATGTACTCGGATGATACGAGTCTCAGATGTCGAAAACGGAGCTTGGCTCTCTGGAATTTCCGCTATCTCTTGCGTTTAGTGGCTCTTCTCATTCCAGCTTCCCAGTCGATGCACGAGTTCCTTTAAATTTCACTGGGCTGTTGGTATATTTAGAACGCAGGTTTCCAGTCTACGAACTTATTAATGTGGGAGATAGTTTTGAAAGTCTTCTTCTTTATATATATCAAACCCGAAGCTTTTGGACCATTAAACGTTGCGGGTCTTCAGGTGAGCAAATTTAAAAAAAAATCCAGCATCAGAGCTCAGAAAGTACACAATAGTCGTATCCTGGCTACCGACTAAAAAATACTTTAAATTTTCGCCAGAGTTTCGTCGCTCAATGTACTTCATTCTTTATCAGCTGTTTCATATAGGTACTGTATCTGATGTGGAGAATGCATCAGATCTCCTGCTATTTGCTGTTTGATTGTAAGCTCATCTTCCATTGTTCAGTCTTGAAGTGTCGGTAGTTACAGGTTGATTGTTCTTTTATTGCATCGAAAACCTAAAAGACTTTCAAAACTCTTTCAATATGAATATGGCTGGGTGTCATCATAAATTATATTCTTAGATATACGTGAACTTGATATAGATAAGGAACCGTGCTGATATAGCCGCAAATTTCACTGCAAAAATTGTTGTGAATTTCTGCTCATTTTTGTTCGTTTGAGTTGCACCATTTGAAAAGAATTTGGTAAATGAGACAGCTCTGTCAAAGATAGGCAAACGGAAAAGCAATCTGCATTGTTTTACCTTAGCCGTTAGCTAGGCCTTCGGGGTTCCTGTCTTCTGTGTCCACTTTGCTTCTTTCCGATTTCATACTCCTTCTGAAATTACTTTCGTCTGTTTTCCCTCCTCTTACTCAATTTACTGTTTTCATGCTTGTTGATCCTGTGTAGTAACACCTTCGGGCATGGGTTCCCTCTGACTATCGACATACTATAACAAATTATGTTCGTTCCTTTTTCTCTTTTAAACAGCTTAGTACATATTTAGGGAGGCTTAAACTAACTTATATATATATTACTACTACTACTACTACAGAAAAGCTTTTGATAAATCGGTTAGTTCTAAACGTGTTCACAGTAAGTAAAAAAGAAAATCGTAAGAAAATTCAACAGATCCTGTAGTTAAATGTGTGACAAAAATCATAAAGATTGAAGCGAAAACTATTGAGAAAATGGATGCAAACGCGAATTTGAGAAATGCAGCATAAAGCGTGAGTTGAAGAGATTGAAAAGCATTACGAACTGAATGTACCTCCGAATCGAGAGCCCAAACAAAAGATACAAATGAGGAAAGAAAGCCCCAAGAACAAAATACTGAATCCCGTGTGGTCACATGCAATGACTGTATTATGGTCACAATGAAATAAGTGCCAATAGATACAAGAACGCATTGCTTAATAATATATTGTAGTTTCTTTGCATCATCTGCAAGCGTTAGGCTGTACGATTTACTTGGCGTACAACTCGTCGATACGAGTAAGGATAGATGGACTACGATAGCTCCATCAGAGGTAGTTCGCCATGGGTTACGTGGCGTGCTTTAGTTTTGACGGAGGGGGTTACGCTTACATATCTAGATGAGGTCGAGCTAAGAAAGGTAGTAATAGCGTCGCTTATGAATATTGGAATTTCCACGGGTCCCGCTAATATTTATAAAAAAGCATTGTAGAGCTAAAAATAAGCTACGCGTTTTAGCTCTTTAGCAACTCTATAACCGCAACTCTGCTAATTGTGATGGACAACAGTTCATTCGAGAATAATGGTAGTTCCAGGAGTATCAGGGAGCGATGAAAGCAATTTAGAAGATATTAGCTTATTGTGAGGTCTACTACAGATGAGAGAAAATGTTCCTTTCACTTAGAAAATGTTAACATAGTTGTTGGGGTCTCTCGAAGTGTGGCAATACCATTCTAGTGAACCCATCTTATTCAATCACATTGTGTAGTGAAATCGGAAAACCATTCTAGTTCTTAGCACCAGATATAGAAAAAGGAAGTTAGTTTCTACTGATGGGCGTGGCTAATGTGCTGATTATGATTAGCACTTTTTTTATAGCTATCTGACCTTCATATTTTCTACAATTCACGTATCTTATTAACGAAGGCACGTACCTTCATCAGTGGTTGTAGTCTCTTCACCGTACGAAGACAATTCGTTGTCTGCAGAGTCTAATAGATGTACCGAGCTTGGTGCTTGAGTGTTGCAGGGTATGCCCGTCTCTTCGTGAGATCGGGCGGTCGGCGGATACTCCGTAACGTGCGGTTGATAAGCGTCGGCGCTGGTGTCGGTACCGACTTCTACTATTATCTTTGCGACCGAGTTGCACCAGTCGGTCACACTCCAGGATAGTGACATAGAAGTCAAGCCAGGTGTAATGGTTGTAGAGTGTACCGTGCCGTCTGTCAGGAAGTAAGAAAAAACAAATGAAAAGCGCCAAAGTAGGAAAGTTATACCTACTAATTCTGATAAATAATATGGAATTTTCAAAATAAGTTTTTGCTTTAGAGAGGGCGAATCGTGGTGGCAAGTATTTTGCCTGTTAAGAAGTACTTGACTAGATGAATCGAGTATCAGGCAAAAACTCATTGACTCAGTTTCTAAATCCCATGCACAGCGAATGCAATGCGACGTAAGAGTACCAGATGGTAAATTAACTAGCGGATGAACAAGTATAAACGTTTAAACGTATTAGAGATTGTTCACGGCTACTAGAGCGGGGGTACTGCACCATTCCATTGCAGGGAATTGAGATTATTTCATGAAATATTACTGATATTATTAGTGGCTGACATCACAGACCATCCCATACTTTATGCAAGAACTAGAGTGCCAACCTAGACAAAAATGACATTGACATTTTTTTGCTCCGAAGGGAAACTGCTAGACAGGAAGTTAGTTTCTACTGCATCGTGAAAAATCGCCTCTTCTGAGCTTTGTTGACTAGCTACTCAATTTGTACTTCGTGAACTGAGAGAAAGTAGTATCGTTTCAATGCATGGCAACGCTAAAAATAAGCTGTGGCAGGGCTAAGAGAAGCTGTAAATACCTTTGTTGACTAGCTACTCAATTTGTACTTCGTGAACTGAGAGAAAGTAGTATCGTTTCAATGCATGGCAACGCTAAAAATAAGCTGTGGCAGGGCTAAGAGAAGCTGTAAATACCTTTATGGTTTGGATTTTAACTTTGGTTGAGTAAAAAGCGCATTCATTTATACGAACAAGCGGGATTCGTGGAAAGGTCACGGTGCACTCATGTCTTTGCTCTTTAAAATGTACCTGGCCTACTCTACGCTATTACAACTTACATTAGTTTTAACCTAATGCAGCTCATCCAACCTGTCCCACACTGTCTAAAGCTGAAGTCATATGTAACTCATGTCAACGATCTGAGTGTAAAATTTTCTGTCGCTGTCTAAACGTAGAAGATGCTCCAGTTCAAATGAATGGCGCTGCGCATTCAGTTATGACATCGTTTCTTCAAATTTTTGTTTATATATTGCGTCTATTTCAAGTCACCTTCGTATCCCAAAATTTTATTGCCTCATTTCAACTGAAACAGCCTATTTCTAGAATATTTATGGCTTGATGTATCGGTAAGACTGAAATTAACACTCAGCATCCCGCTAGTTTGTCAAAACAAAGATGGCATCGTCTTCTTACAACATTTTTGGGTTTTATGCTATACGGGATTATAGTGACTCTGATCATTAAAGTGCCGACGAAAAAGAGTATGTATCGATTTTCTCATGATCTGTAGGCACTACAGAGTATTAATTCAGTATTTATAGGATTCGTTTACTGAACTTGAATGATGCAGGGCGTTGAGAAAACGAACATGCTTCACATCCTCCAGTCTCGAGCGTTCGCCGCAACTGCTTCCATCAATTAAATATTAAACACACCGCGTCCATCGGTTTGAGCGAACGCGTTAGGAGTGATTTATCCTCTAAAGCGTTTTCATATCATGAACAAGAGAACAAATATGCCTTTTTATCGTCACTTTAACGATCAGAATCACTGTATTAACGTTCAACACAAGAAAACTAGTTAAGCTGAAAATGTTGTATTTTAGAGCAATGGCGCAATCTTTGATTTCACAACGGAGCGACTCCTGCGAGTTGGTTTGACTTTTATCGGTTTATCAGGCTATAAATATTTTGAAAATAGGCTGTTCCTATAAAATTCAGGCTATAAGATAATGGGATACGAATGTGACTTCAAACCGAAGCGAAATTTGAGCAAAAATGTAAAGAAACGAGATCATAGGTGAAGGCGCGGCGCCATTCATTTGAATGAAGGTCGGTTCTACGTGTGGACAGCAGCAGCAGAAGTTGACTCGTGTCCCTTTTCGGGAGTGAACCCATTGAAATGAGAGACGTGTGAACTGGACCTAACGTTTCGAACTTCACCTAATACAACTCTTTTCACCTAACTTACAGCACATTCTCTAACTTTACTATTCTCAACCGATCCCACGAACTCGTGTGGCACTGGACGTGTCATTAATGTTGAGATACAAAAATGACCAGACTTTGGTGATGATAAAAAGGAAAGCCTGTATCAGGACCAATTTGAATAACGTTAACGTTGCATCGCTTGGCGGAGGTACTCACTCTCAGAGGGCTCTGGTATTTTTTATTGTTAATGTATCCGTTAAGTAGGCAGTAAATACTAACGCAAACACCTGACAAAGTTACCAAAAAACGGCTTTTGTTTAACATTGAGAGTTTTCTGCGACATACCATAATGAACTAAGGAAAGAAAGTAGGGTCGGAATGAGGAATTTTAATTTAACTAGTTGACCTCTACGTGAAAAAATCCACGTAACAATCGATATATTTATTTTATATAGGCCTGTGCGGAATCTTCTCATCTCAGACTTGCTCTTCATTTTATTCAATGATCCTCTGTCGGGTGCTAATCCTTTTGGTGCTCTTTTCTCTGACATTTTCCCGCTCGCTCTTATCAGCCGCTCTTATTCCCTTCTTTACCGTAACCTTTCTGCAGGCTTCAAGTCTTTCTTGCCACTACGTGGCGTAGACGCTCCATCTCGATTCAATGGTAGCACGTCTTCGTAGTTGAGACAGTTGTTTTCTTGTTCTTCTTTTCCGTTCCCTATCCCCTTTTTCAATTAAACGTGCGCCTTCCATAGTGAAAGGCACTAGTAAAATCTTGAGTAAAACACTACAATAAACTTGGATGCAACTCCAGTTAGCTTCTATGGAATGTGAGTGCTTTAGCCATGATACTGTCTTTGATGATATCTGCTTCATTGAACTGCTGAAATTTAGGGCCTTGGAAGCAAAGTCTGCTCCGACAGAAGAATACATAAAGCTGGAAGAAATAATTGTCTACTGCCCGTCAGTTTGTGAATGCTCTGTTGATCATCTGCAAAATTTATATGTCGTGACCTGAGAGAAAAAAGTTATAAAATCGGACTCCAGAAGCTGCGTACATATTGCATGCATTTCAACAAGTGTTTCAAGCAAGAAGTGTCGTCAGATTAAGGGAAAAAGATCGCAGTTTCGCCATCTTCTGCAACCTGGTCATCGATGTCTATGAAGACTTAATTTAATGACAAAATCTCTAACATGGCCTATTTTTCGTTTATTTCCTTAAGAGCGGATACGAATAAATGAACACAAATACGAAACGTTGTATTTTAGAAGGATTAGTATATCGATGCGAGATAATAATTCACGAAATAATCGATATGATTGCTTAATATAGGCCGGTCCGGAAAGACTCGGAAGGGTCGAGGCAGAGGCCTGGGACCTGTAGGGGTGGCTCCTCATTTTTGTTGTGGCCTTTATCCTGTCTACTTTTTTTTCACGTACGTCTTTCATACTAAAATGCAGAAGTAAAATCTTGAATAAAACACTGGAACATCTATATCTAGGGGTCGCCAAACTGCTTCTAATTAGCCTACACGCCCAGAACACCGATTTTCTTCTTCTGCACCTCTCAGTTGGCCTGCCTTCTCCTCACACCATACCGTCCATGCCTGAAGATGACCGTAGGAAATGGTCGAAACGCGTTGCAAGAGCAAGATCTGGAATCNCTAATACACCGCACAGAACCGTCAACCACTGGCAAGATTCGCGTTTTAGAGAAATGTAATAAAGATATTTTAACTAAGAAATACGGCGTGTTTTTTAACCAAGCATGTATCAGAGAAGGGCTGTTTCCCAAATATACAGATATATATATATATATGTATATCTCATATTTTCAACAATCCAGTGGTTAAGTTTATGATAATGCTTTTAAAGTACAGAAGAATCATTATTTATTTAATCTAAGTAAGACTATAATGACAAAATTTGCAGCTCATGCCAAACGATATCGATATCTACCTTCGTAGCTAGTGGTAGCAGTTCCATAGGAATACGTCTCCTCGCCATCTACCCCATCCTCTGTGTAGTGAATAGTCACCGCAATCGACTCGACGTCTTGGCAGGCGTGCAGGCCACCAATAACGTGGCTCAGGGTGGCTGTGTCCATATCAGCGCTGGTGAGGGCCCCTGTGCTCGGATCGGTCCACTCCAGAGCGTACCGTGTGATTAGACTACACGGGTCGGTAACGCTAACAGTGACAGTCAAGTCAGTGGTGGTGTCTGCCACCGTGACGGAGTCGATTGAAGGAGGATCTGAAAAAAAAAAAATAATAGCCATAAAAATTTGCTGAATTGATTGACTTTTATCATGGTCAGGCAAATAAAGATTTGGCGGAAAAATACTGATTAAGCGCCAACTAACAAACAGTGATCTTTATTTCGTTATTCGAGACAACGCAGGCAGCAATTGCTGCTCTTAGTGTAAATGTAAGAAACGGTGAAACTGAGACCTGACACCGGTTACAGTCCGGGAGATTAGGGGCGAGTCGCGTCTCGGGGATTTTACTGGAGTTTTAGTTGCTTCCAAATAGTTATGATCAGAAAGCAAACGAAATTTCTGTCTGTCAAACAGCGCAGTACATTGAAATTGCTACTATTTCAAATAATACATACTAGTGCGAAAATTTCTACTGGAGCTCTAGTTCGTTAAACCAGATGTCAGGGGCTACGTTTAATGAGGAGATAGCTAGCTGCTTGTTCTCCTGTTAGACGCGGCAACGATTCAAAATGAAGCATCGAACAGCAGTAGAGGTAAAGTAAACTTTGAATGCAACCCACACGCACTGGTTCGTGCGGCAGACATAGGCCAACAGGGCATAGAGGAGTATGTATAGCTGCAGCCGACCACGGGTTTCCTAAAACTAAGGCCCATTTAGCGGAAGGTTCAACGACCCGAACCCCATACCCTGAAGTAACTACCCCCACGGCATTATAAGCACCAAGCTAATTCACTGATTTAGTACGCCGAGCGTCTTGCACAAAGGTCGCGCACCTGGACTGCGGGGTCGTTCCCAGGATTTTCAGTGCAATAGTGCAGCACGCAAGGTCCGCTGCTACCGTGGGTATGAGACCTCTAGCTGTTGACATCAAGTGGCGTCGAGTAACGTCAATTTCGCTCTATAAAATTTTCTGTGTACTTTTGAGCGGCATAAAGATTAAATTAAAGTCCTTCTGGCCGTACCTTAATGAAAAGACCGTTTAGTTCCGTCGCAGCTTTTGCAGGAGTGTTCTGATTACTTAAGATCAAGGATGCTACGTTCCACGTCCACACATCACCTTTTCTATTAGATTTATTGTCACTTGTAATACAGGGCCACACAGAAGCATCAGCTGATAAAGGTGTGTCTACACGAGCGACTTGCCTCGCGTTCAGAACTCAACAGCTGACAAATCACGCCGCTACGAAGATGACTCACAGAAGTAGAGGGTAAGACGGCGAAATGCAACATCATTTTTGACGGAATCGAAGTGAACTTCAGGTGACATTAGTTTTATTAGACACACGAGAATATTATGTTTTCGTGTGAGTTTGTTCGTCGGTGTTTTTGTAAGCTTGTAAACATGATAACTCACAACGTTATGAACAGATCTTCAACTGCTCGAAATGTAACGAGGAACAAATGACCCAGTTTTGATGATGAGTAAAAAGAAATACTGGACGATGCCCAATTTTGATATGCGTTGAAATTGCATTGCTTGCCGGAGGTATGCTCTCTTCGACTGCTTTGTAGTCGTTTTGAAATATGTTTTTTGGCCCAAAACAGTATTCTTTGCATTTATAAACACACCGATTGTTTCGAATAACGACAGAAAATAGAGAAAACTTTTCCAAATATTTTAAAGTTTCACAGTAAAAAAAAAAAAAACAACGCATTACGTCACAACTACGATGTCACGGTTTGATTTTGATAACATTACGAAAGTAGTGCGCCAATATCAGTCTATTACGTAAAAACAATGAGACATGAAAAGAGAGGTTTACATACGTAGCATTTAAATAAGCTAATTTCCTCCGTCTAGGAGGTTATGTTTTCGTTCAGTTAGTCTATTGATTTGTATTTCTCTAAGATAACTCAAAAGTTATGGGCATATCTTTACGAAATTTGTATGGATTTTTAGGTATGGTAGGAGAAACATATGATTAACTATTGGTGAAGCTCCACTCAACCGTTGGTTTGTTTGTCTGCCTCTTCTTTTTCTCGTTATGATCACTCGAAAATGAAATGTTCAAGAATTGTTGGGGCTATTGGAGCAAATGAAATTTTTTTTTGTTGGTCTGTTTGTCGTATTATTTTTTCTTTTTGTTTATCTTTATGTATATTTGTCAGAAGCCTAATTCAAACAGGGGTGTGTTGCATCAATCAGCATTTCTGGGTTACCGGTGCTACACCGTGACCCAGCCAGTCGCAACTAGTGCCGTAATCAGAGCTCAAATGACGACTACGACACGGGTTACGGTGATGCAGGTCACCGAGCACGAACGTCTAATTCGAATCAAAAGAGCATTGAATTTATTCAAATGGTCGGTGTAATATAAAGTATTACGAATACTTATTATCAAGCTCAATGGTGGCTAGGGTAGGCTGTAAGTTCTTAAGGGACGAAGTAAAACGCCATGAAGATTAAAATACTTATATGAGTAAGACTGGGATGCGTACTAGGCTACATCCACGGATAATCTATCTGTCGGCCTCCAACTACGGGCCCAGCTTAGGGACGCAGGATAAAAGCTACTCTAACAGTTGGTGACGTAGAACTCGGCATATACTGTGTAACAGGATACCAGATCAGTTACTTCAAATACTCATTTTTTATTTTGATATCATTAAGGTCGTCGCTAGATAGCGTTCTCACAACAAGTTTTCAGGTAACGGTGACCTTTTTTTCAAGCGACGGTAGTCCGGGTTTTACATGAGTGCAACACTCCTCAGTTGCCAACGGATCGTCATGAAATTTGTAGGACTTCTTCAACATGTTAAAAGGCGTAATGCTTACATTTTGGTCGATGAAAGGTTTAGCCGTTCATGTGTTAGATTAATGTGTGCCAAAATGTTTGTCAGATGCATATCTCAAAAAAATTAGAAGAAAATCCTCTTGAAATTGTTAGAAATGTTAAACTGCACCAATGACCAAATTTTGGCGAAAATCGATTAGTACGTTTGACTAAAGCTTGTCGGAACATAACTGAATGTTCTGGAGGAAAGAATATTTCAGAAGCTGTTCTTAATGTGAAGATGCCCAATTCACCGAAATTTGGTGACGATAAAGTACATAGAAATCCTAACTTCAGGAGCAATTGGAACTTATAAGCATTGCCTTGATTTGCGGAGGTACATGCTATAAGAGTGTTGTAGTTCTCATTGTTTTCTAACCTAATCTTATTTCAAACAGCTCAGGCGTTTCACAAAGCGAGTGTAACTTGAAATTCGTTGATCTGTAAACAGAAGAAGCCAGATATCTGGAGACTTCCCTGACGGTGGGAGACTAAGTAATGATTTAAAACAGATTTTATTGTTTCTGCCGCTTGAATAGAGTGCTTGCAGACCTAAATTATATTATCTATCTACTTATCTATCTATCTATCTATATTATACTAAAAGTCTGTAAACCGGTCTTGCTTGTTTACTTGTGTCTTGTGTCTTGTGATCTTGTGTCTTGTCATCTTGTTTGACACATTTTCTTCACTTTTAGATAGGGAAGAAATTCGATGGATCTACTCACTCTAC
>LQNS02000211.1:42628358-42660411 GCA_001587735.2 Parhyale hawaiensis
ATAAAATGTAGTGCAGGAATTTCTTGCTAAAAATGTACTGCAGGAATTTCTTGCTACAAAATGTACTGCAGGTATTTCTTGCTAAAAATGTACTGCAGGAATTTCTTGCTACAAAATGTATTGCAGGAATTTCTTGTCCTAAAATGTATTGCAGGAACTTCTTGCTCTAAAATGAACTGCAAAAATTCCGTGCTGAAAAGTGTGCTGCAGGAATTTCAAGCTGCAAAATGTACGGCAGGAATTTCTTGCTCTAAAATGTACGGCAGGATTTTTTTCTATCTAAAATAACACTCCATGAATTTCGTGCTGTAATTGTGCTGCAAGAATTTCTTGCTGAAAAATCTGTAACAGGAATTTCGAGCTGCAAGATGTACTGCAAGAGTTTCCCACTGAAAAATGTGCTGCAGGAATTTCCTTCTGTAAAATGTACTGCAGGAATTTCTCGCAATAAAATGAACTGCAGCAATTTCTTGCTGCAAAATGTACTGCAGGAATTTCTTGCTGCAAAATGTACTGCAGGAATTTCCAGCTGCGAAATGTACTGCAGTAATTTCTCGCAATAAAATGAACTGCAGGAATTTCTTGCTGTAAAATGTACTGTAGGAATTTCTCTCTCTAAAATGAACTGCAGGAATTTCTTGTTCTAAAACGTAATGCAGGAATTGCTCCCTGCAAAATGTACTGCAGGAATTTCTTGCTACAAAATGTACTGCAGGAATTTCTTGCTACAAAATGTACTGCAAGAATTTCTTGTTCTAAAATGTACTGCAGGAATTCCTAGCTGCAAAATGTACTGCAGGAATTTCTTGCTGCAAAAGGTACTGCAGGAATTTCTTGCTCTAAAATGTAGTGCTTGAATTTTTTCCTGAAAAATTTGCAGCAGGAATTTCTTGCTACAAAATGTACTGCAGGAATTTCTTGCTAAAAATGTACTGCAGCAATTTCTTGCTACAAAATGTACTGCAGTAATTTCTTGCTCTAAAATGTATTTCAGGAACTTCTTTCTCTAAAATGTACTGCAGGAATTTCTTGCTGAAAAATGTGCTGCAGGATTTTTCAGCTGCAAATTGTACTGCAGGAATTTCTTGCTGAAAAAAATGTTGCAGGAATTTCCTGCTGCAAATTGTACCGCAGGAATTTCTTGTTGAAAAATGTGCTGCAGGAATTTCTTGCTGCAAAATNGTACTGCAGGAATTTCTTGCTGAAAAAAATGTTGCAGGAATTTCCTGCTGCAAATTGTACTGCAGGAATTTCTTGCTGAAAAATGTGCTGCAGGAATTTCTTGCTGCAAAATGTGCTGCAGGAATTTCTTGCTCTATAATGTACTGCAGGAATTTCTTGCTGAAAAATGTGCTGCAAGAACTTCTTGCAGCAAAATGTGCTGCAGGAATTTCTTACTCTAAATGTACTGCAGGAATTTCTTGCTCAAAATGTGCTGCAGGAATTTCCTGCTGCAAATTATACCGCAGGAATTTCTTGCTGAAAAATCTGCTGCAGGAATTTCCAGCTGCAAAATGTATTGCAGGAATTTCTTGCTCTAAAATGTACTGCAGGAATTTCTCGCTGCAAAATGTACTGCAGGAATTTCTCGCTGCAAAATGTGCTGCAAGAATTTCTTGCTGCAAAATGTACTGCAGGAATTTCTTGCTACAAAATGTACTGCAGGAATTTCTTACTACAAAATGTACTGCACGAATTTCTTGCTTTAAAATGTACTGCAGGAATTTTTTTCTTCAAGATCTACAGCAGTGGAATTTGGTTCAGTACAATGTGGTGCAAAGGAGTCTATTGCTGAAGAATGTACTGTGGTTACAAGTGCTTTGAAACAAAGTCTGTAGCTACAATATGCAGTGTAATGCAACCTACTGCGCCGCAGTAGAATCCGTTGCTATAACATGTGCTGAACTGGATTTACCTGTTATAGTATGTCCAGCTCTGTATTGGAATCTGTTGCAACAAAATGGTCTGCATGGAATTCCATGAGGACGAAAGCGCTGTAAACAGGAAGGCTGCAATATCATACTTTTGAAAAAGGAGGGCAACAAAAACGAGCACTGTCCATAGGACGCGGTAAAACTAAGAGCTGCAGCGAGGAACGTAGTGAAATAAAACGCTGCTTTGAGGCGCTTAAAACCAAACGCTGTAAAGAGGAGAACAAGATCCAGCGCTGTAAAGAGGAGGCGAGTCCAAATCAAGCGCTGTGAAGAGGAGCGCAATAATACCGAGCGCTGTGAAAAGGAGCGCAATAATACCGAGCGCTGTGAAGAAGGCGCAATAATACCGAGCGCTGTGAAGAAAAGCGCAATAATACCGAGCGCTGTGAAGAGGAGCGCAATAATACCGAGCGCTGTGAAGAGGAGCGCAATAATATCGAGCGCTGTGAAGAGGAGCGCAATAATATCGAGCGCTGTGAAGAGCAGCGCAATAATACCGAGCGCTGTGAAGAAAAGCGCAATAATACCGAGCGCTGTGAAGAGGAGCGCAATAATACCGAGCGCTGTGAAGAGGAGCGCAATAATACCGAGCGCTGTGAAGAGGAGCGCAATAATATCGAGCGCTGTGAAGAGCAGCGCCATAATATCGAGCGCTGTGAAGAGCAGCGCAATAATACCGAGCACTGTGAAGAAGAGCGCAATAATACCGAGCGCTGTGAAGAGGAGCGCAATAATACCGAGCGCTGCGAAGAGGAGCGCAATAATACCGAGCGTTGTGAAGCGGAGCTCCGCAGTAGTATACTAAAGTAAACGCTTCAAACTAAGCACCGCAAAAGAACGCGATCCTTAATTCACTGCTGTGCAGATCCTTTCATTTCCCTCCTGCTGCACTTTGCGACTACTGGGCTTGAACTGACGAAAATTTTTCAGTCCTTCATAATATTTGTCGACTACTTCAGCCGATGGCAAGCCCATGCAATCTCCCTCCTGAACTATAAAAAATACTCTCAATATATTTGCAGCTATTACCATGACAGAATTCTGGCCCACCTGAAGCCAAAGTCTCAGAACAGCCCTTGGGGGTGACCAAGTATTCTGTAAGGGTAGCGAATCGATTCTCAACATTTTCTAAAAATTCGCCGGTTCAAGTAATACGGATTCTTAGATCCCCTCTTTATTATGCATGGCGGAAATTGCCATTCATAGTTTCAACTCAGCTGCACAAGGCAGTTACACCTGCGTTTCAATATCACCTTTCTGAAAATTAGCCATTGGTGCACAGAAAATTTTAGACATCATTTCGCTTTGGGTAATTTCATTTTCAGGCAATTGAAATTTCAGGGAATTGTTTGAGTTTTTCTGCAATGCTATTATATATACTGTGTACGTGCAGTGCGGTGCAGTAAATATTACACTGTATTTGATACATCGACCTCTTGGAGGGCGAACGTGAAGTAATTTCGTTGCGCTTTTCTATGTGTTCGAGTATACGTGCGAATGTAGCCTTCGGCATCTAAACCCATAATAACATTACTTTCTAGGCAATTTATCGCTGTGTCTGGATGCATATAGGCCCTTCGTCAATAATTTGAAAACAACGAGAACAGTGTTACTAGGAGTAAATGTAGTCGCGTTGATCTTTATTTTGATGTACTGTATAAATTTCTGTTAAGTATTGCATCAGAGCATGAGGTGGCCCACCACACTTCGTCAGAACGAACACGAAGACCCTCACCCGTGCTGAAGTGAAGGACAAGAGCACAAGACTCAACACTAGTGCTCGCTGTCGCGAGCTGCTACGGGAGCACCGATCCGACCACATCGCGTAAGTCAACTGGAAATCTTTCATCGCTCCAGGTCTCATCCCGCAAATGCAACTGTCGAAATGATCACAAAGAGCTGGGTGCATTCCAGCCAACACCTGTAGCTTATCAGCCTTTGGACAGGCAAATTTATTCTCTAACTCTTCATATGAGAATAAAGGGTGCAATTTACATTCCTGGCATAGTTGAACTCTAGTCAGTGGAACAGTGCACACTTTTCTAATTGGTGTAAGTGGCGGCATGAATGACGAACAAGCGAAGCTGTAAGAGACACCCATAACTCATCCAGATCTCCCTAACTAAGGAATAACGGGTTCGTTTCATTTACATTGATCGAAATAATCCTAACGGATCAGCTTTTTATTAGTCAGCAACTTTAAATCTGAGCTGTTTATTTGCCAAATGAGAGCTAATTTTGCCAAATTTGAAGCCAATTCCTCTTGGGAAAATAAGAATTTAGCGCTAAATGTGCAATCGTCATTACTTTATACGTTTCAATGCTATACAGATATGTTAGAGAGTCATTTTAATTCAAATGGGCGTTAATTTATCTCTGTGCTTCATGTTCATTCACCTATTTATTATGTTGGATACTATCCTGCAATATAATTACCACCCCCAACGAAACTATGGTTTTATCGAGTTTAACTGTTTGTCTGTCTGTTACCAAGACAATTCAAAAAGGAATGGGCAGATCTTGACGAAAATTACACGGATTGTCAAGTATGTTAGGAGAAGCAGATGATTAATAACATTTGGTGAGGATCCGTTCAACCGTGTGTTAGTTTGTCTGCCACTCTTTTCGCAGTACCTAATACAACTCAAAAACTTGAGAGCCGATCGTTATGAATTTTGCAGGAACTGTTGGGTGAATTACTTGGAGGAAATGACTAATTTTTGTGTTGATATATTTGTCTGTTTATTTGTCTACCTGTTTGTTTTTAAATTTGTCAGTAACATAACTCAGAGAGTTATGAACGAATCTTAGGAAAATCTGTAAAAATAATTAAATATCCTAAAAGGCACAACTAAACAAATTTTGGTGATGATCGGCTTGTCTCTTTCTCTGCTAGACCAATTTTTATCAAAATCTTTGTCAGAAATATAAGTAAAAAAGTTATCAATAAATCTTCATGAAATGTGCAGGAAATGTTCGAAATGATTAAAAACACCCATAGCCAAATTTTAGTAATGATCGGTTTGTCCGTTTGTAAGTTTGTCAACTATTTGTCAGAAATATAACTCGAAATGTTATGATTAGATCTTCGTGAAATTTCCAGGCATTGTAAAAAATTTTGAAAGACAGCAAAGACTAAATGGTCGTGACGATCGGTTTGTCCGTTTGTGTCTTTGACTAATGTTTGTCAGAAATACAGTCCAAAAGCTACGGATATGTCTTCAAAAAATTACAGAAGCTATTGTAACTGTCAAGAAGCATACATAACCAAATTTTACGATTATAAAGAAGAAATTGAGGTCTTGGGACCAATATGAGTTTGTTTTTATTAACGTTGCCATGCTTGGCGGAGGTATGAGCTCTCAGAGTACTCTAATTTTATATACATATATATATAGTTTGTTGGTCGTGGTTGCTTACTTGGAATTTCAGCTGGTACCTGAAGTTTTAGAAAGGAGAAAAATTCAAGTGCTATACGGTAGAGAGGCTATTGCGTTACCATATTTTTCACTGCTAAACCTTCAGAGTGACGAAAGTACGGTAGAGAGGCTATTGCGTTACCATATTTTTCACTGCTAATCCTTCAGAGTGACAAAAGTACGGTAGAGAGGCTATTGCGTTACCATATTTTTCTCTGCTAAACCTTCAGAGTGACAAGAGTACTTTTAAGTGGAAACATGGGTACTAGACAGTATTTCCTTCTTCTCTACTGAGTTCAGTAAGTTGTGATGCGAATCCTTCGCTGCCGGAATATCTACTAATAGATTAACAGATGAAATCACAGTGTGGAAACAGCAAAGACGTTATTACGGTTGTGACGTGTACGCTACAAACAGCCGCTACATAAGACAAGAGCTGTTGTAGCTTTCAAACCAGTTAGGGATTTTTCAAGCTTACGTGTGAAATTTCACAGAAAACCATAATTAAAGAACAATTATTTAAAAAAATATATTTTTCAAAGAAGAAACATTATAAAATGATGATGAGAAACATTCTCATTAAAAGTGTAGTGTGAATGCAGTATTACAAGGACAGCAGACAAATTGCATTCTGGCATCCAGGTTTGGAAACTAGAGGCAGCCAGATGAGAGAACTAATGTGTTTTCTTTGTTTGCTTTCTTTCTTTCCTCCTCTAGGCAAAAAAAAAAAAAACTGGTTTGCATATTCCAAGTTTCACATTCAACTTTTACCGTTCTCTAAAATGTGTAAAATGTGAAAATTTTATAAACGTAACGCTTACATATATATAGAATTTCCCATTAGATGAAGGCGTAATGCGAACTGTATTTTTAATTTGAATTGTATTTTTTGCATCTGTTGGGTAAAAACTCGGTTGAACTGCCACCACATCCTTCCAAATTTCCTGTGAATTAATTGATAACAAAACTTTGAAGATCAGGTATGGTCACTGAAAGTTACAATGTGAATATTAAATGGCATTAGTTTGAGGTTTACATCACGGAAACAGCGCAAACTGCGACTATTCGATTATTATCAAGAATTGAATCTTGTGCCACTGTGTACTTTCTCTCGAATGTACTGCTTGAGTAATTGAAACAATAATAAATCATTTTATTTTTCATGTGGTGGCAGTATGCAACAAGTTAGGGCTTCACCATTCTGAGGTATTCTTCATACTTACAGCTAACTCAGGAAGAAGTTTTGCATAATTTTGTACCGACAGGTTGGTTTCATCTCCTGCATTCTGAATATGCTAGAAAAATAAAAGTTTGTGTTATGGAGCACACCTATTAAAATTCGCCATATGGTGTGCATTACCAATTAATTAAACTCAAAACTTTGACTTAGATTGTACTACTACTACTACTACATGATTCTGCGATTACAGCAGTGAATCGATAAATCCTACGACTGAACAATTAGTACATGAGTATATAAGCGAATCAAGAAATCATACAATAATATTGACTAATGAGTCTACAATAATTATTAAAAGAGCTAATTGTAAATCAAATAAACATCGGAAATTTTTCAGAGGAAGATGCTGGTTTCACATATTTTTCCTATACGTGTAAACATACGGGGCGTTGTACTAATAAAACTTAATGTCAGTATGTGAGAAGTGGCAGTGCATATTTTTATTTTTAAGTGAGAAAAGACACTGACCAGTTGAAGTTTTCGACGAGAGCAAGTGATCGTTGCGTTCCTTGAGCAAATGTTTGGCACAGCTATTTGGAATTTTAAAAATACGACAGTGTCATTTTGGTGAACTGGTTGAAATCAGTCGCATCCTGTATTGGAATTGGTATATCATTCCAATGATGAGTTTCCGAAAATTAATAAAAAGCGCTTTTTTACCAGTGATAGTGCGAGTAGAGCACACTATCGAATGGTTTCGCAAAAATCATCGTCCACTGGCCTCGCTATTGCGGGGAAACTGCATCGCTTCAGCGTTCAAGAGAGAGCCATGCATTGAACGAGAGACGTATTGGGCTTCATCTAATTTTGGCCCTGTAATGAAAATTTTGGGGGTTGGGTATCTTAAACCATGTGCAAGCCCCAATTATTTGGATTTACTATGTGTCGCCTTTAAATAGCTACAGTACTGTTGTATGTTAAAGGAGGGAATTAAAATGCATGGAAATTAATTGCAATTTATTATGCACTCACAACAACCTAATGAACTACTAAGAAGAGGGCCCGCACGGTCAAAAGAGCTGGAGCCTCATTTCAAGTTGTGTTTGATGCGTACACGCGTGTCCACATGAGTGAGTGACTAGAACACAAAACGTGTCAAAGGAGTACCAAATGATATGTGAGGTGTATACCGAAAATGCATCAGCATATTAGCTGTTCTACTCTGACATTGGAAGTGTTTCAAAGGAAGTGGTACTGCGAAAAAAAAACTACTGTGCCTGTAGTGCACGAGGTCTAGTATAGCGAGTGAGACGACGTTCCTGTCAGAGTTGATAATGTGTTCCATAGAGTAGAATTACTTTCATTTCATAGTCGCTGCACTATTGGACAAATTAAGCTGCGGTATGTTATCCTGTGATATTGCTTTAACTAATGACAACACTACGATTAATCAACTAAAAACACCTCCCTGGAAATACTTTCCTTGACAAATATGCAGTATCATGCATGCTGATGTCTTACACGCTACTATCAAATAGCGTTTCCTGCTGTTTTGTAACGGTAGAACAACCTATTTTACGAATTAAGTGCATTTCTTTCATTAAAATTTTCTTGCCCTAGCTGGCTGGTATATATGTTCAACATATGCATTAACTCTCGCTGGTAGTGAATAAATGCTAGATGAAGGCTGTGCTATCAATGACCCCACGAAATTGGCTTCAATAAACGATTACATTGCAACAGCAAAGTGGACGGCGTGAATAGTATAATGTATTTATAAATAAATGGTATAAACATGTATAGTATATCAACACCTGTACCATTCAATAAAACATACTAGACAAAACAAAAAGTAGATAGCACGAAGGGGTTATTATTCTTTTTCTCAAGTGTACAGGTATTTTTTCGCGCCGAATAGAAAATAGAGTTATTTTCATCCACCTCAGACGGTGGCAATCCGTGAGGTTGCGTCCTCTATGACCCTCGAATTAACCAACAGCATGGGTATCGTCATAGTTTCTATCCCTGTTGATGAAATACACGTGGTGCTCTGAGCAGTCGACGGACTTAAGCTTGAAACCTTCAGCGGCCGACATGACGGCACAGTCGCCGGAACCATCGGGCTGTCCTGTGGCCCAGTTGAGGCCGTCGTCTGCCATGCTCTCACACCCGTTCCAGGCCCAGGTGCCGGACGACAGCTTCCGCAGGTCAACCCAAAAGTCGCCCCAGGCTGAAAAATATTCACAGTAGAATAGAATTTATGGTAGTTGAAGTATCCCCAAACACATAGGCAAATGGCAGTATATTCAGAATAAAATTCAGGAAACTGTATCTTTCGGAAAGGTGGAACATCATTGTAGAAGTGCACAGTATAAGCACTCGTAAGAGCTAAACAAGTCTGAAACGAAGAGAAAGAGCGCATTGGAAGTGGTCAGTGGTTGTAAGAAAATACAAGAAGTAAAGTGGGCAGGAAAGAGAGATGTTCCCAAAGTACCATAGTATAGTCTTCAGGAGCGACTTCCATAACACCGGTTGCATTGCAATAAGGGAGGTAAAAGTGAAGCAACTGTATGTTCTGATAAAACCAATTTGTAAGCTGATCTAATTCTCTGGCAGACGTGAGATGATAAAAAATAAGTAATAATGGGTTCGTACCCAGAGTCCCTCACCTATAGCGACAGAAACTTTAGCTCGAAGAATGTGGAATATTGGACCTTGCGTTATAGGCATGGCTGTCTATATGAGGAACGGCTGCTGCGCATATAGCCGATCAGTGTACGGTACATGTGTGCCAGACACGTTACTTTAGTAGTTAGAATTTATGGCAGGCTGAAAAACTTTCATTTGTTCCCAGTATATCGGAATCCCGCAACTGATGGATCAATATTTGACTATCTTCTGTCATGACCTCAGTTCATGGCTCTGAACTGACCAATTTGGCGGCGTTCATGAGTCAATACTCTTTAGGAAACGTCCGTGAGACACAGAGCTGTGGCACAGCTCGCTTATTATACAGCACAGTATCGCCAGAGGCAGCGTTGCAGGTAGTTCTGATGGGGATCGATAATCCACGTTGTTGGTGTAGAGAGTTAAAGAGTTCTGCCTTGGGTGGTGAGCCTAGTATTGGCCTCAGTGGTGGTATTGCGATTGATTCCGTGGCTAAAGCGGAACTCTTCTCGACTCACATTAATGGCAAGCAGAGCAGGGATGTGTTGCCATTGCCTCATAGATGTCAACCTCATTTAACTCCTTTTGCATTCGGATCTAGCAATATACGAGCGCTTTTTTACGACATTAATAATTCATGCGGCGACTTGGTCCCTGATATCATGTTTCCTCTGTTTTATAATAAACTTGCTCGCATTCTCGCGCTTGAACTCGGAGTGATTTTTCCGACGCTTGATTAGGTTTAGAAACTTTCGCCTTTTTGGCGTACGGGGAATATCGCTCATACACCCAAAGGTCTAGTATCACCGAATGTCGCCATTTATCGCCTCATTACGTTAACGTCCATTTGTCGGTGTTTGAGAAGCTGGCGGCTTATAGGTTCGATCGCGCCGGCAGCGGTAGTAAGGATGGAATTCGGAGTTCAAAAGCGGTGGGTCTCGCAAATGCATAGAAGAAAGGTCTAGCCCACATAGGGCATAGTCCTACCCGACTCTGATTATCCGTGAGATTAACAGGGGGGATAGAAATACTTGTGAGTTCTGGAGGTGGAGGGAGAGAAGCATGAATAAATGCTACATGCCCTCAGCTACGATTACTTTACGATGGTCCTAGCAGGATTAAAATCGAAACTTAGGGGCGGGAATATCATGAAGGCTACCAACACGTGTGCGGGACGTGTTATAAAAAATATCAAGCGTGCTGGAATAATTGAATGGGAAAAAGCCGAAGTAGCATCCTTGCACACCAAAACAAGAAAACTCTTAACAGTCCACAGAGCTCCCAAATTTTGGTCTGTTGCCGATGGGTTGCATATCCTTATGGGAAAGGGAGATAGGGAGCTGCTAAGCGTTGACGATTGCTTCAGCATCGAGTGTAGAGCCTTCGGGCATCAGAGCCTAACCAACATTCTATTAACCGGAGGTAGCCACTGGGCCACATGTAAGACTTTCAATAAGAAGAACGAAGCAGTTAACCACTTACTCAACGAAACCTTCGTCATGGCCCAGTGCAAGAGAAGACACGATTGTGTTGCGAAAGTTCTGCACTCACAGCTCTGTAAAAAATGACCGATTCCCGTTGTTGCTGTTGCGTCAGTTGGCGGCTCCTTGCAATTAGCATGTTTTTTTTTTTTTGAACGGTGTCCCGCTGGCCATGTCTGACTTTGGCGCTGAGCGGCAACACTTTGTTACGTGGCTGCTGTTGCGGGACGCCGTGTCCCTTCTGTCGTTTGTGCCCCCATGCCACTTTACCTTTGTCCTCATATTTCGGGCATTTGCTTTATTTTTTAGAAAACGGTAGTGAGCTGTGAATCTGTGATACATCACGACAACTACTGTAACATTGCGAGAGCGAAATTTTTGCTGGAAGTTATTAATCACCTAACGTGACAGACTACTTACTTTCTTTTCCGGGTGTTGTTTTTGTACGACGTGATCTCTGTGCTGTCTTGTGCTTGGATAATATTTTTAATTTCAGAGGATGGGCGCTAGCGTGCACCCATGTGTTTTCGGATAAGAATAGGAATGACATTGCTTAGAGAAGCTAGTTACCCAAAACTCATATGAAAATTCACAGAATTTTTTTAACGAACAGCGAAATAAGTATGAGAAATTGCTATGAGTGGTGGTGGAAAATAGCATTAACGAGGGAAATGCCCATGTGGATGAGTTCTGCATTTGCACTGACATTACTTGCGCTTCCTGGTTATCTTTTCTTTTACGCTGATGACTTTACCGATTTAAGGATGTAACTACTTGCTAAGTAATAACAGTATGTAATGACGTCATTAGTAAAACTTTTACTCTGAGTCATTACTGCAGAGGAGTTTTCCGGGATGCCGTGAGCGTTAGTCTGCCACATAAGTGAAATGTACAATTAGGTAGAGTTCTATAATGTGAATTTTGTCTCAATTTCAGCCACTGATATGTCTTTATCACCTTTTCGTTTATTGATTTCCGACTGTTGTCGCTGTGATATCAGAGTTTGATGCTGATAGGTACTTGATTTTTCGTCACTTTCTCTACTTGTTGAGGCGGGTAAGTTGTGTTCACTTCTAGGTGACTTGGTGTTTAACGTCTATTACTGAATGTTGAATTATCCCTCCTTTCATTGCTTCTTTTCTTCCTTTGAGCTGTGATCGCTCATGTGAGACGGCCGAGCGCGGCTTATGAATCCTGCCGGGTGTCCAGCGCTGGTTAGCGCTCGGCCGTATACGGGTGGATAGCTTGAACCCCAAGGTTTTGGCCTTCTTTCTCGATTTCTACTCATATACGTTTATTGTGAGCCTAATATTTGTAAGCCCAGCGAAGTGTCATAGTGGAAAAAGCTGTGTAACTGTGGCGCATACGATCGCGCATTTACCGCGAGTGGGTGCGCTGCAGGCTGAGCGATAAACCTATGACTGTCCTATTGTTCAGATAGATTCTTCTGTTTTATTTTTTTTTGGGGGGGGGGGGGAGTATCAGAGTTGTGTAAGCAACTTATCGCATTTGCTGACATTTTTGTAGAGAGTTCCATTTTCCAACGCATGAATATATACAGCTGCTACACGAATGGGTTCTGTGCTTAAATGTGTGCTTCCGTAGGGAAGGACTCTGTTTAGTTAGATTTACACAATTTCAATCGCCTGGACTTCCGTACTTTAGTGCCCCAATGCAGTACTGTTGGGCTGTCATGGCGTTCGGTAGGTTAGGTTCGTCCACTCTGTATTATATGGGAGTGGTAACACAGGAGGATCCTGTAAATTGCCTAGGCTGTGCTTTCCCTACGTGACTGTCATGCCCATTTTTACCCTTTCACTTTCCTGCTTTTGTTGTTCGTAGATCACGTAGAGCTAACGGAACCGAGGCTAGACAGTTCAAGGCGGTAAGAATACGAAAGATAATACCAGCGTCCTTGGGTAAGGGTTGCTTTGCATTATTTGACTTCTTTCCCCCCGTATTTTTCCTTCTCTGATTCAGAGCTGCCTGATTTCATTTCATTCTTTGTGTATGCTCATGCGTAGCAAATGCCGTCGTAGTAGCTTCCGTTCACAACTTGCTTCTCATCCTATTTTTATAAAGTATAAAAAATGTTCTGCTCATATTTTCCGGCCAACGGTGACAAGTTTGGTAATACAAAGGAAATTACCACTTCAGAGCCAATTTAAATTTTTCATTGCCGTTGCCTTGCTTGGCGGAGGTTTGCACTCTCACAGTGCTCTACATAGTTGTTTCTTGCTTGCATACCTTCGCCAAAGAGCTTAAGTTTTCATAGATTTTATCTGTTTGTCTCGTTGTTTGTCTATCCGTCACCAATATAACTCAGAAATTTTCGGATGGAATTCAACGAATAAATTTAACAGAAAATGTTCGGCAAGTTTATAGCAACAGATGAATTACTTTTGGTGAAGATTCGTTCATCCGTTTGTTTGTTTGTCTGCCTCATGTTTTGAAGTAAACCTTAAGACTTCCCTACACAAACGCAAAATTACTTACAGCGACAGAAATTCGAGGATTCATGTCGTGATTTTTCTTCGAGGTTTGAGTATTAGCAAACGTATGTGACTTCCATTTTTCTTTTGAGAATTACTAGTTACTTAAATTTGGTAGATTTCTGTAGTAACTCATAGTGGGCTTTAACGTAAGTTCCGGCTGCTGTCTGATAATGGGCTTAATTAATTATTGTTCTGGCTACTGCCAACTAACTATCTAATCTAGTCTAAATTGACATTCTGAGCGCCAGGCGTTGCATTGCAGTGGTGTTACAGTGAAATCGAACATTTATTAAGTAAAACTTGGAGAGATAATTTGCTTAATCGAAAACTAAGCTTGAAATGACAAATTATCCTTTAAGTTGAGTTGAACGAAATATATGATTCACTGCTTTTTATTTTTTAGTCAGTCACAGAACATTGTAGTGCGATAATGGCACCATGGAATGCATGAAATAATGATGATCTCTAAAATTAGGAATGTATTTCAATGCTAATTACGGAAGTTTTACTGCAGGGTAGGTTAACTGGACCAGTGTCCGTGCAAAAGTCGTGGCTACAAGATAGGTGAAGTAAATCCCATTGGAAGTTAAACATTGCACAAAAACCTTCCTGAATGCCATAAAGAGTAAATGTCTTACCTCCGTAAACACTGGGTGGCAACAGTGTAGTCCAACCCGATATCACGGAAGCCATCTCAGTAGTAATGTTATTCCTCCAAGTGTAAAGCTCTGGTATGGCTTCAGCCTCCGCGAAGGTGACAACGAATGGCATGACTGGCACGTCAGCGCAGTAGGAGCAGAAGTCCAGTTCTAGGTTATAGCAGGCTGTGGATAGGTACGAGTGTTTGATTAAAATAATTATCTTAAAAATAGGAAATTTGCTTGGAATCACGTAAGACGTAACTGCATACTTTAGAAATATTATTATTATTATTAAATCACACCAGACTGGCAACGTGGGAACGGAGAAACTCCATGAGGTTAACAACCCCCCACGCAACCAGCCCAGCGGGTGAAGAAAACATAAGAATGAAAAAGAAGAAGATCCGAGATCACAGAATAGCTCTGTGTACAGATCGTTTATAGCTGCCAATACCCGCACCAGCAAAGACAGAGACACCAAGACCATTCCAAACATCCACACACGATGGAAAAAACGAACGGGAATACTGTCCCATACGGCATCGTAACGGTTCCAAGGCAAACTCATGAAGAGCACCAGTACGCCGAGTATGCCTCACCCGAACAAATGGATCCGGAAGAAACTCAAACAGTGGATGACTGGGGCAGTTATAGATTTTATACAAAAACAGACCCCACCAACTCTGCGACGATGCGCCAGCTCACAAGGCAAATCAACAAACTATGGTACATCAAAGAATGACTGATTGATACATTTGTTTCGAAGGAGGGAGGAGGTTTGCTCTAAAGCATGTCGTACAATTTACTACACTGTGTATTGGAATTGGTATCATAGCATCTACCCTAAACACAATTTACTAAGGTATAAGGTAGAGTAGCTTCAACTACGCACCCCAACCAGGGAAATCTCTACGCCCTGGTAGCTACCTGCTGCAGATAAAAATTTGCCAGGGTCCAGCTGTACCACACGGTTGCAGTCGAAAACAGATTATCAGAGATACTGGGAAAAAAAACCGAAGGCTCATATGACAACTGGGACTCTGCTACTGCGGGGTACTGATCCTAACCAAAACACGGCATGGCCGAGGGGTTACTCGTCGTTACAAAAGCAACCTTTCGTATTTGGCACCATAGGTCATGATATTCTGTGGTAATCTGCAGCCGTGTACCCATCTAGGGTAGGTTGGCCTATACCTGCAGAACGCAGCAGTGCTTGTGGGTTCTCTAGTTGGGGACTACGGCTTAGTTGTGTTTGCCTTTATCTTTACCTCCCTGTCGGCCTCAATTAGGTGAGTGCTCTGGCCATGGGCTAAGAATTTCAGAGCCAATGAAACTGTACTTCTCGTCATCACAACACACCTTCCTGGCCAGTAAAGCGGGTATTTTCAAGTTGGAACGAAAGTTCTGTCCCCGCCTGTTCATGCAATTAAAAAGAGGAGGATTCCAGCTCCAGAAGAATGTTAATGGCGAACGTCGTATGTGTACCACATTCTTTTCTCTCCCTAACATTTGAGGATCGTTCCCATTTTAAAATCTCTAAGCTTGGCCCAAACTTTAAACTGACATAGGAGGTATACGGATGGTTTGAGCATTGCCGCGTGTCACAGCGTACAAGCAGCAAAAAATGACTTCTATTTTAAATATTCTTCAATGGTAGAGCCCTGGATAGCGAGCAAGCCTGCGCCTAGTTATCGGTAACGTGACCGGATGTGGAATAGTGTCAAGGCGCAATTTTTGTACTAGGGTGCACCCGCCCTAAGGGGAGGGTACTAAAAAAAATTACCAACCGATTTGGATAAAATTTGGCTCATTTATGTAAAATCGCAAAAGAGGATATTTTTATTTCTACACTTTTTTATTTCTTGCGCAAGAAATGGGATAGTTAAAAAATATACAAAATATAGTGTTAGGAGAAAATGCATCTCCTACCTTACCTTGAGTTACCTTGAGGGTCTTCGGAAGAAGTCCAGGTGACGTTCACGACACCCCACGCGTGCGGAGTCACTCTGCTGGGTGTCTTCTGTGGTGCCGCAGTTTGCGACCAAAGAGAGAGCCAGCAGCGAATTATCTCCACAGTGCACGTAACCGCTGACCGCTGGTCTATATGGTATTCTTCTTAAATGTGAATCTAGCAAATTTTTTAACTCTACAATTTTGATATCAGTGGCGTTTCGAATATGTCGAGGCATTTTGTCAAAACAATCTTGCTCCCCGTACAGCGAAGCTATTAGAATATTTTGTGGCCATGGCTTTTGCACCATCTCTGTTAGGGATGCGAATATCACAAGTCCTTCTAGTTCTTCCCGAGTGTCTGGCGACAATCCGCTCATTCACATTCACAGTGCTACGTTCCAGAATTTTCCAAACATATATGATTTTAAATCGTTCGAATCTGCGCTGTATTGAATACAAATGGAGACAGCTGAGTTGTTTGTGGTAATCATACTCCTGCATGCCTCGAATTTTGGCCGTGAACTATCGTTGGATACCTTCAAGTTGTTCAAGTTTTTTCTTGTACTCGGCATCCAAAGTGGGGATCAGTATTCTATTCTCGGAAAGATTAATTGCTTCCATAGTGTGAGTAGTACATCTATTTCGCATGACGAGAAAGTTCGTAGAACCCATCCACTCCATCTTTTTCCCACAGCGATAACTCTAGCAATATGTTCTTTGAACGTAGCATCGTCTTGCATTCTCACTCCGAGGTCTCTTAAAACTGTCTTTCTCTCAGTTTCATGCCCATCGCTGGTGGTATATTGCGTGGATTCAGAGAGTGGTTGATTTTTTCCGTGTCTGAGCAGTTCAAATTTTGCTTCATTAAAGGTCATATTATTTTTTACCGACCATAGGCAGATACTTATCAAATCTCGCTGCGCAGATAGCACGTCTTCCACAGATTGCACAGCAGCTAGTATTCGTGTATCGTCAGCAAATGACGAGGGTACCGCATAGTTACATCCGTACCCTATGTCATTGATCATGATGAGGAAGAGAACAGGTCCAAGCACGGTGCCTTGTGGTACTCCACTGAGTACCGGCTGTCTGGATGACACTTTGTTGTTGACAAAAACACTTTGCGTTCTATTTGACAGGAATGCTTCAGGCCACCGAAGGCAATTTCCACGGATACCCATTCGGGAAAGTTTCAACAATAGGATTCTGTGGTCAACCTTGTCAAAAGCCTTAGCAAAATTTAAGTAGATTACGTCCACATTCTTTCCTTGGCACAATGTCTTTAAGAGATTTAATCATAATGCTCCAACAATTGTGAAGTAGTGGAACGTTTATGTCGAAAACCGTGTTGTTTTTGAGCTAGAGAGATGGTTTATGCTCCGAAAGTAGTGAAATTTGCTTCCCTATAAAGGAATCTGTGGGAAGTATTGATAGTCGATATAGTTTTTGAATTTTTCTTAAAAATTTAAAAATTGTAATAAGTTATAAAGATAAAGTGCGCTCGAAATAGTTTACAAATTCGAAAATTGAAGCCAAAAGATTCATTGATGGAGAGTTGGAAGACGCTTTTTTTTATACCAAAATCATCTCTGTAGCTCCACAACTGTAAGAGGAGATGCATTTTGAAGTAAAAAAAAAAAAACACTTTTCAGGGGAGGGGGAGGGGCTAACTTCTCGTTTTCATTGAATAACTCGTTTTCATTGGCGAAAATGAGAAAACGTACGTGAGTCAAAACCACATTCTTTTCCGATTTTACTCATGTGTACCAAGTTTCACTCAAATTGGAACGAAAATGATAGCAGTTTTCTTAGAAAAGTCCTTTTCTCGAATTTAACCATGAAAATTCCCGCCAACATGTTCAAATTTGGTTTCTCTATTTATGCTCCGACTTGATGCAACTTGGTACAGGTATGTATAATCGCAAAAGAATGAGGGTTAGACTCATGTACTTTTCCCCATTTACGCCATAGAAAACGAGTTATATATTCGAAGAAAATGTTTTTTGGCGGAAAAACAGTTTTCTTTGAACAACTCGTTTTCTATGGCGAAAATTGAAAAAAGTACATGAGCAAAACCCCCATTTATTTAGGATTTATATCTTTCTGCAGAGCTTCATGAAGAATGGGCCGATAATGGAAAAGTTTTGAAGTAAAAAATTAAGTGTGACAAAAAACTTACCACCCTCCATCGCCCGAGCCCCCTGTTTCACCCACTTAAGGTTACACTGGCGGCCTAAAATTTTGCCTGCGCATCCGTCTGATGTATAGCTACTGTTTAGTAAAGAAAAACGAGCTTTGAAAATTCAAAGGTTTCTTTTCAGTATCCTTGAAGGGTGGTGAACAGGCGGAGGTACATAAGAAAGAAAGTGTATTTTATCTAACCTTGATTACCTTGATGATACTTCGGACGAGGTCTAGGTGCATTATGCACGCCACCCATTTTGTGCAGAGGTGATGCAGCAGTCCGTGACCAGCGGAATGGCTAACAGCGAGTTATCTCCGCAATTCTTGCAGCCGCTTGCAGCACGTTTATCTGGCACTTTCAGTAAGTATGCGTCCAATAAGTTTTTAAATTGTGCAGTTTCTCTACCGGTGTCATTGCGAATGTAACGCGCCATTCTGTTGAATCATTCTACCCCCCCGGACCTCGAAACTATTAGAATACTTCGTGACTATTGCATCACCACCAAATTTGATCGGAAGTGCGATCAATAATTACGATCTGAGTGTCTGGCTTGGAATGTATGCAAAGCATAATCCAAAGGGAAGTCCCTTGTTGAAAGTCATACGCCTTAGTCGAAATTGAGAAATAATTTGGAGCGATTTCGCTAATCTTTACAGGATGTTAAGCTAAAGGGCAATATTGGACATTAAATGAATTGTAAGGCGATAAGTAGTTCTGCTTATAAAATAATTCTTCAGAATGTTGGTTTACCATAACTACACCCAGCTGAATCTTTTTTTATCAAATATATCCATCCTGAAATTCTTCAGAGGCATTAGGTTAGCTGTTCTCTCAACGGGCACGTGATATGAACCTCTCCTTGCTCCATTTGCGCCATCTCTCATACGCGAGTGACAGCGGCGAGTAGAGCCAATGTTCCAAAGTTCCCCCTTCTTTCCAAACTGCATATCCTGGCAACAGTATACTAATGTATTCAACAGATCTTACGATTAACTACAACATTGCGAAACGGTATAAACAATACTAATAAGGGAAATTGTAAGCCTATTGCGCTAGCGACAGCAGTATCTAAGCTGTTACTGTTAGAGAAAACGAGCATTGGATGAGACGATCTGCTTGGTTTGAAAGCAATCTACGGAACAGAGAGGGCAATATATTGCTTTGGAAAAGTGTATGCATGTTCCTTAGCAGCAAAAAAAGTATTTGATGTGGTGAACGACTGGATATTTTTCAAAGGCTTTTAAACAAAGGGGCCTCACGGCCAATTGTTGCCTTACTGAAATTCTGGTACAAGTATAAAGAGTGCTTTTGCGCTTGAGAAAGTCATTATCTGAGGGTTTCCGTACTATGGGAATTCGTTTATGTGGAGTTCTCTCGCCGTTGTGTTTATTTTTTTTTTTATTGATGGCATTTACAACAAGTTTACTGGAATAGGAGCTCGCTGTTTCATGGGTGACCGCCGCATTAATGCTATTATCTAAGTAGATATTGTGTTGCTTGCACCTCATGACACCTCTTTCCAAAAACTAATATCCATCTGTGATGATTAAGCTCAGAAGCTGGCTATAATGTACGACTTGGACTCTCCTAGCAGCAAGCAGGGCAAGATAAATCATACCCTGTTCAGTGGTGTGCAGTTAGCTTATGTACACAGCTCTCTGGGCCTGGGACATTTCGTTGATGAAATACATTATGATGTGTAAACATGTCACAGCATGTTAAGGGCTTCAATATGATGGGCAAAGGTAGTTTCATATCTATGCCCTGAAGGTCAATATCGAACTAGTTCAAACATTTTGCTATGCCATTCTCGTTGGGCTAAATCCACGAGACTGGCCTTCAATTGGCTGCGTGTAGCAGATAATGATATATTGCGGCGGTGGGTGGGTGTTCCCTGATATACTGGAGCTGGTGCTGTCTTTGCTTCGTATCATGTAAAATGTCTCAATATTCTTACTCGTAAATGTGTATATTAAATGCACATGAAAGTATGAAAGTAGAAAATGTACATATTAGCAGAGTTTGGCGCTCAGGCAACGGTGGGTGTCGATCCTGTATGTGAGCGATGACTTACATCACCGGAATGACTTCTTGCTGTTATGCCTATTCATATTACCTGCTGCTTCTTTAACTTTAACATCAAGTGAGTAGGATATAAACGACTGGGGAAAGAGAAGAAGAAAAAAAAAAAAAAAAAAGAGGAGGGAGAAGAGTCTCAGCTAAAGAGACGATCACGAATACTTGAGTTATACATATTTCGCATATAAGAAAACAACGTCATAACTCAAAAAATGGGAAATTTTAGTCATTGCAACCATAATATTGCCCGTTTCCTGCTCTATATTGTGGTAAAAACGACACATTTCTACCTGCAAATTTCACTATTAGACGGCAGTAAATGTCGCTATTGCGCCGGCCTAGATGCTACCAACCCTTGGTGTCAACAATGGCATATCTCAGTTCCTGCTCAACCATCGTAAGGGAAGGTGCTGTGTGTTGTCGAGAAAAACGTCATATTTTGTTATGGGTCAGTATTGGTGATATTGTGGGTGTTTAATTGTTGGCTTTTTGGCTGTTTAATAACATAATCCTCTGTCCTGTAACATTGCCTTTTTTGAGTTATGACCTTGTTCTCGCATATGAGCGAATTATGATGATGCATTACTCTAGCGTTTAGTGGAAGTATATATATTATGAGCTTGTTATTGAAAAACTGACCACTTTTCTAGATGAAATTTATACCTTTTTTAGTGTTACTAGCGCCTTTGCCTGGCCAGTTATCATATAGCTCCACTCCCTCCATTTTGACATTCATGTAAAGGAGTATTTAAAGCACGCAGTAAAGTGGTTAGCAAGTGTCACTGAGAAATTTTCTGTAGGATTGTAACAAATTGACCTTACCGTCTTTTTTATTGGCTGAGCCAAGAAGGTTATGTTTTCGTCGGGTTTGTCTGTTTTTGTATCTTTCTCTGTCTATCTTTCTGCCTGTCATCGGGATAACTCAAAAAGGGTCTGGAGGGATTTTGACAAAATTAACATGGATTGTTAGGTATTTTAAGGGGAACATATGAAAAATTTTTGGTAAAGATCCGTCCATCCATTTGTCTGTTTGCTTCAATTTTGTTAATGCCACAACTCAAAAAGTTATGGACTAATTTTTATGAAATTTACAAGAATTGTTAGGTATATCACGAAGAGTAATTGACAAAATTTTTGTGATGATCTGTTCGTTTGTCACTTTTCTTTTTAATTTTATGCTTGTTAGCTTAAAATTTGTTTGATTAATGTTTATCAAAATGTTTGTTAACAGCATAACTCAACAATTATGAACGGATCTTCAAGAAAATTACTGAAA
Organism: Parhyale hawaiensis; assembly: GCA_001587735.2. Lineage (NCBI taxonomy): Eukaryota > Metazoa > Arthropoda > Malacostraca > Amphipoda > Hyalidae > Parhyale > Parhyale hawaiensis. Next base: position 42,649,669 of record LQNS02000211.1, read on the forward strand.
CTATTGATACTGTTAAAAGATACAAATGAGGAGATTTTGGTGTTGATACAAATAAAATAATGGTTTCAGAACCAATTTGAATTTTTTTACCGGTGTTTTTCTTGGCGGAGGTATGCGCTCTTAGAATCCATGTCATTCCGTTGTGTGTGGCCGTCCATTTATGTGAATGGGCCTCTTCGATAGTGTAATAATGGTTCCTTGATGCTATTGTGTTGTTACTAAAAGTTACGTGGTTTCAAAGTCGTGATGTTATAGTTCTAGCACTTTAATTTGCCCAAGAGTTGGTAAGCTTTTTACACCAAGAAAAATTTCGATGAACGTAGATGTTTCACAGAGAAGCATCAGGATGCACGTAGGTGTTTCACAGAGAAGCATCAGGATGCACGAAGGTGTTTCACAGAGAAGCATCAGGATGAACGTAGACTCTTCACAGAGAAGCATCAGGATGCACATAGGTGTTTTACAGAGAAGCATCAGCATGCCAATGTAAAAAAGCCAATGATGCACCAAGATGTATCAAAAATAGGTCAATTTAATGCACCTGAGGAGACGAAACTTCGAAAAACAATAGCGATCTGCGTGTAAGTATGTAGCTGCGTCTCGCTTCGTACGTGTAACAAAACTATAGGAAGCTTTTGTACACTTTGTTTTTTCAGAAATATGTTTTTTCTGACTGAAACATATTTTCTTTCGTGCTGCGATGACACACCAAACTACGCCATGAAACACATACGAGCATCCTGATGCTTCTCTGTGAAACACCTACGTGCATGCTGATGCTTCTCTGTGAAACACCTATGTGCATCCTGATGCTTCTCTGTGAAACACCTATGTGCATCCTGATGCTTCTCTGTGAAACACCTACGTGCATCCTGATGCTTCTCTGTGAAACATCTACGTACATCGAAATTTTTCTTGGTGTAAAAAGCTTACCAACTTTTGGGCAAATTAAAGTGCTAGAACTATAACATCACGACTTTGAAACCACATAACTTTTGTAACAACACAATAGCATCAAGGAACCATTATTACACAATCGATGAGGCCCATTCACATAAATGGACGGCCACACACAACGGAATGACATGGATTCCAAGAGCGCATACCTCCGCCAAGAAAAACAAAGGTAAAAAAAAATCCAAATTGGTTCTGAAACCATTATTTATTTGTATCAACACTAAAATCTCTTCATTTGTACCTTTTAACAGTATCAATAGTTTCAGTAATTTCCTTGAAGATCCGTTCATAATTTTTGAGTTATGCTGCTAAAAACATTTTGATAAACATTAGTCAAACAAAAAAACAAACCCACCGATCATCACCAAAATATAATCATTCATTTATGTCTTTTAACCTTACTGTATTATCTATTCCTACAGAGGTCGTGCTTATAATGGTGGGTGCAGACTGTCGCAAAAGCTGCACCTTCGCACAAGCCCCAAACCTTTCATTGCGTGGACACACTATCGCAAAAATTGCTCAGTCACTGAATTTTCGCTTCGGCTGTCACGTTGCTGTGACTACTATTTACGGCGCTTGGATGTCACGCTAAAGCTATGTGTCAATACAACTTGAAACCAACTCAGGAGTAGGAGGTATTCTCAAAGCTTGACCGTTGCTGTTTGTTATATCGTACAAACTACAAGGAAAGACTCACTAATACCTTATATACTCCAATTAGTGGCATAACAAGTCGAAACCGATTCGTTGTGCTTTGGAACGCAATCGGACACAGAATTGCCTGGCAATGCAACTTTTTAGTCGCAACACGAGAGTGCTCGCTCGTGCGTTGCCGCGAGCAGGGCTTCGACTTGAACTGGGCTCTAGACCACCAATAAGAATGTTTAAACCAGATGAGTTGTTGCCTGTAGTTTTATGTAATGGGAAGCGGCACTACTGAAGCCTTCAGTATACACCCTGTTTGAAAATTAAGTTAGTTTCAATGACGCATAGTTATAACGTGACGTACAGATGACGTACATAAGTCGTAGTTACGGCAACGTGACCTCCCTAGTAAAAAGTGAAGTAATCAGGCAGCTTTAGTTGTTGCGCATTATCCATTAAGAATAGAAACTTACGCCGAGTTCCTCCGTTGGCTTCAGCTCTCAGTTCGCCATAAGTCACACGTTCACCGTTCCCATCATACGCATCGACGACCACAGACAAACCGACGCAGTCGTTGATGGGCGAAACCGTGTAGGTTACTTCCGTGTCGTCCCAGGGATAAACTCTCTCCTCATTTGTATTGGGCCAAGTGAATCTCAACTCCGTGACCTTATCACACCCGTTGTCTTCCACTTCGGCGTGGAGAGTGGCAGACATGTAGTCGAGGGTGATTCCTCCCACAACACTGGCGCCTGCAATTGAAGGTAAACCCGTACAAAATCTCATAAAAATATTCATGCAAGTCTTACTTCTTCCCCACAACACATATAAGTTAGAAGCTATTGGCCACCACTTTGTTGTTCAAATTGGTCCCACTTTACTTTTGTGCTGTGCAAAAAAATTATTGGCATGATAAAAAATGTCTCCATACATGTTTCTGCTTTCTCATGTGTGTGTACAGCGTATACATTTAATTAGGATGGAGGGTTGTTTGATGTAGAGTAGGGAGAATTAGATCCCAATTTTAATTTCGACGTTAATTTTAGGAGAAGGTTATATTTCAGTCGAGTTTGCTCTTTGTTTGTGCGTCTGTCTTCACTGTTTGTATGTATGTTGGTCCTTATCTATGTCTGTCGGCATGATAACTCGACAAGCAAGAAGTTATCGGGAATCCTCATGAAATCGACAGGGCTTGTAAGTTATGTTAGGAGGAACAGATGACTAACTTTTGGTGAAGATTCGTTCAACCGTGTGTTTGTCTGTCTCTTTTTCAGTTGGTAGCAATAAATTTGGTGGAATTGTTGGCATTAATACAACGAGCTAATGATCTAATTTGTGTGCTGATCTGTTTGTCCGCTTGATCGTTTCTTTTTTCTCAATGTTTTTTTTTTTCAAAATGTTTGTCAGTAACCTAAATAAAAAAAGTTATGAACGGATCTACATGAAATTTGTAGAAATTCTAAAACATGTTAACGGACACAAATGATCATTTTAGTGATTATTGGTTTGTCCGTTTACTATTGTTTGCCAAAATCTTTATTAGAAATATAGCTCAAAACGTTTTCAATGTATTTTCAAGAAAATTACAGAAGCTGCCTTTGCTGGCAGAAGGCGCGAAAGACAAAATTTTACGGATGATGAAGAAAAATCATAATTTCAGGACCAATTTAAATTTTTCGTAAACATTGCCTTGGTTAGCGGAGGTATGCGCTCTCTGAGTGTTATCGTTACTCATTTTTTTTTACTTTTAATTTAGATAAATTAGTTGGCAACAAATTAACTTCCTGTCTATTTTCCTTATTTTCGGACAATCTCTTGAATCTTACCTAACATTCACCAGTGAGAACCTTGAGTTCGTTCATATGAGAACCACAGTACACGAACTAAAAAACTTTTTCCACAGCATCTTTGATTTATTAGAGCTCTTCAAAGTGACGAACACAACAATAGAATGTTATTCACGTAAAAAAGAACATACCGAACATTTTCCTCAAGATATCATCCAGGTAAAGTTGTAAATTAAATAGGCATACTATTTTCTGGCCATATAGATTGAAAACAAGCATAAAATATATCATATTTCAATCAATAAATCTCAATAGAGGCGTAAAACATTTTATCTTTAGACAATTTCCAACTAATGCATCGATTTCAGAATCAAAGGCACCTTAAGTTAAGGCCTCACTGATTGTATTTTCTACATTCCTCGATCATAATTGCAGCAAATGTGAGCTTAATTGTCTCACAGTCTTACCAATTTTAGTGATGCTGTAGTTTGAAAGCTCATGCATCGCGTAGTAAATCAGCGGGTGCCAAATCATTAGACAGATTTTTTTTTGAGTCACAAATTAATTTGTTGCCGAATCCAGATATTTATCCTGAATTATGCTATTACCTCTGCATGCACTGTACCAAAATTACTCTGATCCTACCAAATATACAAAGCGACGTTCATTGTGTTCATAACCATAATTTACCATAATTTTTATCGTCCAAAATTTTTGCGTTGGTTTGATAAACATGTTGCTGGATAAATGCAATCACAAATTTAGTGGCACGAATAAAATTTTAACAAAGCGGCTATTTATATATTTTTTTAAGCAGAGAAAAAAACTGTGGTCTTTTCATCTGACATTAAATCAGGTTTTTGTCCCATAATAATGCTTTTATTAGGCTGTCATGGTATGTTCAAATGGGTGCTAAAATTAAGTTCGCAAGGTTGACTTGTTCGAAACTGGCTACGATGCAATGAATGGAGTTTCAGGCATTGTACCCAACCGGTTACCGTTGAAAATTCCATAAGCTCAACCTCGCTCTGTAGAAATGGAGGTTTGAGCTGGCTCAACGCAATCGGGTTGGTTCTAACACTTGCAACACGATTCAAAGTGACAAATTCAAAGCTTCTGTTGGAAGTTTCGGACAAGTCAAGAATTAAAGTATTTATTTTGTCACCTAATTGGCTATTCCCTTGTTTAATGTTTTAAGACAGTAAAATTGTTTCGGTTTCATGAAATGATCGCCGTTTCCTCGCATTTGCGTAATTCCAATTTACTAAATAACAGTATGCACTCACAAATGTTGTCATCGTTAACTAGGTAAATATTTCAATTCGAACGAATCACCTCTACGATATCAAGAAGATACTAAGTAACATCATGTATGATATGACAAGCAGGCTTAACTGGGTTCATTTCCTCTGATGCGTAAGGCACTGAAAAATTTGTGTAGAATGTAAAACGTATAATTTATTTTATGATTTGTTTTCAAACCAAAGGAAAATAATGAAATGGTTACAACAAATGAAGTTATCAAATACTATCTATAAAGTCGACTTATAGAATTGACGTTTAGGGAAACGGTATCCCATCTTTAGAAACAAAAACTTGAATCTAAACCTACGAAAAAATACTCCTTGCTTTATTAATAATGGGGTGAGGGGAGCATAAATGTTATCGGGAAGAGTTCTAAAAGGTGAATGAACCATAGTGGGTGGATGGGCCTGAAGTCAGCTCCTGTGAAGTCAGCGATTGTGGAGCTAATTGGGGACCAAGCGGTACAGCCGAGGTCATAACGTTAAGGCTAGGTCTTGTTCTGTGCATATAGAGCGATTCTAATGTTATGACCTCTATTGGATTAGAAGAGTCTATGATGGAGAAGTCATTCTTGCGGATAATATGGCTGGTTTACTCAGCATGTAGGCGAGGAACTGAATGTAAGGCATTTGCAAGTGGTAAACTAGTTTGACTGGATACACCTAAATATTGGTCAATACGGGGTTTGAAGTGTTGTGCAGTGCTACCTATATACGAGGCATTGCATCCCCGGCAGCAGAAGCGGTAAATAACATTAGACAAAAGGGACAAAAGTGGTGTGGGAGGTTTGTCTTTAAATTAAGTAGGACCCTACGGTAGATGTGTTTTTGTATATGAAAATTTGAAGTCTATATGTGGTTTGGCCTCAGGGAGGAACGTTTTCAAAGCGGTAACTGCACTAACAGAGTCTCTGTTGCAGAAAGGATGCGAGTGCATGAAGTCCGGGATAGAAGAGTTTTTCTAGGAACAATTTGCGATAGTGGTCTAGAAGGTGGTGCGGATAGCCGTCATTTTTGAAGAATGTTCGGAGAAGTCAACTTCGTTTGAAAATACAGGGAAGGAGGAAGACAAATGGTATGCTTCAAATAGTAAAGTTTTTATTGCATTGATTTTAAATTGATCGTAGCAGTGACTGAAAAAACTTATCCCGAGGCCAGAGAATGTGGATTTTCTGTAAACTCAAGTTGTCAGTGTTGATTCTTGGATAGTTATTAAAGCTTATTGAAATGCTAAAAAAATATTTGATTGGTTTTCGGCAGTGAATTTGATGTTTGGATGTTTGCTATTCAAATAATGTAGAAATAAATCGGAATAAGTTTCATTGTTGAATTTGAAAAGGTGTCATCTACATGGTCATTATAGTGGATTGATTTGAAGTCATTTGGGCAATCGTTAAGCCAGAGTTTCCTGATGGCATAGAAAGATATTTGCTAACGAGGGACTAAGCGGGGAGCCTATGGAAACTCCATCTATTTGCTTGTTAAATATAAAGAAGGAATCTTTCATTGTAAGATAAAGGACAGTTCTGAAGGTAGGTTAGTCCATGTTGTGGAATAGGTCCGTGTCATTGAAGACTTTGTTACAAATAACATGTGTGGTTTCGTTTACGGAGATGTTGGTGAAAAGAGAGGCGATGTCAGAACTAGCTAAGTAGGCATTGGGAGGCACTTGGAGGTTTTTGAGTCGGTCTCAAAAATCCCATGAATTGTGCAAAGTATACTGATTTATTGTTCAAGGTTCAAGTAATGGATCACGAAATATTACAATAGGGTAGGACGGTGTTTTATGTGCAGCTAGAATTGGTCGTAAGGGGGCACCGGCTTTGTGTACCTTTGGAAGCTTGCACATGACTCCATGGGAAGCACCAGAATTGTTAAGTGATCGGTAGATCGAATCAGTGATGATGCCTTGGTCTAACAGGTTTTTTTAAATGTATGTATTTTGTCGATGAATGTAAGCGAGTCATAAACAGTGAACTCTCTTGCATCAGCCAGAATTGCATTCATTTCTTGATGGTACATACTGATTTTTATATAGAACGGCAACGCCTCTGTCCTTGTTGGGTCTGCCCACGACAGCAGAATTTTTTTGTGATAATAAAAATAGATCGGACTTAAATTAAATATTCGTAGGTTTAGATTCAACTCTTTGTTTCAGAAGATGGGATACCGTTTCCCAAATCGTCAATTTTATGATAAGTCGACTTTATTCGTAGTATTTGACAAATGAAGTTGTTACACAGCTCAGGGCAAAACTTTCTACTTATGAAATTAATATTTTACTTTACCTCATTGCTTTCATTTCTGGTTTAAAATACTGTAACAAGATGTGGAATATTGTGTCACAGCTTATTCTAGGAGCAATCTGATATTTTATGCTAGACGGATAGAAACTGGTGCAACTGTTTGCATGAAGGGAATTCGTATGAGGTAAAAAAATTATATTAAAGTTAGCAAACAGGGAAACCATAGGACAAATTGGCGACCACACTCAAGAATCCCTTCATAGGTTGAAGAACTTCTGATGATTGGAGTTGCTGTTTGCGATGCCCGCAGGCATAAGCTGAGTGCATCCATCTGTTTGCCTCATGTGAGGACCCCGCTTGTATGGGTCATGGACCTCATACCTACTGTAATGATGTTTATTATATGTATGCTCGTAAGCATAAATGTGAACCTATTAAATTAGACAGGCGGCAGAAGACGAACCAATAGGCCCATTCCCAAAGAGATACCAGAACTTACGCCCCGGCTCTCTATAAGCTATTGCCGTTATGTTAGTAGGACTTAAAGGACTGAGGAAAATAAAAGAAAAAAAGGAGGGGGGGGGGATCTCAGCCAAAGGTGCGATCAGGAATGCACGCAAGCACGATCAATAGTCTCTGATATGCGGAGCTTAGAGATGTCAACTGTGTCGTTGGAGCAGAAAAGAGAAGAAGATCAATTAAGGTAGGTGGCCTCGGAAGCTTTGGCCGTATATATAGAGTTTGCGACTCCTGGAGGAGGAGTTCTTAGCTGTTGAGGATGTCTCTTCCAATGTATGTCTATACGAGTTTTAAACGCGTTGACTGACTCCGCACCAACGTCGGAAGGGAGTCTATTCCAAATGCTGACTATAAAATACGAAAGGACCTGCTGATTTAAGGTTGTTCTTCGAACTTTGTGCTTGAGTTTTTGACCGTTGCTTTTATTACGTTCCTTTACGTTTCTATTAACTGTCAAGCGGGAGAAGGCAATCGAACGAACGTTCAAAAACATACTGCCAGACATTCAGAGCGGTTCGGCACAAGTATGAGAATGAAAAAAAAAGATCCGCTATTTACAGGAGCAAACTTTAAAGATTGTACACTCTGGACGTCAGTGTACAATTCTAAATTTCGGATATGGTTTTGGCCGCTGTGGTGTAACTAGTGCGTTCACAGTAGATTGGCATTAACATTCTTCGTAAATAGATTCAATGTCATTAGATGAATTACATCAAGAGCAATGTTGAAGTAACCAAGGGAAAAAGGAAGCACTATGGTGCAGCTATAGCATCGGTACAATTATGTTATCGGAAACGTAGTCTAAGTACTACAATACGTCTACTGCAGCGTGTCACAGTTCATGACATGCCCTTGACGAAACAACGCTGACACAGTTGACACTTAGCTTCCTGGAGCGGAGAATTAGGAGACATTTATTTGAATTTTTTGGCAAAAAGAACTAAATGAAAAAAAATTGAATGACCGTTATTCAAAGCAATTGTCTTTCAATTGCAATTTTAAAATTTGCCATGATACAACCTTTCTCTTCTAGTAGAACTAGTGGACTCTTGCGTGAAAAAGTTAACGCAATGATCGATGCTATGTTTTCGCTCTTCTCTGCCTTACTGTTTCTACATTTTTCCGCTCATGTTTATTAGCAGCTCTTATTCCCGTTTGCAATCTTTCTGCTTCAAGTCTTTCTTGTCACTGTGTCGCGTAGGCGCTCCATTGGTAGCTAGTCTCCGTTCTTGAGACTGTTGTAGTCTCATTCTTCTTTTACGTTCCCTATCCTCTTCTCAATTGAACGTGCGTCTTATAAAGTAAAATCTAATTTAATACACTAAAATAATCTTGAACTATGACATTCCAGTCGGATTATTTGTAATGTTAGTGCACCGTATCCTTGATACTGCCTTCCATAGTTAAATATCTGCTTCACCGAAGGGCAGTAAGCTAGAACAGTTAACTGTGTGCTGCCCGTGAAAAATTTCTCTACTGCCCGTCGTGAGTGCTCCGTTGATCATTTGCCGAATTTATACGTGGTGAAACGGGAGAAAGAAATTATCATCAACGCATTGTCAGCACTCAGTTGGTCAGCTGGGTTAATTTATACATTGTGATCTGGGATAAAAAAAGGTATAGAATCGGACTCCAGAAGCTGCATATATAGTTCCGAATTGAAGAAGCATTTCAAGAAAGACGTGCAGTCAGACAAAGGGCTTCACCATCTTCTGCAACCTGGTCATCGGTCTCTACGAAATCGTAGCTCTGTTATCAAATCTACAACCTGGCATATTTCTCACCTATTTCCTGAAGAGCGGGCGCAAAATAAATAAGTAATAAATAACAAATAAATTACTAAATATATAAATAAATGAAAATAAATGAATTAGTAAATAAATAAATGAGTAAAATAAATAAATAAATAATTATATATGTTAATGAACAAATAAATAAATATATAGATAGAAAAATAGATTGATAGATAGAGAGATAGGGAGATTGATCAATAAATAGATAAATAAATAAACAGATGACAAATAAATAAATGAATAAATAAAAAAATAGATAAATAGATAGATAAATAAATGAATGAACAAATAAATAAGTAGGTAAATAAGGAAGTAATTGAGTAAGAAAGTAAGTAAGTCAGTAAGTCAGTAAGTAAGTAAATAAGTAAATTAATAAGTGAATAAATAAGTAAATAAATAAGTAAGTAAATACGTAAATGAATAAGTAAATGAATAAGTAAATGAACAAGTAAATGAATAAGTATATAAATAAGTAAATGAATAAGTAAATAAATAAGTAAATAAATAAGTAAATAAAAAAGTAAATAAATAAGCAAGTAAATAGACAAATAAATACACGAAGCATTTTATAATATAAAGATTCTCCTGGTTTAACCACCGCTTCTCTGTCTCCTACCTTCGCTGTCATTTCTATATGTATATTGATTGCGATGGGCAATTTTGAAAGCGTTTACATGAGATCCACAGCAAAAGCAACGTTGACAAAGAGATACACTCGTAGTTAAAAGTTGACAACCCTTGGCCTTAGACTTTCCATCGTGTCATATAAAACAAGTGTTGTTAATGATTTTTTCTAGTCTTATATTTCTGTTTGGTTTTGTCGCAGATACATTTAAGAAACTACTAGACTACCCGTGACCCGTTGGGTCGTCATCACGATCGTCTTGTCTGTCTTTCGTGACCACTTTGCTTCCTTCCCACCTTTTATTCCTACTGACCTTTCTTCCATCAGTTCTTCCTCTTCTTTCTCGACTTGCTGCTCCCATGCGCGTTGATCCTGTGAGGGAACACCCTCGTACATGGGTTCCACGTGTCTATCGTCATACTATGTGTCCCTTCATTCTTCCTCTGTGATATCGCCTTTGTTGTGGAAATGGAGATTTAAACTTCTATATATAAAAATAATCACGATCGTCTTTGCTCTCGCACTAAAGGAGGCGTTATTTAGCTGGTCATAGACCACACGCTATTCGGCCGTCCTCTCCTGCCCGTCAAGGAGCTGCCCATACGGCTCACTGTCAACAGATTCTATGCTAGTCTAACGAAAGCAAATTCAATTTATATGTTATGTATTCCAGTTGTATTTTCCAGAGCAACTTTTAAATTATCGTGCCCGTTTTTGCAACCAAGTAGCAGGTTCCACGTGCGTGTCACAGATACAATCGAATTAAAGAGCTAATCCATGCCCCATAGAATGGATAGGCCATACCCCCAGAGGACCATGGAATTTATTCCCTATCTAAAAGTGAAGAAGATGTGTCAAACAAGA
>LQNS02000211.1:42705353-42718693 GCA_001587735.2 Parhyale hawaiensis
TCTTCCCTTGTCGGGTCTGCACACGACAACGGAATTTTCCTTCGGGAAATTGGATAATAGTGATAAATCGGTCCTAGAAAAAATTGGAGAAAATACTTTATGTTTAGTGCACGAGGTGTAAATGTTATTACACGTTTCATTTATTTTGCTGGTTATTTCGGCAAATGAGAAGTTGGGGTGCAGTGGTTGGGATTTCAGTTTATTAGCTAGGCTCTCAAAACCTACGAAATGTTTGTAATAGTCAACGCGTTTACTTAGTATTTTAATACTCTAATTTGAATCCCTTTGAATTATTTCCTTTTAACTACAAACGGTTTCGGTAAAGCTTCTATTTACTTATACGATAATGTTGTTGAGCGTAGTTCAGTGATGAAACTGCTTCTTATACTGCCTCAATCTTTTTTTTTTGCCCTTTAGGCCTTTAACTTGAATTTTTGTAGATATTATGCGAACTAGGGGGGCCCGTGGAAATTCCACGGTTAATGAAATTTTGCATTTACCTTAGTTTGACCTAAGACAGCGCTTCTAACTAAACCCACCTCGTCTAAACCAACGTCCGCCGTTTAGCCCTGCCCACCGTTAAGCAGTCCAGTGTGTTTTTCTTGCACCTAGTCTAACCTCTCTTAGCATTCTGATATCACCAGTGAATCTTGCATTTGTTCTGTCACCTAAGAATGCACTTGTGTCTTGATAAAGACGTACAGCTAAGACGGTACTTTTTGCATTGTTCTTCTAAGTATTCGCACGCCATTTTTAAACTCTGTTTCCCACAGTTAACCCATAACTTAGCTTCCATAATCTTACAAGTTTAACTTTTTGATCGGCATTAGATTTTTCTGCACTATTATACGACGAGTGGATATTGATCAGAAGCCCATCATTTTTCTGTTTTTTTTTTCTTTGATACTACAGCTACATAACAAAGCACAGTAGACTCGACCATTTCAACAGTCACGGCAGCGTAACTTTCTGTTCTCAAAAAGTTATTGTCTTTCCTCAGACATCTACAGCCGCTTCAGAAAATGTCTACGGATCGAGATGTCAAACACTACCTGCTCTGTTCGCCAGCACCGTATCCTAGCTACGTATCTGGCCCTATTGAGAATGCCATCCGCCATCAGCTAAGCGAACATAATATGAGGTGAACAAATGAAAAACGGTAGATACGACACCGGTGAACTGATCTTCCTGTCTTTACTCGAAAGTGACTGAAAATTTTTTCAAGAAGCGAAAAGAAGACAGCTATAGTATAGCAGAATTATATTATGGACTAGAGGACCCGTCCGTGAAAAAATCTCGCAATAATCGATATGTTTGCCTAATATCTATAGGCCGGAGCGGAATCTTCTCTGACTTACTTCTTTATTTTTTTCAATGATTCTTTGTCGTGCTCTCATCCTTAGGTCTTCTATATCGGTAGGCAGAAGTAAAATCTTTATTAAAATACTCCAATAAAATTGAATGCAACTCCAGCCAGGTCAGCTTATATACAATGTAAGCGCTCCGTAGCAGTGATACCGTTGATACCGTCTTTCCAACTCAAATATCTGCTTCATTTGAAGTGCTAAAATTTTGGCCTCTAAAGAGAAACTGCTTCTTCAAATATGAAAAACAGAAAGCTGGAGGAAATAATAGTCTACTACCTGTGAAAAATCATCACCACCACAGCGCTTCGTTTATCATCAGCAGAATTTATGCTTCGTGACCTGAGAAAAAAGCTATAAAATCGGACTCCAGAATCTGCATACATATTGTTCCGATTTTAAAAAAGTGTTTAACCAAGAAGTGTCTTCAGATAAAGGGATAAAGATCAGCCTTCGCCATCTTCTGCAACCTGGTCATCGACTTCTCTGTAATTTCAAGATCTGCAACCTGGCCTACTTTTCGCCTATTTCCTTGAGATGCGGACACGATATATATAAATATATACACGAAACGTTTTATTATATAAGGATAGTTGGACCCGTGAAGGCATTGCTGCCTGAATCAAATTTGGAGCAAAACTTTAATTTACTTTATCTACCAGTGAAGAACGTGACACAAACTCACACCTACGCACAAACCTATCACCTGTTCTGTACATATTTAGATAGAGTTTGATGAGTAATGCAATAACATCGATTTTGTTATTAAGTGATTCTATTTTCGATACGTTTTCGGCTTAATCACTTACTCCGAAAATCTAGGTATTACGACGAATGTTTTGCATCTACCTTCGTAGCTAGTGGTAGCAGTTCCATAGGAATACGTCTCCTCGCCATCTACCCCATCCTCCGTGTAGTGAATAGTCACCGCAATCGACTCGACGTCTTGGCAGGCGTGCAGGCCACCAATAACGTGGCTCAGGGTGGCTGTGTCCATATCAGCGCTGGTGAGGGCCCCTGTCCCTGGATTGGTCCACTCCAGAACGTACCGTGTGATTAGACTACACGGGTCGGTAACGCTAACAGTGACAGTCAAGTCAGTGGTGGTGTCTGCCACCGTGACGGAGTCGATTGAAGGAGGATCTGATAAAATAAGAAAGGTAAACTTAATCGACTGAGTCAAACCACGGGCAAGTAAATAAATATTTAACAGGAAAATTGTTCTTTAGCACCAGCAAGTAAATGATAATCACCGTCTGATTATAGTAAACACAGGTACGCTGAGTTTTACTGGATCTGTTTGCAGCAATATCTGTACTTAGTACTGGAAGTACTGCACACAACTGATACTGACACAGAATCAAGATCGAGGAGTCGAGTGTTAATAAATGGGTCTACTCTGCGCTTCATGCGCTTCTACGGATTGGTCTCGCTGGTCACACAGCGAACGAGCTCTTGTCAAACAGCCCAGTGCATCCAAAATGTTACTATCATGGAAGTTACCTGCACAGAAAACTACCTGGACTTTAGTTAAATAAACCAGCTGTCAGTGGCTAGTTATCATATAGAAATAGCTCACTGTAGTAGTAGAAAGCAGCTAATAGAAGAAAGACTATTAGAACAGCAACACTATATCGCATCGAGCCGAATTATCATTGATTTTTTTTCTTGGATTTTCTATCGTAAACTTTTATGTTTAACGTGAACTCAAATGAGTTCTATTGGTCTCAAGCGGCAAGCGCGCTACTACTGGCAGGAAATAAGGTGCAGAGCATCTCCAACGTTTTATGGCGCGGCTGTTCGCTCAGTCACGCCCTACGGAGCAAAGGGGGCGAAAAAAGAAAAGAGAAGAAGATAGAAGAGAGAAACCCGTGCGCATGGTCCCATCGGTGCCTCCCGAGAAGGAAGCGAGTAGGAGTCCATGGCATGGGTCGCTTGCCACCATTAGACGGCCCACATCTCATAGCAAAACGGAGAGTACAGAGGACCTAACTGTCTCCACAAACTAGCCTCGTCAGTACGAACATCTGAGGAAAAGCACTCGAGACAGCCTTGCATTAGTGAGGCTCAAATATGATCTGACAGGGATAGCGGCCGCTAGAATATACCCTCATTTTATGTGAGTGAGACGGACTTTAGTTCACTTCGGCTAGCTTCGAGTGACATCACTTTACCCCCTCTTATTTTCAATAAACTTTTGGATGGCGTAAACATTAAATCAATGACCTGCTAGCTTTACTCTAATGAAAAAAAAGACCGTTTTGCTACTAAGCAGCTCTAGTCCTCCGTGGGTTTCACCTAGAAAACCTCCCCCGGGAGAAAAAAAATTATCATTATTACTATTATTATTAAAATCCACCAGACTGGCGACGTGAGAACGGAGGAAACTCCATGAGGTTATCAACCCACCAGCCCGGCAAGATCGAGAAGAAGAAAAGAAAAAACAAACATCACAGAATCACTCTATTTACAGAGTGTTTAAAGCTGCCAACGCCAGCACCAGCAAAAGCAGAGCCTTTAGTATTATTTCAAGTATCTACACATGATGCAACAAACGAACGAGAATACTGGCTTATACGACTTCGTACCGGTTTCAAGACCAACTCATGTAGAGCACAAGTACGCAGAGAACGCTAAGCCCGAGCAATGGCTCCGGAAGAGAACCCGCCAGCGGACGACAACGGCAATTATACTTCTATGTTTAATTTTTTCGATTAAATTATTGGCAGCTGCGGGTCAGTTTCTGCACCGTAGCAGTACTGACAAAAGTGGCAAAAGGTTGACGCTTTAGCTACCCGGTAATTAATATTAAATATTCTGTGTAAGTTCGATGGTGGCTTGCGAAGTTATAGCGCTTAGTGTAGTACCAGAGTCAAAGAGCAGAATCAGAATGATGTGCTGCTGTGGTTCTCTTCACGAATAGTTTTGTGCATTGATACAGCGCTATTCTATACAATTTAAAGAAACGTGGCTCCAGCAAAGGACGAATTGGATCCTTTCTGCTCTCAAAGTAGAAAAACGGATGAAATAGGACAACTTCAAAGTGCATGATGTCTTCCTGCAGAATTTTTTACCTACAGCCACCTGTACCCTGTAACATTACCGTTTAGCATCAAGTTTCGTAAGAGTTGCAGGACATATTTGAATGGTAGCTTGCAAGCGATCTCAATGATCTTCGTAATGTTAATCCCAAAGGGCTTTTTTTTAAATGCTCTTTTAAATGCACGACAGATATTAATGTTTTTCTGCTAAGAGCAACTGAAATTTTAAGCCAAAATAGTGTAGTTTTTGAAACACAACCTGACCAAATTTGTATTGTCCCTCTAATCTCCAGAGATGAGTTACTATACTCAGTCTATTTAATCAAGGCATTTTGGGCGTGGTCAAATTCTTTGACATCGTTGCCAATTCTATGGGCATTTCTGAGAATTTTCCGGGGCTAAGATACCCATGGGCGGAAAACAATCTCATAAATGTCTATTGAAATGGCAACGCTATAGAGAAATTTGACTACATCCAAACTTCCTTGATAAAGTGGACAGAGTATGCCCAGAATTGGTAGCGATTCTTGTCTAGCAAAACCCTCAAAAGATTGAATCTTTGGTTAATATAAATAAATTATTCCTCAGTGTGAAATGAAATTGTAGAATTTGTTGTAAGTACAGAAACCACGCAGTACTCACTGTCAGGTAGTGGAGAGACTGTGAGAGGGGCGTGACTCGTAGTAGCAGTGTCGGTGCTGTCATGAGAGTGGACAGTGATGGTGATAGCGTCGCAAGTGCCCGAACTGTCAGCAATGGTCTCGGGAGACATTGCCGGGTTGGTGTTGGTAGTCCCGTCGTCGGTTACCACGAAATGGTCGTGGTAGCCGCAGATGTCCTCGACAAGGGAGAAGGTCACTTCAGCCGCTCCGCGTTTTGGTGTAACCGAGGCCGATATATCCGGAACTAGGAAAAAAAGTAAAAAACAAAATAATCAGTATTCGTGGTGAAGGACTGAATTTACAGTACCTAACTAATATTATTGATTCACTAATGGGCACTGCTGTAGACGCCCAATTTGTCTATTCACCTCTCAAACAGGAACACTTTACATGAAAGGCTCCAAATGTAAGTAGATGATAGACCTCATAAACATTTCTTATCCGTCAAAAAATATTATAAAGCAAAGGAAAAATAAAACAAGTCAGGATTTAACAAGTATTTGAGTTTCGCGCATTGCACTCTCGGCTCAGACTCAAAATGGCAAAGCGCTACGGCCTGGCATTCCATCCATCGATGCTGCTTTTTTTTCTGTACGTACGTTCATAATTATTATCAAAGTAAAGAGACAATGTCGAACAGCTTTTCCATGACACTCGGATTGTGTCACATCTGAAACTTACACATGTGGATGCCAAAACCACACGCTGGCGACGCATTTCATCTATCCCACACTAAGGGCAAGGCGTGAAGGCTGATGCTCATATCCTACTCTAAGGGCAAGGCGTGAAGGCTGATGCTCATATCCTACACTAAGGGCAAGACGTGAAGGCTGATGCTCATCAGTAGTCGTCAGATCTCGCCTGCAGGCCTAGCTACTACAAATGCGCTTCAAACTGCATGTTTTATGGACGTTTCTGTTAAAGTACTTTGCAAAGGAGTTTACGGACGCTTCTGCTAAAGTACTTTGCAAGGGACTAATACAGGCGCTTCTGTTAAAGTACTTTGCAAAGGAGATAAGTGAATCTGTTTATGTGTGCTCTGAGATTTGATATTGGTCGGTGCCACTCTATCTGCTGCTCTGTTCTACTAGTACTAAAAAATGAAACCCTATCATGAGACCACCGATAATTTTTTGATTATTTAAACTCTTATGTTTACCTCCACCAAGGAGGTTATGCTTTCGTCGGGTTTGTCTGTCTGTCTATACATTTGTTATTCTGTCTGTCACCAAGATGACTCAAAAAGTTTTGGACTGATTTGGAGAAAATTTACAGGGATTGTTTGGTATATGAGAAGGAACAGCGATTAACTTTTGGTGAAGATACTTCAATCCGTTTATCTCTTTGTCTGCCTCATTTTTACCTCCGCCAAGGAGGTAATGTTTTCGTCGGGTTTGTCTGTCACTCTCTTTGTCCATCTGTCTTTTTTGTCTGTCACCAAGGTCCATAACTCAAGCTGTAGCAGTTGTGTCGCTAGCTTTGTTTTAGCTAACCCGTGTCCAACGTAGTTGTATTCCTAACTTAGAACTGCTAACCTCCTTCAACTATATGTAGTTGCCATATTGTGTTACTAACATCTTGAAGCTAACCTGCGTCAAGTGTAGTCCCTGTAGCCTGGTCGTTGTTGAGTTCATTTCCGTCAGCATCGAGTAATTTGACAGTAAAGGTTGCTTCCGTGTCACAATCCAGCCCATCTTCCGTGTAGGTTGTATCACTCGGGGTGAGAGATGAGGACCCTACACCGACATCAACTTCGACTTCGATGGAACTCACGTTGAGACACCAGTCCACAACAGACCAGGTAGCGGTGATGGAGTGGTAATCTTCGGAGAGGGTCAGACCCTCAACAGTGGGCACTGCACATATGAGATATTTATGAGTAATAAGCTAGTGACGTTTGATGTAAAGCTACATGTGAAATGAAGGTTTCAGGTAATTTAAACTTAGTGGCGTTTGAATTGTCTATTTCATCCCACACAATTTCTCTGTATAATTCCCTGCATGAACAAAATATTATTTTTATATTGCACTATGGTTAAAAGGGTACGCTAATTATGAAATAATTATTGTATGTTCAGCAGTGACCATTGAGTTAAAACAGGGTATGACACCCATCATCATTATCATGGTTACTGTGATACGTCCTGAGGGAGTTACACCACGGTATATACAGTATCGTAATGAGACCCGTAGAGCTTTCCCTTAGGTAGTGTGATCGCTTAAACGGGACACACGCGCGTAATGCAAACTCACATAACGTGATCTTTCACGCGAAATTGTGTACATGTAGGGAGTTAGATGAATCACGCCAACTTACACTCAGGCAATGTCGTAAAACTCCCCACTTCGTACGTCTGCATGCCGGCCACTCCGTCTCGTACCCAGTGCGCTGTAACTTTGATTTCCGTCACGTCCTCGCAGCCGTGGGTGGGCGGGTCGGTGACGTCATACGACACGTCACTACCAGCAGCTTCACCGTTCACGGCGCCGTTCCATTCGATGTCGTACGACGTGATCAAGTCGCACTCATCTTGCCGCTCCCAGTCTAGAGTTACTTCGGTCACTCCGACTGTTGCTTCCACTATTAGGATTTCTGGGTCCTCTGTTCGGGGAAATTGAAAATAATAGTAATTGCACGAAAATTTAACACAAAAAGTGCTGTCAGAAGAAAAAAAAAAAAAAAAACTTGAACGATTGAAGTCCTGAACCGGGATAAAGAATTTTCAAGTGAAAAATTTCCAGGCTGAAACTTGCCAAGCGGAAAATTATCAGGTAGAAGCTGCTCGGGAGGAAAGCTGCTGAGCCAAATATGCCAGTAAGTTTAAAAATCAACGTCACACTTGTAGATAAAGATGTCGCTTGAAAATTGTGTGAAATTATGTTTGATTTAGTTAGGTGAAGTTTCGGTATTAGGTTTCGGTAGCTTAGGTTAGGTTAGTTGAAAAATGTCATAGTGAAGATCTGGAATAGACTCACCAGCGAAGTTGTCGGTGAGGAGACAGTCAACTCGTTTAGAAATCGTCATGACAAACATTGGGAGAGACACCCTCCACAGCTAAGAAAATTTACCAACGCTAAAGCTTCGCATGCCACCTTAATTCATAATGTTTTCTCTTCCGTCTTAACTAACCTAATGTCTCCAAGCTCCTCTGATCTTCAGCTATAAATAGTG
Source organism: Parhyale hawaiensis (assembly GCA_001587735.2). Lineage (NCBI taxonomy): Eukaryota > Metazoa > Arthropoda > Malacostraca > Amphipoda > Hyalidae > Parhyale > Parhyale hawaiensis. The sequence goes on from LQNS02000211.1 coordinate 42,713,593, forward strand.
TCTGCAAGAGTGTCTCTGTGGCTGAGTTTTTTTTTTTCAGACATATAAATGAAACTGACTTAATAGCAATAGTTCATAGATTAGTAGGAGAAGAGGTACCAGGCTACACATAAAACGTTTAAGTACTTTTCACTGCAAATGTTTCGGATCATATAATATCCATCTTTGGTGTTAATTAAAATTCATTTATCTGTAAGGACTAACAGAATGTAAGTTAAAAGGTACAGTAACAATAGTTTGTCAAATACCCAAAAGAGAAATAAGCATCACCTAAACATCATTATTCACGCTTAGACCCTAGAGATGGCTACCTATAGGAAAATATTAATTCTACTAGATTTAGAGGTACTATCGATTGACAGTTATCGAGAGCTGGTTTACGGCCTGGAACATATACAAATCGATTCTATAGAATTGAGAGGTCTCGTGCGTCGTGGCTACTGTCGATAATATCAAAATTCATTCTCCTAATTTGATGATCCTTTGTTTGACTATGAGGAATTACTAGGCCCTCTTAGTCGTTCCCCTATCCTATGTGCGACACCTCTGTGTTGTGCGAATTTAATGTAGAGTTGAACCGTAGTATTCTTGGGGTATAACTCCAGGCGGCTGTCTGGGAATGGTCCTGTTGGTCCGTCTACTGCCGCGTATCTAACCTAATACTAGCCGAGAAAGCTTCACTAGTGCCAGAGCGATTGCAGAGCACATAAGACTCTGCCAGGGCTAATTTGTGTTGCAAGTCTTCTCAGTATTGTATTGCCAAAATCAATAATTTTGGCCACCATCTATACAGACACATGTGATAAGGGAGAGCGCAATATTATTAATCCAGCAATAGCGCTCCTAAACCCTAAAGGAAAACGTCCGAATAGTGGTGCTCGAAGATTAACAGTTGTAGGACCTAATCAGTCATATTAATTCTCAATTCGGATCATGCAATCCGTATTGTTTTGCTGTCCATGCGGTGATAATGTCATGTCGCTTTGGGGTTTTGCATTGCGCAGACAGCTTTATCATGTTATATGAATTATTGATCGATTCCTGGCTTTGCTGATTTAGAAAAAAATTTTCCATAATTTGCCTAAGTTAAAGTTCTCAAAAGTTCTGTGCAACAATGAATTATTGATCGATTCCTGGCTTTACTGATTTAGAAAAAAATTTTCAACAATTTGCCTAAGTTAACGTTCTCAAAAGTTCTGTGCAACAATAGAAATCGGTTTAGCACACTACTTGATTCAACCTGTGAAGTTGTTGTATCTCACGCATCGGAACTTTACCTAAGATGTATTTCTATTCATAAGACTATCTATGTAGTACTGTAGGAGCAGAAATGCTGTCGCCAGTTCAGACAGGTAATCGTCGAGGATTATTCCTTCACTCGGCAACAGAAGTGTCTACTGTATATTGTGAACGCGTTCGAGTCGGTCATCAAAGTCAACCTAAACTGAGCCCGAAACTGCAGATATCATCACAGTTAGTCGTTAGAAGCCACCAGACTGTGCTGCGCTGACTTAAGTCTCAAGTGTAATTACCTCCGCCAAGGAAGTTATGCATTCGTCGGGCTTGTCTGACTATTTGTCTCTATGTCTGTCTTCCTATCTTTCATCAAGATAACTCAAAAAATTATGAATGGATTTCAGCGAAATATACAGGGATTGTTAGGTATGCTAGGAGGAACAGATGACTAACTTTTGATGAAGATCTATCCATCTATTTGTTTGTTTGTTTGTCTGCCTCTTTTTTTCAAGGCCATGACTCAAAAAGTACGGACAGATTTTTATGAAATTCACATGAGTTGTTAGGTACAACACGAAGAGTAGATGACCAAATTTTTGTAATGATCTGTTTGTTCGTTCGTTTGTTACTGTCTAGTTTTATGCCTGTTAGCAAAATAACTAAAAAACAGAATGGATCTTCATGAAAGTCATAGGAGTCGTTATTGATGTTAGAAGACATAAATGAAAAAAATTTTGGCGCAGATCGGTTGGTTCGTTTCATGTTTGTTTAACTCATGTTCGTCATAATGTTTGTTAGCAGCATATTCAAAAAGTTATGAACGGATCTTCAAAAAAATTACTGAAGCTGTTAAAACTGTTGACAGGCACAAATGATTATAGTTTGGTCTTGATACAAAGAAAATTATGGTCTAAGAACTAATTTTTATGTTTCGTAACCGTTGCTTCGCTTGGCGGAGGTATGCACTCTCAGAGTGCTCTAGTCGATTAATTGTCAACTTCTGAAGCGTCAATCAATAAGTCGAAGCCAGGGCAACGGTCAGAACCAAGGGACAAGTTAAGCCTGCAAGGTTTTATATATGTTGATGCCAAATCGAACGCGCCCAAGTTAGTGGAGAAAAGCTCTTACAGTACTTACGCCAGACGAGGGTAGTGGCCGTGTCTGTGACAGAGTCGGAATAGTCCTGTTTGAAGATGTCGACAGCGGTGACAGAGATGGTGTGTTCCTCACACCCTGGACGGTCAATGATGTTGTACGTGAATACATCTCTGTCCAGAAACTCTTCGAATGTTCCTTCGTCATTTGTCCACTCGAGCTTGAAGAATCCGAGAACATCGCAAGGATCGTCCAGAGCCCATGTGATGGCAACTTCCCCGGGCAGCTCTGTGAGTTCCAAGCTGGTAGCTCTGGGTTCTGGAATTTACGGAAAATTAACATTAGACTGAAACCGATTAACGCTAGGAAACATTAATCCAGAACAAAACACGCTTGCTGCGTTAACACTGAACTTAATATTTGAGAAAGAATATGGCTATTGAATAATATACCGGGTTTTCCTAAATTCTTTATGCAAAATGAAACTATAGGTTCCTTACGACAAATAAACCATACTTTACTCCATCGATGCACATCCGAAAATGTCTACTTTTATAGGTACGTTAAGTTAAAATTAAACCTAGCCCAGAATCGGCGAATGTTGCAAGGTATATGAATAATCGCTGTCAGGCTATGTTTATTTTGAGGAAAACAAGAGTTCATATGTTACACAGTTACAGAAATTGTTTAAAATTTTTCCCATCAGCAGCAATGCATGCACGAAGGTGCCGACGTAGTGATTGCCGAACCCGTTCAAAGATGCCTGGAGTTTCACGAATCCTCTCGCGGCCGTCAATGATCCTACCGATTAGTCCTTCGGACGATAGTTGGTTCATGGTCGTATGAAATCAGGTACGGTGCAGATGAGAGTGATCAATGTAAGCAAATCACCGGCGTACATCTTTACCTTCGCTGTAAAGTGCAATAGTCCGCCGATTAAGTGAATCGCACTACTGACCTTTAAGTCAAAGTACCTTAAAAAGTAGATATTTTCAGATATGCATCGATAGAGTAAAAACATTAATATTTTATTGTTAGGAACCTATAGTTTTATTTTGTGGAAAGAATTTAGGAATACCCAGTATAATTTACTGGACTGTTTTGTTTTTCGAGAGTTTCGGACAATAGAGACAACTCAATTGTATAGTGGACCTCGTTCACTTTGACTTTCAAAAAACTTTCCACAAAATGCCCATCAACGCTTGATAAAAAGCTAGAAGTACATGCACCCGCGGAAACTACTCGGTAGCAGGGACTGCAGCTCGATGGAGTGACAAACAACAATGGACATGCCCCATCAGAGATGCCACAAGGGAGCATGCTTGGTCCTCTCTTTTTCATCATCTACTAAATGTAGATAAACGATTTTTCTTTCAACATCCATTTCAAATTTAGCGAATATGTGGATAGCACTAAGTTCTAAACATACTACCTTGCTCTGCTATACAGCAACTAAGGCGAGCTTCAAGAAAACGTTGACCACTTTATGGAGTGGATCACTACCCGTCAGGTGAGGGTCAATGTTAACGAATGTTTGGTGACTGTATATAGCACCTAATAACATCAAAGCAGGACTAGAGATGAAGGGCGACCTTAATCTTGAGAAATGAGTAAGAAAAAGAGTGAAAATAACGAAGTCTTAAGAAGCATTAACAATAATTTTGAGAACCAATGAACGGATGCCATCCAAGATTCCTAATGCGGAGCACTGACTCGCCCGCCCTTTACATAAGTTTGCTTTCAAGTTTTACTCACCACGTCTTTCTAGAAAAATGACTGCGATGGAAAAAGATAACCCAAAATTAAGACTTGCAATCCACAGGAGCGTCGCTCAAGTCGCTCGGAGCACGATTTTGAACTTGCATCAATATCTAATAACTACACGAGTTGGATGAAAATTATTTTTTCTCGCATTTACTTCTAAACGCGACTGAATTTGAATTAATAATATATACATTGTTGGCTTCTTATATAAAAATCATGCAGAGAGACTAGGGGTTACCGGTCATGTGCACTGCAGAATTAGCTCGTTACTGACTGTCCCTTTGGACGCAAGCTTTGACCCAACGGAAGGAAACCAACATTGTGACTCTACACACGTGAGATGATTTGCTGAACGCAAATTGGATGTCATCCAAACACCTTCAAGGCAGTTGGGATAGACTTCCTTCAGAAGCTGTCGGAGTATCGACAGTTGACACGTTTTAGAATCGGATGGACAAATGGTTGTAGCAGCACCCTGTTTAAAGTTCGTTCCCCATCCGCACTTTGTTCATCAATTTCTAACTCGCTTAATCTTTCCCGATGCAGCTTTATTACTGTACATAGCCTTTCACAACTATTCTAACCTTACTTGTCAGCATTACTAGTTTGCTGCAGCTGATTAGCTGGTATCCTTCAGCATACTTACTGCATACTCTCAGTTGCTGCGTTCCATTTGACACCCATCTGTTTGCCCTAGTTATTAACATACCAGAAAGTTCCAAAGCGAAGCGAACTTTAGGCAACGAATAATGATTGAAAATGGACCTGTTTATCTGTTAGTTGTTCAGTATCTCATATCACCTAATTTGAACACCGTGACTTAGGAATCACTATTACAAACAAACTACAACACAGTCAGCATGTTGACAAGAGTGTGATAATGGCAAGCAGAGTACTCGGATTCATCACCAGAAACTTCGAATACAAGTCCAAGGACATCATCTTTCCCTTGTACAAGGCATTAGTGAGGCCACACTTAGAATTTGCTGTTCAATTCTGGTCGCCA